>CAWUFW010003907.1:1200000-1684212 GCA_963921515.1 Calotriton arnoldi
TCAGGAGAAAATTTTAACGACAGAAAACTTAACTCTGGACTAAGCTTTAGAGATAGCTAAGAATATAGAAATGACAGCCATGTACATGGCTTTAGAAACCAAGGTTCATGCAGTTACTGTAGACAAGGTTGTCGACAAGAAGGAGATCAAGGGTGACAAACATAAAATATTAGAATGTTATAGGTGCGGTATTAGAAATCATTTGGGGAATGCTTCTCTCTGTCCTGCTGCTGATAAATATTGCACGCAGTGCAAAAAGAAGGGGCACTTTTCAAAGGTGTGCAAATCTAGACCAGCCACTGGCAAATCCTCAACCAAAAAGGTTCTGTCTGCCGATTCCACATCCCAAGTGGATTCTAACTCAGACAGCGAGGACGGAAATCAGATCATGATGATATCTAGTGCTCATGTTGATGAGTTTTTGTCTGTTGTACATCATCCTCACAATACCAATGTTACAGTAAATGATCCTGATGTTTTGAAGATTCAACCTGTGAGTGTCAGGTGACCGTATTGTCAAATTGGTGTAAATGGTAACAACATTTCTATGATGGCTGACTCTGGTTCTTTCTTCACCTTACTTTGTCCTAAAGAATGGAGCAGATTAGTCGATGTTCTCTTAAGAAAATCCCTGGTTAAACCTATAGCATATGGAGGCAAGCCTGTTCAGGTCTTGGGGGAATTTGAATGTTCTTTAGCTTTTAAGGGGCACTCTACCCCTGCCACAGTGTATGTGGCGAAAGATGGCTCTTCACTTCTTGGTTGGTTGGAACCGAAAAACCTGGGCATCATTTTAGATCCCAATAGTCCTGAACAGGTTCTCCTCAAAGATGATCTTAAATCTGTCTTCACGGTGGGGGAAAATGATTGGAAAGCATCTTTTCCACTAGTTTTTTGCCAAAGCCTTGGAAAAGTAAAGGGATTTTCCCATCAGATAATTTTGAAGCAAGGTGTTCAACCGGTCGTGCACAAGGCCAGATGGGTACCACTTGCCATGAGGAAAGAATTGTCCATAGAGTTAGAATCTCTTTGTCACCAAGGTATCATCACATCCATAGAGAATTCCGAATGGTTGTCCCCAGTGGTTTTAGCCAGAAAAGGGAATGGGGCCCTTAGAATGTGCATAGACTTCAGGGATCTAAATGACAGGATATGGGTGGACAGACATCCCCTACCCAATATCACGGAGATGCTGAGTTCTTTGAAGGATGCAAAAGTTTTTTCTACTCTAGACATGTCTTCTGCATACCATCAGATTACACTCAAAAAAGAATGTCGCCATCTCACATCTTTTGTGACTCCTTCTGGGGTTTACAGGTTCAAAAGAATGCCTTTTGGCCTTGCTTCAGCTTCAGCTGTATTTCAAAGGGTCATGGAGGCCATGTTTTCTGATGTTCCGAATGTCAAATGTTTTCAAGACGACATTTTGGTTTACGGCAAAGATGTAGAATCTCATGACAAAACTTTGGCTACTGTGTCATCGATTTTAACCGACCGAGGTGCCACTTTAAGGGCGGAGAAATGTAAATTTGCAGTGTATGTAGTGGATTACCTGGGTTACAAGTTGTCTGCAAGGGGGGTGGAACCCAAGGAAGATTTGTTGATGGCATAAAGGGATTTCCCACTCCTCATAACAAGGACCAGCTCCTATCCTTTTTTGGCATGTTAGAGTTCTATGCTAGGTTTATTCCCAACTGCAGTGACAAGACACATAACATGAGGTTGCTTATGAAGAAAAATCAACAATTTCTATGGTCTCCCATTCTAGAGAATGAATTTCAATCGATAAAGTTAGAATTAACTAATGCCATCCCTTTACAGCCTTTTGACACACGTGATCAGTCCATTGTCGTCACTGATGCCAGCCTGTATGGGTTGGGTGCCGTCGTTCTCCAAAGAAGAGAGGGAAAGGAGGAAGTTATAGCTTTTGCTTCTCGCACGTTAAGAGGTGCGGAGTCCACCTACTCAGTTGTTGAGCGTGAGGCTCTAGCTTGTTGGTGGGGTGTGGAATATTTTAGGCAATATTTATGCGGTTCGGAGTTTGTTCTCTGTATGGACCATAAGCCTTTGGTTAATTTATTTTCAAGTAATGGAGCCATCAATGCCACTCCCCGCATTGCCAAGTGGCATTACAGATTGATGGAATTCCATTTTCAACTGGAATACATTCCTGGTGTGAAAAACATTTTTGCGGATTGTTCATCCAGGCTACCTCTTTTTAATGAGCAGGTTGAGGAGCAGTTTGGGGATGAATTTTGTATTGTGGCTTCTTTGAGGGATTCCGATTTTAATTGCATTTCAGAGGAGGACTGGAAGATTGCCGTTCAAGAGGATGAATCCATTCAACAGGTTATTGGTATGTTAGGTAAGGGTTGGATACCCAAGGATGATCAAATGAGTTCATTCAAACATGATTTTCCGGAGTTAAATTTGCATTCAGGCGTTTTGAGAAGAACAGATTTGTTGGTTGTGCCAATTTCATTGCAGAACAAAGCTTTGGTTCTGGTCCATGAACGTCATGTGGGTATGAGGGCCATGAAAAGAAGAATTAGAGAAGTTTTGTGGTGGCCTGGGATGGATCGTGCAGTTGAACATTTTGTCAGAGACTGTATTGCATGTGCTGTTAGTGACAAAACTCAAGTTATGTTTCCCAGTCCCATTGAGGCGGTTCCTGTCCCTGACAAACCGTGGTTAAAATTAGGGTTAGACATCATTGGACCCATGTATGTTTTGGATGAACGGAACAGGTATGGTTTAGTGGTTGTGGATTATGGTTCTAGGTGGCCTGAAGTGAAATTTGTGAGGTCTGCCAACACTGAAGAAGTTATGGATTTTCTCCAGTCTCTATTTTTGAGGGAGGGTGCCCCAATTGAACTCATCACTGACAATGGGGTCCAGTTCATGTCTAAGGAATTTCAAGGTTTTTTGTGCCATTGGGGCATCATACACATCACTACTTCGCTATATCATACCCGCAGTAATGGCCCAGTGGAACGCTGCAACAGGGTCATAAAAGACAGCATTCAATTGTCCGTGGCTAATGTATTGGAAAAAGGAACTGGTGGATTTGCTCTGGGCTTTGCGTACTACCCCTAATGCTGTTACTAAAGTATCTCCTTTTGCACTATTAAAAGGTAGATTGGCTTCCACCAAATTGGTCAGACCTTGGATGCGGGATTTGAATGTTCCCAATGTGAAACCTGAGTTAGTGATTGCTAATTTTGACAAAGCTCAGAGCAAATATGTTACTAGTGAGCCAATCAAAGGAAGGGAAACAAGCTGTTTTCAAAGCCGGGGATTGGGTTAAAGTGAAACTTCCTGGTCTTGTTGCCAAAGGTCATTTCAAGTTTTCGGGTCCCATGCAGATCATTGCTTTGAGAGGGAGTTTTGTCAAACTCAGTGATGGGAAGTGGTGGAACATGGAGAGGTTGTCAAAGCAGAGATTTGTTACTGACCATGGCATGACGTCCACTGCTCGAAGTGGCCCCAGGTCCACCACTCAAGGTGAGCCCAGTTTCAATGCTTCTGCAAGAGAAAGGAGACCTCCTACTTGGCTCAAGGATTATGTTAAATTTTGGTGCACGCTTATTGTTTTTATCCATGTTTAATTTCTGTGTTAAATCTTTTATTGGTTTTTTTTTCGTCTTTTGTTTTGTTTTCAATTTTGTGCAGTCTATACTTATTCTTTTCTCGCTATTGTAAGGGAAGAGATGTGTTGGGTTCTGTTTCTTTAATGCTAGTGCACATGCCACCATGACCATGAGTTCAATGGTAGAATGGTAGCATGTGGAATGGTCAGGAGGCAGTTGGTGTTGGTGACTGCTCTGACTGGTCGCTTACTCTGTACCTGAATAAAGGAAGTTAACTTACCTGGCGACTCCTGTGCTTCCTTTCAGAAATGTCAGAAACAATAACATAAAGAGAAGATGTGACCTAACTGCGAGAGCTGGTGAGTGAAGAATCAGATTCGAGTGAGTCCCGGCTTCAGCTCAACATCCTGTGAATGTGAAAAATATTTCATCTCTCTGTGGCTAAAATAAATAAATAATCTGACATAGTGTAATGCATCCTAAGCGAGGACAAAGCACAAGAATCCAAAAAGGGCATAGCTGTATCTTACGACAACTCCGAGTCCGTGACTGCTGTGAAAGACAACATAAAAAGAGGGCAATCAGGGAACATGTGTCAACAGGTAGGATAATATTTGCATTAGAACCCTAAAATCATGTTTTGCACTCATCTTAAAGGAAATTATTTTTAATGCCAAGCCATAATGACTGATTTTTTTAAAGTTCAAAACCTGAAGAAAAAAATCAGTGAAGTTCTCAATGGGTGTAAAATAAACCATTTTAAATGTACATGCACAAGACCAATCTGCTGATGAATGGTTGTCTTGCAGGTCTCCTCCTATCAGAAATACCATGAAGAACACAGCACAATGAATGAAATAGAGTCTCCAACATTCCTGCATCGATACCAGCAGTTGTGCATTAAAGAGCTTGACTAACACACTAGGATAGTTACAAAACACATACTCACTCAATTTAGTCTTGTGTATGCTTGTACTGTAAAAAGATTTGATAAACCCTCATTCTTCTTCATGGAGTCTATGACTCATGTGTCTGCTTGTCTGCACACCACACACAGATGACACAAGGGGGTCAGTATACATGGGTGATTGGACCCAGCACTGAATAATGCTGATAACTAATAGGCACACCAGATGGATCAGAAACATGTTTACATAAAATATACATAAGGGCTAGTTATGATTCTTTAAAGGTCTCAAACTAGCTTAGGCTTGTGAAAGAGTGTTATTCATTAAGGTAGATCATGACCGTCCCTTCTCTTTATCTTATGAGTCCTATTGTTATACGATGTAACAATAGGATGGAGTTTTTGAAGAACAACAATAAGATTGATTATGTTCTATCCCCATTTAATCAATATGATGATACCATGATATGGAAACATTCATAACCCCCTCAAAAGACCACCTTTGGAGGCCACGATACTTGATAAATAAAAACAATGAGTGGGTGAGGGTTTGTCATTCTTTTTTACAGTTACTATTGTATCATTATACCATTTCAGACAAACAGGGCCTAAGTAACCCTTTAAGTAGATTCAAAGTAGGCTTTCTGATATAATTGTGTTATATACTGTACATTTTGGGAGAGTACATCAAAGCCTAAGAAATCAGGCTCCTCTTTCTTCTCCCGAGCCATTACCAAAAGAGCCTGGACGAGTGGGTGAAAGGGATTTAGGAGATGAGCTGAGTCCTAGTCCTTAGCTATTCTCTTGAAACAGGTATAAACAATTAGGTCACAAAAGGGTCATGTTTTCAGGAGAAGCTACCTTGAAGTTAGGAGAACACAATGTCTTTGTGCATCTAAATGAAAGAAAGACACTATCTTTGGGAGAATACCATGTTTGACACTGCCAGGGAATTAACATCTAAAACATCAAAGAAAGTGTTGGAATGGGTGTATAAGATGTTAATGATTACCATGATGTGTGCAGACCCGACAACGGCAATCCTAATAAATGCAATGTCAATGTATGCCATAACCTATGCCACAGAACCATGCCAGTGCCCGTCAATGCAATGTTAATGTATGCCATAACCTGTACCAACACAGTAGCGCCAACATCAACAATGATGAGATCAATGTATGTCATAATCTTTGCTCAAATGACGAGATCAATGTGTGTCATAATCCATGCTCAAATAACGATGTACGTTATGACTTAAGCAAACTTAACCATGTTAATACCAGTAAAAACACTATAACAGTGGCCAAAACTTTGTACACGAGAGCCATTGATCAGACGCACTCTATCAGGGCTCTCCCAGCCACAGCGTTTAATTAAAACAACCTGTGTCTGTTTTGCCAAACACCTCTTGTCTTTTCATTTACTTAAGATAAACTCATATCCGAGCAACAAAAGAATCACAGTAAGCTTAATTGTTTATCTCTTCAAGGCCATATTCTAATTATTCTTTCCTTCTGTCAATATTTCAAAGGGGTGTCACCTTTAAGGGTGTAGCAAATCATAAAAGGTCTACTGGCAAACAAGGCTTTCACATGCAGGTTGCTGGCCAAAATAGATGATGATGATGTTGTGGTGTGGTGTGGTGTAGTGTGATGATGCGCATAGTTTTCTCAAAAACTGTCATCCATAGGTTCAGTATGCTAATGTTACAAATACATCCAGGCCAATAATAAGTATTCTTATGAGTGTTACAGCTCCAGCATTCACAGCAGCTTTGCCAGTTTCTGTTCACCTTGGTAATTATATGTGGAGTGGGACCAGAATAGATCTCCCATTTCAGGCTTTCATAAAGAAGTCTCCACTGAATCTCCGTGTTTTCTTAGAGAGAGTGAGGTAATCTGCATAAGAGAGAGCTTGATGAGCTGAGAGGTCTTCGGTCCCTGGCCTGCTCTCTCCCCAGCAGCTCCGCTCTATGTCACCTGCCGCTGAGCGCTCTGGCCCCTCCTGCGAGGTGTTCTCGGCCACTGTAGGCCCGTGTGTCGCCCGTCACTGCCTCCTGCCTTCTTGCGCCTCATAGTGCGTCATTGGTGATTGTATTGTATTTCATTTCTGGCATTGTCGTTTTGTATTGTATTGCATTTCTGGCATTTGTATTTTATTGGCCTCTCTGAGCCCCCTGTTCTCTCGCTCCCCACTCTCGCCGCTGCTGCCCCTGCGGCCCCTCCCCCCGGTTCCCGCACATTCCCGCCTCCCAGCTGATCGTCCCTCCCATCTCCCCTTCTTAATGGCGGCCGCTGTGTGGTCGCGCTGCTGGCGCCAAAGGCACGCCTAAGGCAAGCCCATCTGCGCCCGTCCGTGACCCGACCGCGACCAGCGGCAGGAACCCTGGATCTCCGACCGGCCATCACCACGACTCCGCCGCCCTCCTCGCACTCAACCCCGGAAGACCCAGAGACTGCTAGCAGGCCCCACCGAACTCGACCCACAGCCAGTTCTCCTGCCTCCACTGCCGCAGGACCTTCACCATGACCCAGACCCTCAACACCACCAACGCCAGCACCAACGACACCCTCAGATGCATCCTCCTCAATGTGCGCTCCGTACACAAACACGCCATGGAAAACTGGAACCTACTCGACTCCCTCTCACCGGACATCGCCTTCTTCACAGAGACCTGGACAAACCCCACCTCCACCCCCGACATCAACCCCGCCATCCCGGACGGATACAAGATCCAGAGGGAGGACCGCCCCAACCACCTGGGAGGGGGCCTCGCCATCGCCCACAAGAGCGCCCTCTGCCTCACCACCTCCAGCGAAACCTTCCCCCGCCAAACACCTGCATTTCCAGATCCAGACCAGACCTAAGACCACACTCCGAGGAACTCTCATCTACAGACCCCCCAGGCCCCCGGACACCCTTCGCCACCACCATCACTGACTTCATCGCACCACACGCCATCGCATCAATGAGTTACATACTCATCGGAGACCTCAACTTCCACCTCGACAACCACAGCGACCCCAACTCCACCATCCTTCGTGACAACCTCGCCAACATCGGACTCAACCAACTCGTAACCACACCTACACACAGAGCAGGACACACCCTTGACCCCATCTTTGCTGCAGGGACAGCGTCCACTTCAGCCACACAACGCAACCTCCATGGACCGACCACCACTGTGTGCACTTCATCGTCAACAAACCCAAGGCACCAAAACCAGCCCCCTGTCCTCCACGTAGGAACTGGAGCAAGATCGCCGACGAGCAACTGAACTTATCTCAGAGGCAGTGTGTAAAGCATTTGTGAACACATAGGGTAATACAGTGAAGACACTACAAATGGACACCACACCAGTTTAGAAAAATAAGTAATCTTTATCTAAACCAAAACAAGACCAAAACAACAAAAATCCACAGTACAGTACTAAAAATATGATTCTTAAATGGTAGAAACAGTTCTGTTCCAAGAAAATGTGAGATGCAACACTTTTACACAAAGTACCTGGGATGCGTTGAAAAAGGCAAGCAAAAAGGGTTGCAGGGAAGGTGATGCATCGGTTCCTTACACTCAGGGAAGGTGATGCGTCCGTTTCTTGCTCCGGGGGAGGTGATGCATCTGTTCCTTACTACTGTGCAGGGAAGGTAATGCGTTGGTTCCTTACCGAAGAGGAGGTGATGCGTTTGTTATTACTGCGTGATGAGGTGATGCGTCGGTTTCTTACTGCGTCCCCCAACGATGTGTCAGACTTGACACTTCGATGCAATGCGTGATGATCTGGTACGATGCGATGCGTGAAGACCCGGGATGTGCTGCGATGAATTCAGCCGCGTCCCCTCGATGCGTCGGTTCTTCTCCAACAGGGCCTGAGTCAGAATCGGTGCGGTGATCTCAGACGTCGGAGATCGGTGTACAGGATTCGTTGCATGGCAGACTCTTCAGCCACAAGCAGGCGCTGTATCAATTCTTTGACGACGGCGATGCATCAGAAAAGTCTTCTCGCACCACTGCGATGCGTCAGAAACAGGTGATGCATCAATTTTCACAGTTCTTGCAGTTTCCAGTCCCAAAACAACCCCCAGAGGTTCATAACACTGACAGGCACCTCTCAGCAGGCCAGAACTCCCAGCAAAGGAGTTCACAGGGGACTGGGGGGTGAAGTCCCCTGTCCCTGAAACTTCAGAACAGGAGGCAAACTCAATTTTAAGCCCTTGGATATCTTCCTCAAGCAGGGGACACAGCACACAGCAAAGTCCTTCTCCTTTCCTTGGCAGAAAGTAGCCACTGCAGGCCAACCCCAGACAGCAAACAGCACAGGGGCAGTGTTCCTCCTCAATTTCCCCAGCTCTTCTCCTTGGCAAAGGTTCCTCTTGATTCCCAGAAGTGATCTGTGAAGTCTTTTCTATTACTGAGACTTCCAACAGGAGGCAAGCTCTACTTCAAGCCCTTGGACAAAACTCTAACAGCAGGAAGATGAAAGCACATTCCAGTGTTTTCCCTGCCCAAGAACTAAAGCAACCACTGCAGGCCAACCCCAAATGCACAAAGCACAGGGGCAGTACTCCTCCTCCAGCTTTCCCGGTTCTTCTTCCTGGCAGGTTCCTTAGTTCAGCAGCAATCTAAAGTTCAGGGGTCTGGCCCCACTTTTTATAGCACAAATTCCTTTGATGTTTGGTGGCGGAGAAGTTCTTTGCCCAGCCAAAACCAGTTCTGTCCTCTCTGGTGCAGCTGCCCAGCAGGAGGTGGAGACAGCATTGTGTAAGGCAGACAGGGCCTATTCAGGTGCAAGGGAGAACTCCACCCCCTACTCTGAATGCAGCCCAGGTCCATTCAGCCCAGCCCTGACTCATTCAGGAAAGGAAGGCCACACATCAACCCCCCTGGCTGTCTGAGAGAATGCACCTCCCCAGCCCCTGTCACTCCAAAGCCAGACAGTCAATACACAAACTAGCAGAGGCACACAGGATGGCTAAGCAAGAAAATACCCACTTTCTAAAAGTGGTATTTTCAAACACACAATATAAAAATTATCTTTACTAAAAGATGCATACTTATATTCTAAGTTCAGGCAAACTAAACTCCATATTTCTATCTTGTTCCAATGCGAAGTTATATTTATAAGATGTTATAAATAAACTCCCATTCCATCCTATAGGACAGATAGCCTTTCAATAGTGAAAAACGAAATTGGCAGTATTTCACTATCAGGACATGCCACACACCTCAGTGCATGTCCTGCCTTTCACATACCCTGCACCCTGCCCACAGAGGTACCTTGGGCCTACATTAGGGGTGACTCACAAGTAAGAAAAAAGAAGGTTAGGGCCTGGTAAGTGGGGGCACTTGCCAGGTCGACATGGCAGTACCAAACTGCGCACAGACACTGCAGTGGCAGGTCTGAGTTACATTTACAGGCTGCTCATGTGAGTGGCACAATCAGTGCTGCAGGCCCACTAGCAGCATTTGATTTACAGGCCCTGGGCACACACAGTGCACGGTACTAGGGACTTACCAGTACATCAAATATGCCAATCATGGAATCCCCAATCCATAAATACAATTTACAGGGAGAGCATATGAACTTTTTTTTTTTTTCAAAAACCTTTATTGAACATTTGGCATGTTACAGACAACATTTGGCAGATACTGCAGTACATATTGTAATCATGAGATAGCTGACATTGCGTAAGATATACTCCATAATATACATCTCAGTGCGACTTGCCAAGTAAAATAGAGCACGGAATAATGAGAGCGTACATGAGTAGTGGACTATGAATAATCTATACGGCAACTGGGCGCAATCAAGTCAGGCACCATGTCAGTGGCGTGGGTGTTGGTGAGAGGAAGGTCCCCGAGGGGCTCGTCAGGGTTGGCTAATCTGTGAAGATAAGATATGAGAGGGCCCCATATATCCAGAGGTCTGCTTGCAGCCGGCTTCAGGTCCCAGAATTCACCGAGGAGTGTCTGGCAGTGGGCTGCATCAGATAACCAGTGTTTAACAAGCGGCACCGGCATCCGGCCCCAGTGCATTGCCACCCGTCTCTTGGAAAGTACCATCAGCATTGCGACAAGCTTACGATTGGCATCAGAAATGTCTCTGACATGTCCCATGAGGCACAATAGGGGGTCGGGATCGATGCGCTCCTGAGTGATATCACTGACTACGGAGCATACTCCCACCCAGAAATCCGAAACCTTAGGACATGTCCAAGCCGGATCACAGACAGAATATCGACGACCACAATATCGAGGTCCCAAAATATCGGGACCTAAATCATGGTAAGTAAAAAAATATCGAAACAAAAATATAGTTGTTAAAAATATCAATGTTAAAAATATCGTTTTGTTTTTAATGTATGAAAAAAAAAGTAAAGTAAAATAAATTAAATAATAGGGGGCGTGGCTAAGACGCCAAACAAGATGGCCGCGTAGCTGCAGAGCTCGCGCCACCGTTTCCCGTCGCAATTCTCTTTGGGAGCAAATCTCCCCTATTTCGCCCAAATGATGTAGGATTCTGGCTCTACACTACAGCGGTGAGCTTTTCAACTATTCAAATGCCGTTTTTAAGCGTTTTTTGGCTATTTGGACGAAGCGACCCATTTTACTTGAAAACGGCCGCCATCTTGAAATCTCCTCATCACTAACAGCGTTTTTCTTGAAAACCTCATTATGCTCAATTCTTCAAGCTTAAAGTGCTTCTAATATTAATTCGCTCCAATGGTCAAGTAATTTTTGCACCCACTGGGACTCTATTCTTTTTTTTACTCTTCTCTTTTGACAAGTGAAGATAAATTCTGCCTCCTTTGAAACAGCAGCCATTTTGTGTTTCATCGACTTGTTCTATGAAGTGAATTTTTACCTTGGTATGGATAGCCTTCATTCTGCAGCTCCTGTTGGTATGACTTTCCTAAGCTCTTCTTGAATTGCACCACGTTTCTTTTAAGGAGCTCTCCTATACTTTAAATGCATTGGACCTTTCCTTCTGTGTTTTGAATATTTCTCTACGTCATTAATGGTATAGCTTAAGCTTCCTTCATTACTCTGACTTTTCTTTTCGCTGCTTTTTTCTGCAGTGTCCTAGACATACTAAGGAGGTAGACTTTAAGAGTCTAGTTCAATATTTTACTCACTAAACTCCGTCACTATATGAGAAGACTGAGGAACCTTAAACTTTCTGCTTCTTCCAAAGTTACTGAGTGCTCAGACTCAGACTTCAACTTCAACGATATGGAAGACACTTCTCCTTCAAAACCTGATCATCCGTCAGGCACCATTCCAAAAACGCAGCTCTCAAGCAAATTACCTGCGATTTCCACCAAAAGGCAGAAGAAAGATCCTCCTTCTCCAGTAAATTCTTCTTCAACCTCCATGGACTTAGTTCTTGAGGAAATCCGTGCTTTAAAACCTTTCATAGAGGAAACTAACAAGACTCTACAATTTTTGAATGACAAATGGTCTTCATTGGACTCACGAGTGCTTATTGTGGAACAAAGAATAGAGTCTCTTCAAGGTTCATGCTCTCGTATTTCATATCTAGAGTCTGAAGTATCTATGCTTAAAAAGCAGGCTGAGGATTTAGAAAATCGAAATCGCAGAAACAATCTTAAAATTTATAGTCTTCCTGAAAATATTGAGGGTTCCAATCCAACTGTCTTTTTTCAGTCCTTCCTGCTTAAGCTCCTGGACGTACCTGCTACTACTCTTCTTAACATTCAAAGAGCCCACAGGCTTGGTCCTAAAATTTCTATAAAGCCTTATGGTGTCATTATGCTATTCCTACAATACACTGACCTTCTACAAGTCTTGTCTGCTGTTAGGTCCAAAAAACAAATTGTTTGGGATGGTCATCGTCTCTTTTTCTCTCAGGATGTGGCTAAGGTTACGGCAGACCGTCGGAACAAATTTCTTGACTTACGTCCCCAATTACGAGCTATCAATGCCAAATTTGGACTTCTACATCCTTGTATATTCAAAATCACATACAAAGATAAGACTACAACTTTTGAGGATCCAGCGGCATTACAAGAGTTCCTTCGTCATCATGGAGCTACCGCCATGGACACTTCAAAATCTACATGATTATTACTTATGTTCTGTCATGTGTAGATGTTTTCCTGTTTTGGTTATACACTAGTTTTGTCTTATTTATATTCTGGTAATGTTCTAATGTTTATTCGTTCTATATTCATCTCTTATCTCTTTTTCTAGTGTATTGCTTCTTATACTGTTGTTCTTTCTCCCTTCTCATACAGGTGTTCTGTTCCTACAACCCCGTCACCTATTTGGTCTCCCTTTTATGTTGAAGTTTTTGATTTTGACTCCTTGGGAGTTCGGTGGAGCTCCGGTGCTTTCGACGTCATCTTCTGGTGTGGTCTCTCCCCATTTTCGTCTTGTATTTGTAGGTATGTTTTTCAGTCGTTATTTGTATGACTTGTACTGTCTTTTTGTTCTTCATCTTATCCCTTTTGTATCAGTTTTTTCTTGTAAAGTTCCTTCTTTACTCTTTTTTCTCTTTTTTATTTTTTCTCTTCTACTCTCTCATTTTCTAAATCTTCTTTTCTACCACAATTGCTTTATTTCTTTCGTATTTTTTCTCTATACTTATTCCAATCAAATCTAACTCTGATTCCTGTAAGCATACTGGTTGTTCATACTTTTCTCGTTAAAATACATTTCGGGTTATTACCTGGAATATTAAAGGATTAAACAATCCTATTAAAAGGCAACGGGTACTCTCTCACCTAGCAAAGTTGACAACTGATATTGCTTTACTCCAAGAATCTCATATCTCCGACATTGAAGCCTCCAAGTTGAAGAGATGCTGGGTGGGACATGTGTTCAATTCTCCAGCTTTGGGTAAGAAAAATGGAGTCATGATTTTATGTCATAAGAAATTACATGTGTCTGTGGTTCACCAAGAGGCTGATGTTGAAGGACGCTGGGTTATTGTTAAGCTCCTGATTGATAAGATTCCTTTGTTTTTTTTTTAATGTATATGGCCCTACTTCGGTCGATAAATTTTCTGGACTAATGTATCTGATAAACTACTTACATATGATGATGATTACATTATATTTGGTGGTGATTGTAATCAAATCCTTGACCCCATTTTAGACAGGAATTCTAAAGTTAAGCATGTTCCCTCTAAAATGCAATCACAATTTGCTTCCCCAGTGCGACGTAAAGCGTTGGTTGATATTTGGCGACTTTGTCATCCCGACCTTAGAGAATATAGGGCCCCATAACGGAAAATGGGACCGACCGCCAGAGGTGCGGCGGTCCCACGAGGCCAATTAGGATGCGCCCACCACACAGGCGGGCGCATTCTGGACTTTAACATTGCGGACGGTACTGCTGGGTGCAGCTCCGTCCGCAATGTTAAAAGTGCATGCTTTGCATTGCCATGCACCGCGCGGTGCCTGCCACATTGTGTTTGGCAATGTAGGGGGGTACCAAAGGTACCCCCCAAAGACAGCCCCCCACCCCCCAAGCCCCCAGGGGGCCCGTAACGGGCCCCCAAAGCAATCTCCGCTGGCCTTTCCATGGCGGCATCGCCTTCGTGGAAAGGCCTTTAAATTGGCACATCATAATATGGATGGCGGTGCCTGCTCGGCACCGCCGCCATATTATGCCCCAGATCCACACAGCAGGCAATCGTAATGATTGCCTGCCGGCGGAAATGCGGCGGACGGTCTTTCCGTCCGCCGCTGTCCCCCCGCCATTGTAATATGGCGGGGGGTAAATGGAGGGCGGGCGGGTAAAGATGTCGGCCAGATCGCCACCGCCAGTCGGGTGGTGGCGATCCGCCCAACATCATAATGACCCCCATAGTTTTTATTCGGCTGCTCACCATTCACAATCCCGTATTGATTACCTTTTCCTAAGCAAATCCCTGGCCCAACATGCCATTCAATCTGAAATTGGTTCAATCCTCATCTCAGACCACGCACCTGTATTTGTTGATATAGATCTCATCCCCTTTTCTCCCCACCCAGGAAGATGGCATTTCAATAATTCCCTACTCCTTGACCCTAACTTCTGTCAAAATTTCAATTCCTTTGCCTCTGAGTTTTTCACTATCAACACTACCCCGGACTCTCCTTTCGTGATGGTATGGGATTCTTTTAATGCAGCTGCCAGAGGTTTTATTATGAATTTTGTATCACAAAAGAAAAAATCCTTAGAAGCCCAATCTACTTAATAAAATTAAACAATTAGAATTCACATATTATCATTCTCATAGTGAATCCTCACTGAAGAATCTCATTGATGCTAAACTTACTTTTAATAAATTATCTACTGATGCAGCTTCCAATTATCTACTGAAAAGTAGTTCTCGCTATTATGGAGGCCAAAACAAAATGGGGAAACTACTGGCTAACTATTTAAAAGTGAGGAAAGAGAGAACAAAAGTAGAATCTTTACAAGGTTGTGCCGGCAGTCCTGTTTTCAAAGATAAGGATATTCTAAATGAATTTGTCTCCTTCTATAAGGATCTTTATACTCCTGAATCATTACCAGATTTGTCTGACCTTCTTTCCTATTTTCGTTCCATCCCCTCTCCTCCATCTAATCACATTGATTTTGAACCTTTGGGAATTGATATTTCTTTAGCAGATATTTCTCATGCTATTTCGGTCCTACGACGTGGGAAAGCACCCGGACCAGATGGCTTTACCATTGAATTTTATGCTCACTTTGCCCAATCTTTTACTTTTATTCCAATCTTTCGTGGACAATGGTTCTTCTAGCGGTACGTTTCAAGAAGCATTGATCTGCTTAATTCCCAAAGAGGATAGGGGTTCACTCTCTTTGTAAGAATTATCGGCCTATTTCTTTAGTTAACACAGATTATAAGATCTTCGCAAAGATTTTGGCACTTCGTATTGATCCTATTCTGCCCGACCTTATTGGCCTTGAACAAGCAGGCTTTGTTAAAGGACGACTTGCATCTGACAATTCTCGGGTCTTCTTTAATGTTTTATGCAAGGCTTCTTCCTTAGATTACCCTATTGCCGCAATTACCCTAGATGCTGAGAAAGCATTCGATAGGTTTGGTTGGGAGTTTATGTTCCATGCTCTGAAATGGGCAGGTTTTCCTCCTAAATTAATTGCTTTAATTTCTTTATTATACTCAGTTCCCCAGGCTTCAATTTTTGTTAACGGTAAAGCTTCTGATTACTTTCCATTACATAGGGGGATTCGACAGGGATGCCCTTTATCTCCATTATTATTTGTTATAGCATTAGAACCTTTTTTAAGTAAAATTAGACAAGACGATCGTATTACAAGGTTTCAATATGGTCCTCATCAGGTTAAAATGTCAGTTTATGCTGATGATATTCTTTAATATTGTTCTAACCCTGAAACCTCTCTTGCTCCTTTTCTTCAGCAGGTAACCTCTTTTTCTGAGCTCTCAAGATATCGTTTAAATGCCGATAAATGCAAAATCTTGCCTTTAAATATTCTATGTCAAAAGCATCTTTTTGAGCAATCTGGTTTCTCTTGGCAACCAATTAAAATTAAATATCTAGGCCTGTGGTTTGCACCTTTACTACCTGAAACATTAAAGTTAAACTTTGATTACATTATTAAAAAATTAAAGGATGCTATTAAACGTTGGCACCCCCTTTTCCTATCCTGGTGGGGTCGGTTAGACTCAATTAAGATGATGCTTTCCCCTCTTATATGATATATTATTTCCATGATTCCTATTCACATTCCTCAATATTATTTTAAGAAAATTGATTCCACTCTGAGCAAAATCCTATGGAAAGGTAAATCTTCGTGTATAGCCTTGTCTTCTTTAAAGAAGGATAGGCCTAATGGAGGTCTTAGGTTCCCCGACTTTAAAACTTATCATTCCGCTTTTTAAAGCCGCTAGGTGGATATCTATGGATCTTCCTTTTTATCCTCCTCTCTGGTTAAAGATGGAAAATTTTCTTATTGCCCCTTTTGAGTTTCAAGAGATCTTAACATTCACTACCAGCACTGCTTCTTTGCATTCCCCTGTCATTTCTCACTCTCGTAAGCTTTTGATCCCGCTTCTATCTTCTTCGTATCCCTCTACTAGTTCCCTCCATCGACAATCTATTTGGCATAATAATTCACTACGGATTCGTAATCATCCTATATACTGGAAAATTTGGCATTCTAGAGGTATACTTTGGATACCTCAGCTTCTATCTGATAACCAACCTCTTACTTTCTCTGATCTCCAATCAAAATTTTCTTTACCATCTTCCTCTAGATTGCAATATAATCTTCTCTATCCTTCTCTCATCCAATTTCTTCATAACCTACCAAGTACTTCTGATTTTCCCGCAAATTACAGACACTTATTCTCAATCCTAGAAAATTCCCCATCAGCATCCAATATTTACAAATCATTACTGCTTCCCCCTGAAAGGCAAAAATCAAAAACTGAACTGGCATGGGAAAAAGATTTATCACAAGAATGGCCAATTACTACATGGGATAAAATATGGTCTAAACTTCACAAAACCTCTCGAGCTGCTAATACCACACAAACCCTTTTTTTCATTTATCATCGAATATTATTTTCCCCAGTGTCCATAGCGTCCTTCTCTTCAGAAACATCCCCTACTTGCTGGTCCTGTCCCTGCCCTACTGCAGACTTAAAGCATATGTTGTTTGAATGTCCTTCAATATATCAATTTTGGCAATTAGTCTAGTCCCAAATCATGGCAATTTTTAGGGTTCAGATCCCTTTTTCTTTCACAAATATATCTTTAGGTACTCTATCTCCCCAATGGCCTCAATCTCCACTAAGTTTTAAACTTTTAGACTTACTGTTAGCTATTGCATTCCATTTAATAACTTCAAACTGGAAGCAGGCCGATAAAGTAATCTTCAAATCTTGGTGGAATGCTGTGTGTTTTCATCATCGACTAGATACTAACTATGTCTCCCCCATATCTCTAGCAATTAAAAGGGATCTTCTATGGCTTCCCTTAACAACTTATTTATCTCAAGCTGCCTCTTCTAATGCCGCTTCTAAAAATGTATCAGATGATGTACGAAAACCACCTTAAGGGGCTCATTACGATGTCGGGCGGAAGCACTACCGCCGTGCTGTCGGAGGCAAAAACCGCTAGTTACCGTCCGCCAGCAACGGCCCACACGCCCGTCAAATTAGGATGTGAAAAGTCAGCCAAACACCGCCCGTAAGCCTGCGACGCCACCCGCCATCAAAGTGCGCCCGTCTACGTAGCGGCGCGAGCCAATGGAGACACACCGTCCGATGAAATTACGTACCTCCCGGCGTCCAAATTACGATGCCACAACCAAACAGCCTCACCGGCAAAGAGACACCGCACGAGATACCAAGGCGGAAACCCGACTGTTGAGTACGGAGACCAAAAAGGCGGCCCACCCCGAAATGAATCCTGCTCTCCACACCATCCCCATGCTGTACCTGATGCACCACCTAGGAGTGAACGAGCCACGGTGACACAGGTAGGCAGACACACAACAAGGGCACGCAAACACTGCACACAAAGCAAGGGCGGATAAACTGTACATGGCCCCCCCCAGACACCCCTGTGTGGAAGGGACACATCCACCACTGTACCCACACATGTCCCACCTGTTAAAATAAAACAACTCGCAACATCCTGGGCACCCACTACCCGGGACCAGGAAGTGACGTCCCCGTCACGGCACCGCAGCGCACCGGCGATGACGCAGGTACACATGCGCACAACGCAGAGGCCAACAACAGCGCCACGCATGGGCTGCACACAAACACCACAGGGTCACAACTACACATCCCACACACCAGCCCCACCCTGAAGGCACATGTCACGTGGCCTTCCTGCATCAATCATGTCCCCAACCGACAACTCACAGTTGTGAACTGGATGTCACACAAGTGTCCCGAACAGGGGAGTAATGTGATGGCAAAATAGGACACACCCTTGTGTGCAAAACATGGAGAAGCACACGGCTGCTGCTACATAACAGCGCAGAATATGGACATTGTCCGCAAAAGGCACGCCAGTCTCATCCAAAAATATCTATTCCATCCTGCTCGCAATATCAAGCCATGCAATGTACAAAATAGAAAAACCCTGCTGCCTGATAACAGGTGTTACCAATTACTACACCCACACAGAAGCCTCAATGTATAGCGGAAACGGAGTGCCCCGCCCACACACGGGAGAGCAGATAGCACTGAATGGCCTTCCATTCCTACTCTGAAATCACATTGCAACAAATTATGCAGGAGAATGGAGCCATTGTACCAACAAGAAGCCAAACATAGCCATGCAGAGTAAACCTTCCACTGTCAGATAGCGCCTAACATGAAAGAAAGATAATACTACAAAATACAATTATACCACTCCTCCTTGTGGGTCAAATGCAAGTAATCTGGAAAGAGTCAGACACCACTGGCCTTGACCATTCATTGAAGCATGTGGGATGAGGGCCTGTGTCCTCCGCCCAAGCTATACCCCAAGACCTGCCGCCGTACATCCATTCCAGAATTCCCAGCATCGTCGGAGGTTGCACTCTGCTGACTCCTCAGCCAGCTAGAGCACGCCATCACATCACCCTGTAGCAAAATGGCTGTTGCACCAGTGCTTCTCAACTACGCCGGACAGATACAGCTGTACAGTGACAGCTTGCTACAGATAGTGGGCTGTGCAAATCTGGCTATGCTGAATGTAAGTTACCGAGTAATTTACTGCATTACAATGTTCAGCTGCGTCATCCCCGTATTCTACTGTCGGAGGTGTCCGTTACACTGGCGTGTGGAATTATGTCTCTCCAACCCGGCATGTCCAAAGGCGGACTTGGTACACTTGTTTGCACCCCTGGAAGCCCACAACAGGAGCTGTTCAGTGGATGTGGGCATGGCGTTTGTGGCTGCAATCAGACACACACTGCAATGGGACCAGTGTGCCTCCACACAACGTATTCTGGATCACAGTTTCATCGAATGTCATCCAACATGTCCCATCATGCTTCTACAAGGGACAACTTACGATGAACACGTTGCTACCCACCATTCGCTTCATTGGATGGCATCCATGTTTACCACCAATGCGAGTGATGCTCTGCTGGAAGGTATCGCATACCTGACAACTTGTCAATCCATGGGTCCCCGACTCAATACCCCCAATTGAACATTTATGTTCAACACCGTACCTATGCTTGGCTTTCGCACGGAGTGGGCAGTTAGCTGTACAACAACTATACCTTACAATCTGCAACAAACACCTTACCATCAACTCCACTGCCATGACATTTGACATTTTCGGGACATGCACTCTGTTCCTCACCATATCCCGTGTCTCTGCATGGACAGGGGGAGGCAGAGGTATGGGACTTGTGTACAGTAACCACATGGCCAATACTGCACGAACTATGCTATAATATGTATTCTGCGCAGCTGAACACATGCACCTGTCAGTGCACACTTATCTGTCTGCTGTATTAGGTGATAACTGTCACCTCACCTTTGTCTATACTTTCGTGCCCGGACTTTTGCATGGACAACAAATGCAACCCCCTACAACATGGCCCTAGTTATTGTGTCATGTTCAGTAGCCACCACATTGCAACAACTAGTGAGACGCTGCTGCATGCATGTAGGCTCATGATCTGATGTCACCTCTGACGCCGGTGTGTCGGAGTCACAATTGTAGTAATCCTGTACCATGGAACTGAGATGTACTGTGCCTATGATGTCAAGCTGTCTGGTAGGCAAAATGAATACTGTCTGTGTCAAAGTCTAGAGCTCTTCAGTAATGAGCAAATGTACTTTAGCATAGCAAGGGCAAGGCAGTTGTAACTCTGAAGCCTTTATTCCACAATCAACAACTAATCACATCTACCTGTACCCACTTTTGTATGTGTAATCATGCTAAGTATATCCTCCACATGCATTTTGCTGCCAGTAGTGTCCACATCCTGCATCACAGAGGAAGTAAGTTCAAATACATGCCTTGAAGCAAATATGTGACTCTGTAGAATTATTGATCGTAGACAAGTACGAATGAGAGAGGATGAGAGTGCGTGAAGTACACGAGAGTCGTGAGATGACCATGTAGTCTAGTGTCATTGGATGTCAATGCATATGAGTTGCCGCCACAGTGGACCTAGTGAAATACCAGAGGTCGTGGGCCTTGGCTTGTCAGACTCTGACGTGGCCCAACAGATCATCACATTAACACTGACGGCCTGGTCACTACAAAGCACAGTCCTACATATGTGTACAATTACCTTCACAGTCTGACATCACACTCATCAAGCAAAATTAGGAGCCACGCAAGAAGCATGCTACAGCAATGCATGACAAAACACACACACAATATCAGTGTGGGTGGGCAGGTCTGCACAGTGAGTACGAACTGCAGAAATTCACATACATGCTTAATTAAACAAGGCACAATCTTGACAGTCACACACCCTGCAGACCCACAATGGCCAAAACATACAAGTAGGAGTCATCCTGAACTGCAAGGACACACCCACACACTGCACACTGTGCAAGATACAATACACACATGTGCTCACATTCACAGACCTGAACACGGATACAAACACCCACCATGCCCCTGGGTAACACATGTGTGTAGTCGACATTGCCAGAGCGCACACACACACACCAACACTACCCCAAAGTCACACCCTTCACACCACACACACCTACACCTCCCAAATGCACACATTGAAAGTAAGCCATGTGCCTAGGCTCAATGTTCATCACAAGATTAACATACACCTACACTGCTGGCCACACAGAAAGTAAGCTCACACATACCCGCACACTCTGCACATGCTACCTGTCATCCCGTGGCTAGACTCACACCCTGTGCTGTGCTTGCACGCAAACATGACACGTATACATTTTCCCAGAAATACCACCAAATACATGCAGACAATCCGTGTCACAAAAATACTTTGTCATCACACACACAAGTAGCAGAGTCTGAAAGAAGTGAAGTCCCTGCCACGTGTAAAACACATTGGAATGTGAGACCAGACATTGCAATTGTTGAGGTACCATACACGGCATGTGCCTCACTTAACTATGCACACACAGTAACAACTGCAATCAGCAACTACACAGACACAACCGACTACAGGAACAACAGCATCCAGTCACAGATTACATAGACAGGCGGCAATATTGTTCAACACCAGGGACAGTGGCCAGTCCGATGTGCAGAGTTGTGATATGAAAAGCTGCGTATGCAATGTGTGTGAATGTACCCTGCCATGGCCAGCAACACTGCCATGGCAGTCACAATAGCCATTACAGCCACCACTGTGTCACAGGTAGTTGGGTGAGGGTGCCTACCATTCAAACAGGATGCCAGTCCGACTCGGTGCTGTCTGTGTGCTACGGGACAGTTGGAGGTCTGCCCCTGAGAGAGAAGCACAACTGTGGAAGACACACACGTGGCATGTGAAGCGGGAGGGCTGCTTGGCCCAGGTGGGTGGGTGGCACGGGTAGGTGCACTCATGCAGTGTTGAAACAGACTGTGTGGGGCGGATTCCCGAGGGGTAGATTTCCACTGTGTTGGGTATTTGGAAAGCCTACCTGTCTGGGGATGAATGTGAACTCGTGTGGGCACAACAGGCGGGCACACGATTAATGCTGCATCAGGTGTAGACGTTAGCCCTCCCTCTGGGGACATGCTGGATACTGCTGTGCGTCTGCCAGCCCTTGCCAAGGCACTTACATCCCCTGTCCTCCAGGTGTATCCCCTACATTGTCCATCTGCACAGGCTACCCAGGGCACGGGATGGCAGTGGAGCTTGGTGGGTGGGAGGTCATGGCGCCCTTCTCCTGGTCACATCTCGCAGGCAACACATTCTCAGTGTGCAGCAGGGCACAAGTCCTAAATAAGAAGTGGGGGACGCTGACGTCATGACAGGAAGTGACGTCACGAAAGGTGGCTTGCACCATCAGACTCATTGCCGCCCCTCGCTCACCCCTTAGATGCGATTGCATCAGAGAAGCCAGCGCGTGAGCAGCAGCTCCAATCTCGCCCCAGAGAGGCCAAAGAGTGAATGTGTGGCTCCATTTGCTCCAGTTATCGAGCTCGCGGTAAAATAAATGGGGGGACGCCGTCCACCCGCGTGGTACCCCGACTCAAGCCCTGGTGTGCAGGCAAAGTGTCCTATTGTTATGCGATATGTGTGAGTTGCATGACACTCGTTGGCGGGGGATGGCTCTGAGGCCCATCACCCTGAGGCCCATATCTCACTCTATGGGTCCCTTGTCAATGGCAGCGGATGTAATGACTATGCGCGCCGGGGTGGGTCTACCTTTCGTCTGGGATGGTGTTTGCGGCCTGGCCCTCTAGGGCAGCTACAGCTTCTGTGTGTTGCATGTGGTGTATCCAGACTCCGGAGACTGTCATGCATTGTCACAGTTGTCCAGGGCTCGAGTCGGGGTACCACGCGGGTGGACGGCGTCGCCCCACTTATTTTACCGCGAACACGATAACTGGAGCAACACATTCACTCTTTGGCCTCTCTGGGGCGAGATCGGAGCTGCTGGTGCACGCGCTGGCTTCTCTGATGCAATTGCATATAAGGGGTGAGCGAGGGGAGGCAATGAGTCTGACGGGGCAAGCCACCTTTCGTGATGTCACTTCCTGTCGTGAGGTCAGCGTCCCCCCACTTCTTTTTTAGGACTCGTGCCCTGCTGTTGTCAGATGTGCCACTTTCCAGGGGGTGGAGATAGGGTCAGGAATGTCAGCCTGAGATTGGCCCAGTTGAAGGCCCACCTTGACTGGGGAGGACAACCATTGGACAGTCTGGTGTAGCCCACCCACGCGTACATGTAGGCCCTCCATGAACTATGTCACCTGCGGCAAGGTGATGTCATGGGCAATGAAGTAATTGAGGAGAGCTGTCTGCCCCACGCAGAGATGCCGCACAAGCTCAACAGACCCAGCACTGAGGGCAGCAGGGGTCACATGTGCAGGGGCAGCTGTGCCTGGTGTGAAGGACACTCTATCCTTCATCCTTGTGCCGACACATGTTGCACCAGTGGAAGTAGATGGGAGGGCGGGCATTGGCCTCCGCGTGGCTGAAGAGGAGCCAGAGTCCACGTCCCCTGTGCTAGCAAACATGGATGCATCACCTCTGTCCTCAGATGACACCGAAATTGCCGTCTCGGCCTGTGATTCATCCAGCACACGTCTGGCCCCTCCGTGGCGCTGGTCACATCTGTCTCACTCAGCTCCTGTGCAGCTGCTTCATCCGATGCCTCACCACTGTTGACCGTCCCCTGTCCCTCAGCACCCACGGGAGATGCCACATGAGAGAGAGCGAGGTGGCCTCACTCATTTGGCATCAATTAAACAGACATGTGCAAGGAAAGCAGCACAGAACATTCCCAAATCCACATGTTGCACGATACCTGTGCAATTGTATACAGCCACCACAATCAACACGTAATGGCTGGCGTACAGAAAATGAAGCCGTTAATAAGTGGCACATGTGTTGTGCGCATAGCACAACACCCGGCCTGTGTCACCCTGCGACCATAGACACAAATCGCTGTGTGCACACCCACTGTCCTGATGGTGGCAAGGATGACCACTACGTAATTAGGCCAAGGACATACCTGCATGGAGCAGAATGGGACACCACTCACACAGACTGCAACATGACAGTCCACAATGGTCATGAGCCCATGCCATCCACCTGTCGTTCGCACGAGCACAACTACTGTTGCACAGTGTGCCGGATGTGTAAGTACCAGGAATATGAGGTGAGGCATCGCACACATATGTCCGAACGAAATCAGAGTAGGCACAGTGCCTCAAACATACATGTGAATTGCCACTTCAGCCTACTACAGGTTGTTCCTGAGGGCTACGACTCTGAATGCATTGACAATGCAGAGTGCTCAAATTACATCTTGACCCTCAGGAATCGCATATGCATGTCAGATGCACCCAGCACAGAGTACACTTACAACCCACTGCATCACACAACAAACATCACATCACCCAGATCATGGGTAGGCTGTGGACACATGCTGCCTCTCACAGCAAAAGACACCATCCCACAATACTGTACACTTGCTTGCTGCTGATGCCCCTACAAACGTGCATCCGGCACAGGCTGTGTGACTGTCAAGATGCAGACCATTAGTGGTGAAATGCAGCGCCGTGCTAACCTGACAATACGACGGGCATCCCCCGATTCGTTTTCGCCACGTAGTCGCTCATCCGGCAGATGACGTCACACCCTTTGTGGAATTGGCTGCACTGTCGGTTACACATACACAGAGGCATCAACTTGGATGCAATGGCTCATCACAAGGCCTTGGGCTGGAGGACTTCCAACTGCAGGGATGGTACACAAGAGGGTTGGAATATCACTCATACACTTCTCATCATCACCCACATCCACCAATCACAGTGGCATGATGCTGACCCATCCAAAATACTCAGAGATGTGTAACAGAGCCAAGAAGTAATCGGACATGGCCTAACAGCATGTGTACACCACACGTGAATGCATGCTGGTGGGAGTGTGTACACAGTACCTGTCCATCCCATTCACATGCAGGATGCCAGCACATTGAGCAATGTGTAGTCTGCCCACATCTACTGTCCATTGTCAGGTGGACCAACACATAGATCACAAGGCAACACATCTTTGTGAGTTGACTCACTGTGTCCAACTCTGCGCAGCCCTCAACGTACTTGCCCTGTGAATGGCTCACCCCGCAATGGAGGTCACATTCAGTGCCACTATCTCTCACACACATCCCTATCACAAGGCCTGGAGTGTTCAATCGACAGGGCTGAGTTTGCGCATTTCCGGAGAGTTGTGAACAAAAGACACATGTAACCCACTGTACAGTCAGTGTTGTTTCCTTCTAGGATTGGGCGGTCAATGTGCAGCCCAGGTCTGAGACTGAGAAGGCCAGCAGGGACCCAGCCAACCATTCACACAAGCAATAACTGCCCTGAGTCCTGCATTGCCAAGTGGCTGCGTCACTGGATGTCTGACATGAAAATGCCATATACCACCACTCGGGAGGAACATGCATGGGAAAGCGCCAGAGAGCCTACATACCCCTTCCACCTGTAGTAAGCATGGTAAGCAGTGCATGTTGGAACCCCACAGGCTCAGACTCATAGTGCTGCGGATCAACGACATGTGTATCCCCCACATGCACTCCCACACACACTGTAGTTGTCTTACACACACAACGTTTGCAAGAAATAGCCTTGGGCAGTGTGAGTGGAGTTCGGAATCCAGGATCTCCAACTCCTCGCTGGTGAGTGGACCTGGACATATCTTCAGAGTCGTCGACATGAAGGTGGACAGGTGGCAGCAGCAGCAGGTGTTGTTGAGGGATGCCAGGCAGCAGTCCCTGGAAGCTGTGGTAATGCCGGTCTCCCTCCCACACTGATATAGCCCCCTGGGGCTGTTTCAGTGGGTCCAAGCTGCTGCAATTGGTGTACCATGTCTGCCTACTTCAAATGCACCCAATGGCCTGCTCCGAGCTGTCCCGGTACGCTTACCTCTATAGTCGAACACGCAGGATGCAACCGCGAGGGCCATTAGAGTTAGCCTCAAGGGCCTGGTTCATGGCGGGTACAGTCCGCTGGTGCCATGTGGAATCCACAGTTTAATGTGCACCATGCATTTGCAGGTGTGGCCATGATTTGTGTGTTGGAGCATGTCCACACTAGACAGGGCCACTTCATGCTGTGTGCATAGGCATTGACGGCGAGTGCTCAGCCTCCACATGTCTGTTGGCACATCATCATGTACACATTAGCATGGGAGCATGGGATGTGCATATGCACACACATGCCATATTTCTCAATGTACATCTCCCACTTGGCACGTGCAACGTTACGTGTCACTTCTGATGTGTATTTGCATTCACACAGCTGTGTTGTCATGGAGTTGTCAATGTGTACACCTGTCAATGTGTGTTGGAGGTGTGATACGTACAGTGCTGTACATTGGGTGAACTAGGGACATCATTGACTGTCTCATATCCCGTTGTGCAACAGGACCCACTTGTTTGGGCCGCTCAGCCTGTGTACATTGTGTTGTTGGTGTGTGCCATACTCACCCAGCCTCGGAAGCTGTGTCAGGCACAGCAGCTAGGTATATTGCCGTGGTGTTGCCGCTTCCCACATATGCAGTCTGAGAACATCATCATGCCTTTCAAGCTATTATGGCCTAAATCCCCATGTGCATCTCATAGCAATGGTTTGTGTCAGTGGTCATTGCTATCGGTAAGGGGACCGGTGTAAGAGTATTGTAGCTGTGCTGTCCCTACTTGTCAGCTGTTCTGTGATTCTATTGCTTTGTCAGTAATTTTAGTTTTGTGTATGTGAAAATGCCATGTGGTGTGTTGCATTGACATGTGTCCACTTCCATCTGTCCTAGGAGGAGACCAAACATACATCGCCCCTACCAATTGCTGGCAGACATGGAGGATGTGGAGGTTATACGGAAATTCCGTCTGGACCGACCCACCCTGCATCACCTATGTGCAATGTTGGAAGCCCACCTTCGTCCTCACAGGGTGTATCCTACAGCATTCACCCCCACGGCTAAGGTGATGGCTGCACTGCATTTTTCGCAACCGGATCTTTCCAACACACGGTGGGCAGTGGAGGTGGGATGTCCCAGCCCATGTTCAGCATGGTGCTACGGGATGTCCTGTCAGCTATGATGCTCTACAGGAACCGGTACATCCGATTCCCCAGTGCTCGTGATTTGGCGGCAGTGAAGGGTGCTTTCTATGCCCTTGGACGCATCCCCCACGTTGTTGGTGCAATTGATTGCACCCATGTTGGCCTTGTTGCACCACAGGCCATGGAGCACATCTATAGGAACCGGAAACATTTCCACTCCCTGAATGTGCAAGTGGTGTGCCTGGCGGACATGATTATCACACACGTGTGTGCGAAGTTTCCCGGATCCGCCCATTACTCGCACATCATGCGCCACAGCATCCTCCCACGAATGATGACCAATCTTCAACCGGACCGTGCATGGATTGTTGGTGAGTATGCATACTCGTGTAGCGTGCTGGGTGTGACATGCTGTCTTGTATCCTGTTGGAATTGCAACGATTCTCTGTGTTTCTCACACCCAGGTGACTCTGCATATCCTAACGGGCCTTGGCTGCTGAGCCCACTACGTAATCCTAGGACACCAGCTGATGTCAGATACAATGAGGCACATGGGAGGACCAGACGTGTGGTGGAGCGGACTTTTGGACTCCTGAAGTCCAGATTCAGATGCCTGGACCGCACCGGGGGTACACTGGCATACTCCCCACAGAAGGTGTGCCAGATAGTTGTGGCATGCTGCATGCTGCACAATTTCGCGATTCGCAGGCAGATCCCCCTGATAGTGGATGATGTTGATCAGCCAGGGCCCCCGCCTGCAGACCAAGCCGTGTCCAGTGACGAGGACAGTGGAGAGGAGGAAGCAGTGAATGAGCGTCAGCAGCTCATCGCCCGCTACTTCACATGACGGTGAGTGACCATGTACGATGGCTGATGTTGCTGTAGTTGTGTAGGTGTATGTGTGCATTGTCACGGCGGCCTATTGTTCACTGAGTGCTGTGTGGCAATGGTCCATGTCCAGGGTAGTATGCCACTGACAATGGCTGTAGCATTGTGCCCTGTTGCTCTGTGAGATGTGTGTACATTGCTTGAACTTGATGACAAGTACTGTGTGATGAGTGTGTGACACACACATTCAATGTACTCTTGTTCTGTTTTTCACCCCTAGGTCCCTACAGCCTCTCCTGGCCTATCGACATAACACACTCCAGATGCATTTCTGATCATGGTGACGGTTGCACATCCTTGATTAAACACAGAGCAGATAAAACAGAATGTGATCCAGGTGTATTTATTTTAAGCGGTGACATGTGATTGTGGGCAAGGTGATCACAAAAGTGGTGCATGCTGAAACAATGAGTTGACGGACATGTCCGCGTGATGGTCAAGGTGTACCCATGTTGTTCTGGGTCCACAGTCCGACAGACACATGCCATTCACATGGCAGTGTGGGGTAGGATAGTAGTCCAAGTGAATGCAATAGATGGCCACCGTGGCTGGCTGACTCACTGGCGTTTGGAGCGTGCAAAGTCATCTCTGGACACCTGTTTCCTCTTTGGATGACCCCTTCCACGTTTGAGAGGGGGGGTTTGTGTTCGTGGGCTGCTGGTGGTGGCTGAGGATTGCCCACTCGCTGTGGACGCAGGGGAACTGGATGTTGCACGACCCTGCGCCTCAGCAGGTGGTGACGGAGGTGGTGTGGTTGGCCTTAATTGGGCCCTCACCGCCACCACTAGCTGGCCCATGAGGTCGACAAGTTTGCCCATACGGGTCACGAATTGGCCCATATGGGCGTCCATGGACCTCAACACCCCAAGGACTTCCGCGTATCGGCAGCTGACCGGGCCCATTGTCCCTGGGCCTCTTCATAGGCCCCAAGGACTCTGGCGATTTGCGGCAGGGCTTGGCTCCCAGGCTCTGATGGCGTTGGCCTGACCCTGCTCCTCCCACCTGAACTGCTGCCACCGACCTGCCCACTCGCCACATTGGTCACCCGGGGCCTCGTTGTGGCTCCCAGGGTCGATGTCGATGTGTGTACCACCCCTTGCGCAGAGTGAGTGCTCAGGGAGGCCCTGGTGGTGGTGGTGGTGGTTGCGGCGGTGGTGGTGGTCGCAATGACCGTGGCAGCAGGGGCCTGGGACTGGTCACCAGCCCTGGGAGATGGGTTGGTGGGTAGGAGGGGTCCTGGGGAGCGGTTGCGCCCTGCCACACCAGATGTGCCTGGTCGGGAGTCCTCGTCCGAAGAGGTGTCCAGGTCTTCCACATCCATGAGTCCGGGTGGAGGGCTTGTGGACTGGCTGTGATGGCTGCTGTCTCCCTCTCCAGCATCATGCTGTTCGTCACCTGTGGGGCGGAGACGAAAGGTTATTGTGTTGCACCTTGCAAGGTTTGTGTTAGATGTCTGACATTCACAGTTTGTGCACAGTTGTGCACTGATTTCCCAGATGCGTGTGTATGGCTCTACAATGTGTGTGCGTGATCAAGGCAATGGAATAGTGTGATGGGTGCATATGGCATGGGACGGATTTGGAATGCCAATCGGTGTGTGTTGCAGTACCCCTACATTTTGTGGCTTTGGTGGAAACGGGGTACAGCCCCATGAACGCTTTGGAGATGAAATATGTTTTGGGGTTCAAATGAAACGCTTAGAAACGCAGATGGCAAAAGGGGTACAGCCCCATCAACGCTTTTGAGGTGAAATATGGTTTTGGGGTTCAAATGAAACGCTTAGAAACGCAGATGGGATAAGGAGTACAGCTCCATCAACGCTTTTGATATGAAATATGGTTTTGTGGTACATACTGTGACATATGGGTGCAGAAGGGGACATGTGTTTTGGCCACACGACACTGCAGAGACAAAGGTGTGTGTATGTCTGACATACCCAGCATATCTGCTCACTGTTATCATTTAGGGACATTACACTGCAAGCATTGTAGTGAGTGAGTAATGGTTGTGTGCCACACAACGTATTGCAGATGGGACAATTCCTTGTTGTGCGTGCTACCCTCAGCCATGTGCAGCAATGCAGTGCTCTTGGGGTGTTGACTATATTAGGTATGTTGTAAATCACAGTGTGACGTGCGCTTCAGACACTGCAGACACATTTTTGGTAATCGGCAAGAATCTTTGCTGAACTACTGTATATGGGACAACTGTTTAGATGATATACCTTTCATGACACTGGGGCTGAAAGATGAGATGGATGAGATTTTGAATGTGCATTGTGTAGCTGTGTGGTTCATGGGTCCAGTGGTGTATGTGACATTACTGGGGTTCCACTCTGTTACATTGAGACAAGATAGACTTACATGGGTGATGTTGTACAATGTCAACAGAACAAGCAGACACGACTACATGGACAAGACTTCGATGGTGTTGCTGATGTGTGTGATGACTGGCACAGTGCACGCCATGTGGGTCAGTACTCCAGTGAGACTTGTGCATGCAGACGTGACTCCTTATGTGTTACTGTATTTGAGATGGCTCATGTGGGCTATGACTCTGTAATTCATGTCCGTGTGCACATTAGTCACATGATTATGACAGGGAGCACTGCTACCTGTTCCTCTGCTACGTGACATTTCCCAAATGTTAGTCGTAGTACAGTCCTCATGCCTACAGACACCCCGCCCTGTACAGCAGTCTACCTACTTGTTGGTTTGGAGGGAGCAATGCAATGGCTACCACATGGTTATGAGAGGGAGGGGTGCTCCATCTTGCTGGTCTGTGGGAGTGGGGGCCGTGTTGTGAGTTGTGGTGATGGCTTACCACCCACAGACACCCCTCCATGTAGGGAAACATATCTACCTATCGGGTGAAGGTGTGCACTGCAATGGCTGACACATGGGTGTGGGGAGTGCTCCATCTTGCTGCGCTGTAGGACTAGGGGCATGGTGGGGGTTGAACTTCTGCAGCCCCCCCTCCGATACACGGACTTTGTGGTAAGGCTACTTACCTGTTACTTGTTGGTTAGTGCAGCTATGGCTGACACGTGAGTGTGGGTATGGGGAGTGCTTCTTCTGGCGCATCTGGGGTACAAGAGGATCTGGTGGGAGTTGTGGTGCTGGCTGACTGTACACATGCCCCCATGGTTTTGTTTGTTGGTACCTTTGGGCTGAGTGTGTGGGAGTGTCTGTTGCATGTGTGAGAGATGTCTTGCGTATTGTGTACTGGACATGTGGGTGTTTGGCCCTCAGAGCTATGGCATTCTGGTAGTGCATGACAGTACATAGCGGTGTGCTGGTATACATTTGTTTGTACTTACCAGCCTCCACTCCCCCTGGTATTCCGGTGAGACTCTCCGGATGTAGAATGCCTCGCACCTTCTCCCACGCCTTGAAGGTCTTGAATGGCGCGGGATTTCCGCTGCCAGTCCTGTCAGCCAGCTCACGATTCTTGGCCTCCTTCTTCCTGACCACGCTTTTCAGGTCGTGCCACCCCTTTGTAATTTCACCCCGGTTGCGTGGCACGTTCCCAACTGCATTCACCTGGTCTACGATCCTGCTCCACATTCTGTTTCTGGTGGCTACTGGTGTCTGTTGGACCTGGTTCCCATAGATTTGTGGGTGCACCTTGATGATCTCGTCGACCATGACCGTCAACTCAGTGGCAGTGTACTGAGGCATTCTTTGTGTTGCCATGGTGTGTGTTTTGGTATTTGAGGTGTTGGTGTGGTGGGTGTGTGGTGTGTGATGTGCAGGGGGTTAGTGGTGCCGGTGTTTCAGTGGTGATGGTGGTGGTGTTGTTGGTGATGAGTGTGATGTGTGCGTGCGTGTGGTATGCTGCTTTCCTTTGTGGCTCTCTGGGTTCCTTGCTGTCGTCTTCGCTTTGTAGTAGTGCAAGGGATTGTGGTCGGTGAAGGGGCTGCTTTTGTACTCACCTATGTGGGTGTCTTATGATGGGCTGTCGTTTTCAGGTGTGTTGTGCCTGGTGTCCTGGTATTTGTAGTTTTTTTGTTTTGCCAGGGGGGATGTGTCTTTGGGATGTATTCTGTGTTTGGGTTTTTTGGCGTAGTATGCTGTGTGGACTTGTTGGCCATGTTGTGTGTCTTTCTTTGGTCCGCCAATGATTTCCGTGCACGGACGTGGCCGCCAGGCCTTCCACTGTGTCAGTTATTCATCTCTGTTGTTAACCGTGGCGGGCGGGAAATATGTAGATTTTCCGCGCTCATGTCGGTGGGATCCTGATTTCACGGACGGTGTCTCGGTCGTCAGAGCGGGCGGATTTGGGTTGTTGGGCGGGATTGCGTCCGTGGTGGACGGATAATCTTCTACTCTGGGGCCGATTCCGATCTCGGCCGGTAGGGCTCCGAATCGGATCCGGCATTACCGGATCCGATTCGGAGCCCTGTTTCCCGACCGAGTCGGACGTGCGTCCGGGCGAGCGAGTACGATGTGAGCGGACCCGAAATCGCCGACCGACTCGTTCGCGGGACTCAACCGCTCCGACCGACTCGCACGGACTCGACTCGCACCGCGCAATGGAGACGTTCCCCGGCCAGGTAAGTACGATGCGCGCCTTGAGCAGTCTGACCGACTCGCGCCATCCGGCTCGAAAGAGCAGTCGGAGCCGTACTTTGGGGGTCCGTGTCAGACCCCCCTGTATGCGTAGCCACGCGAGTCGCACACAGGGGGGACCCATGGGTCCCCCCTACCTGTGCATGTACGGCACGACCCGCTTCGACGTGAACCCACTGTAGGGGGCGCCCTTGTTCGCCTCGCACCCATTGAGTCCATGGGAGCCCGCGTACGCGTTGTACGACCGGCTCCCATTGACTTCAATGGGAGTCCGACCGAGTCGAGTCCGATAGCATGCGAACGCATCGTACTCGTTCGGTCGGACTGCTAGGGTCCGATTCGGTCGGAAATCTCTCCGGGTCCGGCTCGGTCGGAGAGATTTCCGGCCTGAATCGGAATCGGCCCCTCTGACATGGACGGGCGGAATTTTGTGTGTTTTTACCGCCGTGGGCGAGGTTGCTTCGCGACATCATAATTGCTCGGTCAGTATTCCCATGGTGCAGGCGGGCGGTTTTTTCAGGCTATAGTAGATGGCGGATTTTTTACCGCCGGTTATCGTAATGGGGCCCTAAGTTTCTTCCCTTGCTTTTCCATTCACCGATGATTAGTTGGTTCTTTATTTCCAAATGTTCATTACCATATTTTTCTGATCTTCAGTTTATTGTTATGCTTACAATTTGCATGTTACTTACAATGTTGTATAACTCATACAATTTACATGTTGCTTTCAATTGTTCTAGGTTAATTACTTTTTTGTTTCTTTTTCTTCGCCCTTTTTTTTTTACTGTTTTCTATGATGTATTTTTCTTTAGTATACAGCTAGATAGTTCTACCCTTATGCATTTTTTTACTTTATTTACTCACTTTTTTGTCAAATAGGATTGATTATATTCATATTATTGCTGTTATTTTTCTTGTTTTTTCCTCAATAAAATCAAACTTAAAAAAAAAAAATTTAAATAATACATGTAACTTAAAAATAGATATTTATAATTATTAGAAAATGTTAACAATTATAAGTAATAAATGTAATGCCAAAATAAATGAAACATACATATATAAAATATAATATATATATTTACTTAATATTTATTAATAAATAATTAATTTAATAAATTATAAAATGTTAAAAATGTATTAAAAATGATAAATACATATATATATATACATACACCTCTAACATAAAAATAAAACAAATATATATACTATAAATTAAAATATTAAAATATGTATTAATTTTTAAAACTACATTTTACACTACATTAATTACAACAGTAAGGATAGTGTTAGATAGCGGAGGTGAATAAATTACTATTCCCACTCCATCAAGTGCAACAATAGTGAAAGTGTTGGATAGCGGAGGAGAATAATTTACTATTCCCACTCCAGCGAGTGCAACAGTAGGGAAAGTGTTGGATAGTGGACGGGAATAATTTACTATTCCCACTCCAATGAATGCAACAGTAGGGAAAGTGTTGGATAGCGGAGAGGAATAATTTACTATTCCCACTCCAATAACTGCAACAGTAGGGAAAGTGGTGGATAGCAAAGAGGAAAAAAATACTATTCCCACTCCAGCGAGTGAAACAGTAAGGAAAATATTGGATAGCGCAGGGGAATAATTTACTATTAAACTATTACTACTACTAATTACTTTGAACACACTAGCCCTGGTAATTAACCAGGGATGGGAACTAGAGGCACAGGGCCTAGGGGTTAGCCAGCCTCCAACATGAAATGCAAACACAAATGGGGCTACCCCTAGTGGGGAATTTCTACAGGTCTTCTCAGAGATGCATGTAAGGTAGGGGCATCTCACAAAAAGTGTAGGACTGGCCTCACACACCACCTGGTGTCATGCTTCATCATAGGCCGTCCCTCGCCCTCTAAAACTCGGTTTGATAGAGGCGGGCATACACCTGATGACAGGGATGCACTTCTAAAATAAGTGGGGGCCAGTGAATAGTGAAAGTGATTTAAAAACCATTACAGTTGTCGTAAAGACTGTTTTTAATTAATTCGGCAACTGTATGGTATTAAAAGAAGTGAGCGGTGACTAGGGAACAAATTATCCCTTCACCGAACTGATTGTGGTCAACATGTTTCTGCTAAATGTCCCCGAAGGGTACGTAGCATTCATCAGGACCATGTATCTAAAGGGCTCCGTCTTTGTATCTAAGTGTAAATAAAGACCAACCACTAACTGGGGTATATATTGTCACTATCCCCGCTGGTATAATAATCCAAAATTGCCAGTGGAAAACAAGAAGACAAAAAACACACTCAGAGATTGTGGCTTTCTGTCGGTTGCCATACATCACCTCACTTTAAATCGCGCGTGGTGATATCTAAGTGAAAAACACGTGTCAATCATACGTGTTTCCACTTGCCCAAAGGGGAATGTCTCACTTGACTTACCCTAGGTAATTACCCTACTTTCTCCATGGGAGGTCGGGAGGGGAAGGCCCCTACACTGACATTCTGGAAAAATGGGAGAAGGACACAATATGAGTACCTACTAGTGTTAGGTCGGGTTCATGATATAAACTTTGTAATAAAAAATGCAGATCGACATCAAACTCTATGGCAGATGGCAGGTTCTATACATAAATAAATTGTAGAGCAGTCTTACCTATACTAGGTCGTAATGCACGCTCTAGCTCCCATCCATACATCATACACACTCTTACTGTCATTAGGTGCGCCTTCCGCCGTGTAGCCTACAGGTCTCTGCCACCGCTCCCCGTCGATGAATGAAAGTGGGAGGCGAGCGATCTTATATAGTGCTCTCGTGTGTTTAATTAGTGACAATTAGTAAGTTATTAGTGACACCTGGAGAAAATCCGGTGTCTCCATCAGATAGTGCCTGGTTGACTGGTTGTAGGCGTGTCGATTGAAGCAGTAAGGATGCTATTTCCTTTCACAGCTCTACATGATCTCGATATGGAACCGACCACGTGGGTAGGCGTGATCGAAAAAAGGAAGGGGAGGCGTTACTCGCGATCCGAGTGAAGAGAACATGTGTCCTCATCCAGCTCTATTCCCGGAAAACAATTAGGAGGAGCGATACTCCGAAATGCGCGTCTAACGCGCATGCGCGTCAAATACACTACACCCGGTTAGGCAAATGCCTGGACTTGTGTAGTGCAGCAATAAATAGATACGCTCTTGCTCTATCTCTTAAGGGAAAGGGGCACATGGCTACAAAAGGTAGCGAGTAGCCTGTTTACCTAAATACACTAATAACTTACTAATTGTCACTAATTAAACACACGAGACCTGTAGGCTACACGGCGGAAGGCGCACCTAATGACAGTAAGAGTGTGTATGATGTATGGATGGGAACTAGAGCGTGCATTACGCCCTAGTATAGGTAAGACTGCTCTACAATTTATTTATGTATAGAACCTGCCATCTGCCATAGAGTTTGATGTCGATCTGCATTTTTTATTACAAAGTTTATATCATGAACCCGACCTAACACTAGTAGGTACTCATATTGTGTCCTTCTCCCATTTTTCCAGAATGTCAGTGTAGGGGCCTTCCCCTCCCGACCTCCCATGGAGAAAGTAGGGTAATTACCTAGGGTAAGTCAAGTGAGACCTTCCCCTATGGGCAAGTGGAAACACGTATGCTTGACACGTGTTTTGCACTTAGATATCACCACACGCGATTTAAAGTGAGGTGATGTATGGCAACCGACAGAAATCCACAATCTCTGAGTGTGTTTTTTGTCTTCTTGTTTTCCACAGGCAATTTTGGATTATTATACCAGCGGGGATAGTGACAATATATACCCCAGTTAGTGGTTGATCTTTATTTACACTTAGATAGAAAGACGGAGCCCTTTAGATACATGGTCCTGATGAATGCTACGTACCCTTCGGGGACATTTAGCAGAAACATGTTGACCACAATCAGTTCGGTGAAGGGATAATTTGTTCCCTAGTAACCGCTCACTTCTTTTAATACCATACAGTTGCCGAATTAATTAAAAACAGTCTTTACGACAACTGTAATGGTTTTTAAATCACTTTCACTATTCACGGGCCCCCACTTATTTTAGAAGTGCATCCCTGTCATCAGGTGTATGCCCGCCCTCTATCAAACCGAGTTTTAGAGGGCGAGGGACGGCCTATGATGAAGCATGACACCAGGTGGTGTGTGAGGCCAGTCCTACACTTTTTGTGAGATGCCCCTACTTTACATGCATCTCTGAGAAGACCTGTAGAAATTCCCCACTAGGGGTAGCCCCATTTGTGTTTGCGAATAATTTACTATTCCCACTCCAATGAATGCAACAGTAGGGAAAGTGTTGGATAGCGGAGAGGAATAATTTACTATTCCCACGCCAATGACTGCAACAGTAGGGAAAGTGTTGGATAGCGCAGGAGTAAAAATTTCTATTTCCACTCCAGAGAATGCAACAGTAGGGAAAGTGTTGGATAGCGGAGAGGAATAATTTACTATTCCCACTCCAGCAAGTGCAACAGTAGGGAAAGTGTTGGATAGCGCAGGGATAAAAATTACTATTCCCACTCCAGGGAGTGCAAAAGTAGGGAAAGTGTTGGATAGCGTAGGGGAATAATTTACTATTTCCACTCCAGCGAGTGCAAAAGTAGGGAAAGTGTTGGATAGCGTAGGTGTAAAAAATAATATTCCCACTCCAGTGAGTGCAACAGTAGGGAAAGTGTCGGATAGCGGAGGGGATTAATTTACTAATCCCACTTCAGCAAGTGCAAAATTAGTGAAAGTATAGGATAGAGTAGTGGTAAAAATTACTATTCCCACTCCAGTGAGTGCAATAGTAGGGAAACTGTTGGATAGCAGAGGGAAATAATTTACTATTCCCACTCCAGCAAGTGCAACAGTAGAGAAAGTGTTGGATAGCGTAGGGGTAAAAATTACTATTCCCACTCCAGTGAGTGCAACAGTAGGGAAAGTGTTGGATAGCGGAGGGGTAAAAAATTACACAATTAACATAATTAATTAACAATCAATTAATTAATTAATAACAATTAACAATGAAAATATAATTATATATTAATGATTTAATTCAAACAATTAACACTATAAAATCATAAATAAAAAATATTACATATTAAATATTAATAAATATATTAACATTAAACTACTTCCCACCCTATTCCCCTATCAACCCACAACCCACCCCTAAAAAAATGACACAATTAACATATTTACCAATTAATTAATTAATAATAATTAATAACAAATTACTAAATATTTAATTATAAGTTATCTCCCACAATTAACACTAAAAAGATTAATTAATTAAATATGAATTATGAAAAATATTAATAATTTAATTATAATCAAATTACTTCCCACCCTATTCCCCTATAAACCCACAACCCACCCCTAAAGAAATTACACAATTAACATATTTACCAATTAATTAATCAATAAAAATAAACAGCCAATTATTAATTAATTAATAATTAATTAATTACCATAATTAACACTATAAAAATGTAAATAAATACTAATAAATAAAAATTATTATTCAATTAATTATTTTTAAATTACTTCTCACCCTATTCCCCTATAAACCCACAACCCGCTACCGAACTTAAACGCAAAATGTAATTCAAATAAAATTAATATTCAATTATTTATATTTAAATTACTTCCCACCCTATTCCCCTATAAACCCACAACCCGCTACGGAACTAAAACTCTAAATGTAAATAACAAAAAATTAGTAACTTCTAAAAATTTAACATATACATAAAAAATAAATGCACACTAAAATACATAACTAACTAAAACAACGATATTTTTAACAACTATATTTTTGCAAACGATATTAATGACTTCGATATTTAAAAAAAATATATTAACAACTTCGATATTTTTAAAAATGATATTACTTACCTTAGACTTGATAATCTTGTCCACGATATTCTGACTGTCGATATTTTTGACAGACGATATTCTGAACTCGATACTTGTGCTAGTCGATATTTAAAACTCGAGCCAGATGCGCAAAATCCGCGCCAGGAGTGGAGCAACGCATGCAATTATCATTAACCACCAGGCCCATCCTGCGCAAAGTGACTGGGGTGCAGTACAGCCGGTGTATGTATTTAAAGTGGATGAGCCTAAGGCGGTAGTTGGGAGAGAGGCGTCTCGTTTGGTTGCAGCAGTACTGCCACTGTGTAAGAGAGAGGTCGCCGGCCAAATCCCCGCTCCACGCACCGCTAGCGCGCTCAGTGTCAATGTGGGATGCAGCCAGTGAGAGCGCGTAAAGCCTAGTAACCATTTTATGCGGGATGCAGAGGAGAGTAAATGTTCAAGCACAGTGTTGGGCTGAGGGCGTGCGGAAAGGCCGGGTTATCATTTTTACAGGTGGCCCTGATCTGGTAGTAGAGCAGTTTATCTAGTGGTGCAGCATCTTCTGGCAGTGTAAGAAAGGTGTTGTTTGGGTAGATGTAGCATAAGTGCGTATACCGAAGCAGGCTGCGCGGCGGGCCATGCCTGCTGTCTGTAGCGGGGGCAATGCAGGGTTGCGTGTGAGCTGAATTGAGGGTGCGAACACTGTTTGTGAGCCAGTGTGTTTACGTAGGCCGTCCCAGGCCCAGCGCATGCACTCCACTGTGTCTATCTCATCCCATGGATATATGGCAGAAATAGCGCTGTTTGCAATGGCCAAGGGGATGCCAGATCCGCCTCGATCGCGACATGTGGATAGAACGGTGTTGGATGAATCCAGAAGTGGAGGAAGCTAGCTTGGGCGCATAGCGCGTAGAGTCGGAGATTGGGGGCACCCTTCCTACACTCGCCAGGGGCAGTGTTAGGACGTCATAAGCAATACGGGGCTGCCGTTCCACCCAGACCAGGGTAATGATGTTGGATTTCAGTTTTTTAACGGATTGCGATGGGAAAGGAATAGGGAAGTTCATAAACAAGTACAGGAATTTGGGAAGCACAACCATTTTTGCGATGGCAATGCGCCTTGCCAGCGGAAGGGGAAGTTTTTGCCACGTTTGTATCCTGGTCTCCAACCACTCCATTGCTCTCCCGAAGTTGGATCTCCATAGTTCGTCCAGATCCCTGGTCAGCCAAATGCCCAGGTATCTAGTGGGACCAGCGGCCCAAATAAATTAATATTCAGTGGGGAACGGGTGTGTGGCGTCTGTAAGTGGGAACAGGACGGACTTACCCCAGTTAATCTGTACCCCGGAAAGGCACCCCAAGCGGATGACCTCCCTAGTCATGGGAGCCAGGTTCTCTTGTGGGTCTCGGATGTAAATCGTGACATTGTCAGCATACATGGATGTGACCAGAGCACGGGACGTGAAGCCAATGCTCGCTGAGTATGGTGCTGCCGTAGGCATGCCGCCAGGGGCTCCATTCTGACAGCAAATAACATGGGGGACAGGGGACAGCCCTGTCTGGTGCCCCTCGTGATTGCAACTTGATCAGTCACCTGTTCATTGACCCCAATGCGCACCGTAGGGAATGTATAGAGAAGCAGGCTTTTCCGTACAAAGCCAGGACTAAACCCCAGGCGCGGTGAGAGGTAGAAGAGGAAAGGCCATTCAAGCGTGTCGAATGCCTTGGTCACGTCCAGAAGCGCAGCCACAGCAGGCAAAGAGGGATTTAGCTGGTGGAGGACCGAGAAAATAGTGCGCAAATTATGTGAGGTGGCGCGACCCGGGATGATCCCCGATTCGTCGGGATGGGCAATTAAAGGCATCAGAGGGAGAAGACAGTTGGCCAGGAGTTTGGCATACATTTTATTGTCGGTGTTAATGTTAATTAAAGATAACGGACGAAAAGAGTCGCAGCTCTCGGGGGATTTATCTGGCTTTAACAGGAGAGTAATCATGGCTTCACGGAGAGATGGGGGAGCCTACCCAATTCCAGGCACTCATTATACACCTCAACCAAGTGTGGAACGGGGAGGTGCGCATACTCTTTATAAAATGCGGGGGTAAGCCCATCCGAGCCCGGGGCCTTGTCACCCGGGAGACCTGATATGACCTTTGAGATGTCTTCATGTGTGAATGGTTCATCCAGATATTCTCAGTGATTGTTTCTGAGCCATAATAGCTCTATGGAATCAAAGTATTGATCAAGGGATTCTTTAGAAGCAGCCCCTCCCGCGGTATACAAGTGTGAATAGAAAGAAGAGATCCTCTCGATAATGTCCGAGGGTGAGGTGGTTCACCCAGCAGTCTCGTCGCAGAGTGCCGTGATGTAGTGGGCTGCATGTGGCTGCCTAAAAAGATTAGCCAGTGTCCTGCCGGGTCAATTGCCCTCCCCGTAGCGGCGGGCATGGGCCTCCCTGCCAAGGAACGCTACCTCCCTGTCAGCCTCCTCGTGAAACTCCGTGAGCTTGGCCCTGATGGAGGCCGAAGTGGCCGGGTCAGGGTCTTGGGAATGTTGGAGATCCAGAGTTTTGATGTCTCTTTCTTGGCGCTCGAGAGTGCTTCTAATAGATTTCAACGCCCCGGATTGTTTTGCGATGCATTTCCCCTTACTACGACCTTGAAGGCCTCCCAAAGCGTTGAGAGTGACTCAACGGAGCCAGTGTTGCGCTCAAAGTATTCAATAATGACACCCCGGATGTCTTCCCGGAACGTGGCGTCACGGAGCAAGTTGGGGGGAGGTGCCATGAGAACATGCGAGGTAGAGTAAGTGGGAGGCGCAGGCACAGTTGCACTGGGGCGTGGTCAGACAGTGTGCGGGCCAGGTGATCAACTGAAGTGGCCCAGAAAGGGATATCTCAGGAGGTTAGCCACAGGTCAATGCGAGACCATGTGCCACGCGAGCCAGAGATGCAAGTACCTTCGCGCACGCCCGGGAGTACATGACACCAGGAGTCTAGCAGGGAGTTGTCCTCTAGGATAGTATGAAGGGTAGCAGTGGCCTGTGAGTGATGCATGCGGTCTCCAGAGTGGTCCAGTGTCGGTGAAGGAGCAATGTTAAAATCACCCCCCCAGAACAGGGAATGGGGCCCCAGAGAGGATATGATTTACCAAACCTGGGTAAGAAAGCCTGGATCGTCAGTATTGGGGCCGTAGAGCGCCGCGAGTATCAGCAGCCTGTTATATAGGGAGCCGGCAAGGATAACATAGCGACCCGCCATGTCTATGAAGGAGTGGGTACCATGCCAAGGGAGGCCCCTCCGAAAGAGGATGGAGACACCTCTCGCGTAGTTAGAGTAGAAGGTGCTGTACGATTCCCCCCAGTGATGAGAGCACAGTCTAGAAGAGGTGGCAGGAAGGAGACGCGTCTCCTGAAGAAAGCAGATGTCCACCTTGTGTCTAATGAGATGTGCGTGCATGAGACGGGCCTTACGATGGTCGTTGAGGCCCCTAATATTCCAAGTTACAAAGGTGGTGTCAGTCATGGAGTAATAGTGTGCGAAGTGATGAAGCGGTGCCAGCAGCTTACAGTCGTACCATGGATAGCCAGTGTCCTGCAGTCTGGACGGTCATGTGGTGCGTGTGCGAGGAAACATGCCATAAACAATACAGAAACCCCAAAGCAGCAGATTCCATGAAGAGGATGTCTGATGCAAACCCAAAAATAACAAACCTGGACCCACCCCCCACCCACTCCAGCCTCCCAGTTTGGTGGAGTCTCAAGTCCCCCCCAGGAGTCCAGAAATGACCCTCATGATCCCCCCACCTTTGTGAACAGCCGGATCAAAAGCGCGCTGTGTCCGGTGCAGGGATCTCCTCCCCCACCCGTCCCTCCCACACCAACCCCCCAATCAGGTTGAGAAAAACCACCCTCCCTAGACCCAACTAGTGACATTCAACAAACAAGTTATCCTGTGGGGGCCTGGCTCCACCTAGCATTCACCCCTATCTGAAGACAGGGTGGCCAAGCCATGTTTAGGGGTAGGACAGAATGTAAGCAAGTGTTGTGAACTAGTGGACGTGCCCCAACCCTGGGGCCATAATGTCACCGGCATTACATATAGCAAAGTCAGTGAACAGTGCCGGCATCTTTGTGCTGTTTGGCAAGTGGCACAAGCAGTGCGAGGCAATCTAACTAGTCATTATCACTAGTTCCTCCTCTATCAGCGCACTCAGAGTTATTTGGTGCATGTCGCTGCTGTTTCTCCAGTTTTTTGGCGAATGCCAGGGCGGCTTTAGGATCATTGAAGAACTGCGTCTGTGTTCCCATCTTTATTCTCAACTTGGCGGGGTAGACCAAAGCATATTGGACATCCTGCTTTTGGAGTATTCTCTTGGCTGGGAGGAACTCGCGACGGGCGGCCTGTACCGCCAGCGTAAAGTCCGGGTAAAAGGCCAGCGTGTTTCCCTGGTGTCGCACCTCGCCTTTTTTGCATGCAGCGCGTAGTACAGCATCGCGGTTGCGATAGTTCAGGAGCTTGGCAATTATCGGGCGCGCCGGCGCGCCAGGGGGAGGCCGCAGCCCTAAGGATCTGTGCGCCCTTCCAACAATAAAGACCGGCGAGAGCACATCGCCAAAGAGGTCACGCAGAAGTGTTTTATACTAAGTTTTCCATCTTCGTGATGCTGGAAGATTCAGGCACACCCGTGATGCGGAGGTTGCTCCTTCGAGAGCGCGCCTCCAAATCCTCATTCTTAGCTTTAATCAGCTCTAGTACCCTGTCCATTTGGAGCAACTTTTGCTTGTCTCCAGTCATTGTATCCTCCACATCAGACACCCTCACCTCAAGCTGCGCGATTTGTGTGTCATGCGTATCCACCCTAGTCTTCACGCGATCTAGGCGGGCAGACAGTTGATCAAGTTTGGTATCAATTCTGGCCATACCTTTCAGCAGCAGTGCCTTCAGGTCATCGTTTCGCGTTGCACCGTGTTCAGTTTGGGTAACCGACTCGCCCACCTCCGGGGCAGTCTCCTCCTGGCGAGTCTGCCTACGGTTTTCAAATGCTAATTTGGTCTGTTTGGCGTCTGCCTTGCCCATGCTGCCCGCGAGACCAGAAGGTGGAGGACCACAAACAATTTGCCTAGTTCCTAGAGGCTGGCAGGATCACGCCAGGGGCGCAGAGAAACAAAAGTCAGTACCTGGTGGGCCTTTCAGCAGGACAGATGGGGGAGTCTAGCCACAGAATCGGCGCCGGCAGTGGGATAGGCCGCAGTCGCGAGCAGGCCCCCCGCACCCCCAGCAGGAGCTCTCTGGTCACAGCTCTTCACCTCCTCAGAGCAATGTTACACCAGGCTCCCTATCCAGATGATGCCTGGCTTACAGGTGACAGCAGTGGGCAGCGTGGTTAGTTGGTGTATCATTATCAGGAGTCTGGTCAGGCCGCATTCACTAGCACAAACAGCCTGTGTCTTCCGCGTGCAAGTACAGGCATGCCACCAGTGCGAGCCAGGCGAACCTGCAGCAGGGGGTTCAGTCCAAAGGATCACACCGCAGACACATCCGCTCTTTGAGGAGGGGAGGGGGGAGGGAGGGTCACAGAGCTCTCACCTCAACACCGGGGCAATACCTCCAAAATCGGTGCAAGGCCTGGGTCACGCAGTCTTGTTTTCAATGGCGGAGCACTCCGCCGCTGCAGCAGCGCCACCTCGCTCCAGCCCCCTCTCTCCACCGGCACTCGGAGGCTTCTGAGCAGGCCTCAGGATCCAGGCTGCGAGGGTAGCTGCACAGCAAAGGTGAGTCAGAGCGGAGATGCAAGGGATGCGCCGCACCCCCATCGCAGGGCCCACTGCGCTCAGGAAGGAGTCACTGCTAGCCGCTAGGAGGTAGGAGCTCCCGCCGCAGTCATGCGCCGCCCTGGACCCCACGGTATGGCACCCATGCCCCCGCTCCGCCACTGGCTGCCTCCTGCCACGTCCACCCCACTTACTCGGTGCTTCTGTCAGGGATGCCACCCCTGCACAGCAGCTGTCAATATCGCAGGCAGAGTCGCGGCAGCGTCCACCCAGCAAGCGCAATCTGCGATGCCGCCGCTCCGCCTCAGGGTCCGCTGCTCGGCTTATGTGTAGGCCCCAGCCATGCGCAGGGGGCCTGTTCTCGCTGCCAGGGTGCAGCGGCCTACAGATAAAACGATCCACGCGTTCCCCGGGGTGCACGCGCCACAAATCACCATGTGAGGGACATCAGAACGCCACAAGTCCGCAGGATTATGACGGATGATTAGCTTGGCCCGCAGAGCCCACTCAAAGTGCGGCCATCTAGCAGCCGGCTAAGCCACGCCCCCCGAGCATATGCACTTTAGCACTGATCAGCAGTGGTAAAGTGCCCACAGTCCTAAAACCAACAAAAACAGGGTCCAAATCAGTAGGCCAAAAAGGAAAAAGTCTGGGGATAAACCCGCTGGAAAAGCCAGGTCTAACATTTTCTATATGTATTGTTATAAATATTTATGTTCCTTTATAAATACCTAGTGGGACTGCAGCACCCATAGTGCCACCCACTTAAGAAGCCCTTTATACATGTCCCAGGTCTGCCATTGCAGCATGTGTGTACAGTTTTAAACTGCCATATCGATCTGGTAAAATAAACCTTTTGCCAGATTTAAACCTTACTTTTAAATATGTATAAGTCACCTCAAGGGTAATCTCTAAATAGTCCATAGGCCAGGGTGCAGTGTATTTAAAAAGATGAACATGTTCTTAACTTTCACATGTCTTGGTAGTGAAAAACTCTTCAATTCATTTTTCACCACTACATGGCCTACCGTTCCCAAAGGATAACATTGGTTTACGTTGCTGCATTTAATAAGTGATACCTTTCAATTGGGAGCAGATCGGAATGTTGAGTTTGGTGCCTAAAGAATCGTAATGAAAAAAACCCTCTTTAATGGTAAAGTTGGATTTTAACTTTGGAATTTTCCTGCCCTAACTATTTGGTGCCTACAGCCTGTTCCTGGTTCACGTGACTGAGTGTAGTGGGCAGTTGGATTTGGTTTATTCTTCCAAGACAGCCACACAATTGAGGGATTAGGTGTGCCAGGATTGGCCATCACTGGCAGGATGGGGGGTCAGACTTGGCCCAGCCCCACTTGCAACTGAATAGGCTGTGCCCTGCCTTCACACAAAGGACTTGTCACCAGTGCATTGTTCATGCAGCTAGCTTGGAGTCAGGGCAGGGGAGGCAGGAAACTTCAAGGACTTCAAAGGGAATTCTTTAGAAACTGCTCCTACTTCAAAGATGGCACCAGGTATGAAATTAGGATCCTCAGACCCACTCTTCAGTACACTCCTGGAATTGTGGATACTGCAGAAGAAGGACTGCTGTGTTGCTTTCCTGCAAGAAGAACTTCCACACTGCTACCATGTTACTCTGCTGCCCTGCTTCCTACTGCCCTGCTTGCTGTGAAGGACGACTAGACCTGCACCCTTCATCCCAGCTGACTGACCTCCTGTTCTGAAATATAGGGGCATAACAGTTCCAGAGGCCTTCCTGCAGCTGCCTAGCTGACCTGTTGCCTGGACCTTCAATTGGACCTGCCTAAGCCATACTGGCCTCTGCTGGTGTGAGCTCCTGATCTCAAAGAGGTGTCCCTCAGGTCTTGGACCCTTGGTGTGGCATCAGTGGAACTCTCGTCCCAAGAAAAGGAGAAATCCTGAAGTTTTGGGCTCATTATGACTGTGAATGGGCCTGTTGATGCCAAGATCTTGCCGCCCGTGCCATCTACCAACGCGAAGGTCAAGTGAATCCGGCTCCTCATGGCACAGAGACGTGAGATCTGCACTTTGCCCTACAGCATCAACAACCTGCAGTAACAGCCAATGAGTAACTCCAGCGCTGGCTGTCTGCAACACCCGACAGGACCTTCACACTACAGCGACACCCAGAAATCTCTCCACACTACATCAACATCCATCTGAGACGCTCTCCCTGCTCCTCGCGGCCCTTTCCACCGCGAACAGAACTGCATAGCTCCGGTTCTACTAATTGGGTTTTTGTCATTCTGGTCTCAAACAATTCATTAAATGTCATTCTGGTCTCAAACAATTTATTAAATGTTATTCTATTTTTCTTACTTGGTGAGGGATTTTTCTTGTGTTGTTTTTTCACTTTATTACTGTTTGAAAATGCTGCAAAATACTTTACACATAACCTCTAAGTTAAGCCAAACTGCATTGTGCGAAGCTATGTGCCAAGCGAATATGGTTAGACGCTTATTTCCTTTCATTTTCCTCTGCTGAAATTTAAGAAGAATCCTTTCTTAGTAAGGAGTTCAGGTTTAGTGATATTAACTTCAGTTTTCTTTTGAGTGCTACATTTCTTACATTGGTGCGTTTCTTGTTTTTGAGTTGTTCCTCCTTCACGCTTGGTTTACATTTTTATCTTACAACCCCATTAAGGCTTGAAATCACAAAGATCAGGCTGAAGGGAGTTGAAAACCTTAGGTACCTACAGTTTACAAAAAGGTCACTGTTCTTGTGTAGCTAATTTGTGTGATAGTGCTTTGTGGTATCGAGCCTCAAGCAGTGAGTCCGGTGGCCAAGTCATATGCCTAAACTTTTTGCCATTGTTTCGGTTACAAAACTCAGATATTCAATGGCATCTGGTCGGTATCATAATTGTCAGGTATCCTGAGATTGAGAGGGTCACTGGTGCAGGAAGGTACTGCAACCAGGTAGCCTGGCACAGCAAGCATTTGTGTGTGACTCAAAAGACCTTTAGCAATGTCCTATAGCATTACAACCAGTACCAGCAAAATGCCGATTGTAGGATTTCAAGGGCATGCCACAGAGACCATTGAAAAAAGTGAAAATTGTTGGCTTTTCCAATGCTTGTTTAATCTAATAAAGGAGAAAATCAATGCAACATCCACAAACGCTCTAGACAATTTAAAAGAAAAAAGCATTTCCAATCCTCTGCTTACACAACGCTGTCAGTATTTCAGACATGTCAACACACTAGGTGGACTGGCCTTAGCTGAGCTAATATTACCACTGTTGGTTTTCTCTGGAGCACGGACACTCCATAAGAACATGCTGGTATTGACGTACAGTGATCAAGGCGTTCTGTGTGCTATTCTAGCCTTGGAGCCCGACGTAGCGGGCTCTAAGGCCATTTAAGGACCGCTCCAGAGTTTCGGCGAGGGCCTTTAACAAGGGAGCGGGCTTTTAAGGGCCAGTAGAGTCCGCTATGGAGGGTTCTAAGGCTATTAGAACAATTCTCCCCTAGAGGGCAGAATGTTGTAATTTGTAAAAACAAAGGCCTCTCGGAGCCCCAGAGGGGTTTAAATTTCCACGGGCTCTGAGAGTCCTTTGTTCACAGCAACAGCTGTGAAATGAAAAAAACATTGGAATATTGCTCTTTGGGCTTCTACCAGCCATTAGAAGCCCGGATCACTCCACTGTCTTCAATGGAGCGCTCAACATTTCAAAGTTCTAATATAAAATAATTACCCAGTGTTTAGGACCCTAGCCCACTAGTACGATGATGGGCAGGGCTACACCAACAGGTAGGTTATTGTTGAGGCATTTCTGAGGAACCAGAAACCACCCCATCACAGTTCTTCTTCCCTGACTTTGGGGCTTGGGTTAGGTAACTGGAAGTGTTGTGTACCGATGGAGTTCCTGCCCCTCAATCCCCACCAACCCCACATCATCATTATCTCCTCCACCACCGGCCTCAGTGCATCCACAATAGTCTTGGTAGCTCTACCATGAGCCCCATTCTCTTTCTCAGCAGATTCACCATCTACTTCTTAGAATTTTTATCCCACTTCTAAAGTCAAAGTAAGAAAGGATCATTCCACAGAATCTTGCATAAATGCTCAAGTTACACCTGCTTCCTGGTCATGCTCAGACCCATGGCATACATGAACTGGTGGGCAGCTGTTACCTTACCGAAACTGTCTGGTGAGCCCGCAGTGGTCAGCAGGTCACTTTTAAAATAAATATCATCCAGTAATAGGTATGACGATTCTTTTTCCAAAAGTTCTAACAGATATACATTTCCCTTTCTGGTCAGCAGTAATGTTCTTTAGTCTTTGCCACTGTTTTAGCTGCCTCGTAGAATAGATAAATGAATACAATTAAAAAATGTTGCCCCTGTGGCTTTCGGCATACTGAGTGGCACAGCTTTGTAATGCTCACTATGAAAATTGTTTTTTTCTAAGTAGATATTAGAGATTGCTGGTATTCGTGGGATTTAAGATTACAGTTCAATAGTTTAATAGTGCTTAGGTAAAATACTCTCAAAAGGGTGTAAGCAAATTGAATTTACCAGACAATCTATATTTTCAAAAGCAAGGAATTGGCGTTGGTCATGGCAAATAAGCATATGAAATGTAGACCCCAATGCCAAGGTGATTTTTAGATAAATGCACAATGTTAATGTAACTATGGAAACCTGAAGAAAGGCTAGAGTCTTTCATTTTTTCTCTGAGGAAAGGTTCTTTGGAGCAAATGTTTTATGTTTTTCCCTTTTATTCTCCAATGTTTAATGCAATATTTACATCAAAATCTTGCTTGCCAAATGCAATATTTTGGCAGGCTCAAATGTTGATCCACGTTTTGCTGGATTCAAAAGCAGCTATCTGGATTACACTTATTTTGAGCTGATACACACATACCTACTCAATCCATTGATTGTCGACCATCTGATTAATTGCTGTTTTAATGGTAGCATAAAAAGCCGGTGACCCTAAGTCCCCACAAGCTGGCCACCAAACAACAGTACCTACCAAAAACAACACATTTAGGTATTGCAACATTCTACACGGGTTTCCAAACCACAATGAACAACTAGTTTCTGCAGAAAGACAAGGAACATCAGAAACACATAAAAAAAATGGGCAGAGGGAACAAAAGACAAGTCAGTGTATCAGGTCCTCAAGAGTACAGGTTACTGTCTATTTGTCACCACTGCCTGTATACATTGACGCCTGCAGAAATGAGTGCTGTGCAGTACTGGGTGCTCTGATGAGCATCTCAAGGAGTGGGCCTGTGCACTTTTCGTTTTGAGGTGCAAGTAACCCTTAGAGTTGTTCATTGATGTTCGGTCAGTCACAACAAGCACCAGTCACCTAGACTGCTGACAAGGATAATTGCACTCTGATGCTCACACTGGGAACCTCTTTTTGTTGTGGCCTAGGTCTACTTTGAAATTACACTCAATTTTCAGCAGTAAAAAGAACACTTGGTGGAAGATGCTTTGTCCATCTAATACCTCTTGGCTCCCCTTTTCTTAATCAGGCTCCATCGGTCCCCAGTAGCAGCGGCGGCTGCCATAAACAAAGGGTGCCGGGGTGGTTGGGGTCATGCGGGAGGCATTGCACGGGGGGAATACAATATTTAAAAAATATGCAACGTAAATTATGACGCTGCGGCCGTCTGCCTCCAGCGTCGAATCGCGTTTGCCGTCTCTCCTCTTCCTGGGTCCCAGCAGCCCCTGGGACCCAGACTCCCATCCAATCACCGTGCTGCAGAGCAGCGCTGTGATTGGTCTGAGCAGGCAGGGAAAACGCCCTGCTCAGACCAGGGAGTCTGTGGGGTTTCTCCAGCCCAGCTGCTCAATGCAGCTGGGCTGGAGAAACCCTAAGTGCGCATATGTGTTTTGGTCAGCCTGAGACTGCCGGCCAAAACAAAGATGCACACTTAGGGAGTGGAGTGCACGTAGCAATCCTCCTCCCTCCTCCCATCCCTATGCTCGGCCCCTCTCAACACCGCTGGCAGAGCCGGCAAAAGTAAAAAAGATGCAATAGCATTCTTTTTTACATTTGCTGGCTCTGAGCCAGGAAGTGGGCGACGCTCGTCCGCCATTGCGGAGGAGCCACCACTGCCCTGTAGAAATGTCTCTGTGTTCAGTCCTTTCAGAAATAAAGCTTTACACTCAAACACCCAGCATGTGTCCCTGTGAATGCTGAGAACACAGAAATTATTAAAGTACAAAGGTATGAAGGGCTCATACAAAATAAATAATTAGTATTGTTATAATATCAACTATAGTTCAATTACATTAAAATAGTTCAATTAAATGGCAGCAAAGACATGAAACCTAATCAATCAATCAGGGATTTGTAAGTGCACTACTCACCTGTGAGGGTCTCAAGGCACTGGGGGGGGGGTCCGCAGCTACGTTCAGTCGAAGAGCCAGGTCTTGAGGGCCGTCCTGAAGGCGTTCAGGGAGGGGGCGCGTCTGATGTCGATCGGGAGCTCGTTCCAGGTCTTGGCCGCGATGTAGGAGAAGGCTCTTCCTCCTGTTCTGGCTTTGCAGATGCGCAGGGTTTCGGCGAGGACGAGGTCGGTGGATCGGAGGTTTCTTTTGGGTACATGGAAGGCGATTCTCTCGTTGAGGTATTGGGGTCCTGTGTTGTGGAGGCATTTATAGGCGTGGGTGAGTATCTTGAAAGTGACTCTCTTCTCGACGGGGAGCCAGTGGAGTTCTGTAGGTGTTGGCTGATGTGCTCGTGTCGAGGGATGCCGAGGACGAGTCTGGCAGCGGTGTTCTGTATTGTCTGGAGCTTGCGGAGTAGAGACTTGTTGATACCAGCGTAGAGGGTGTTTTTGTAGTCCAATCTGCTGGTTATGAGTGCATGAGTGACTGTCTTCTAGGACTCGGGGGGATCGATTTGAAGGACTTGCGGAGGATGCGGAGGGTGTTGAAGCAGCTGGAGGTGAAGAAGTTGACCTGTCGGTTCGTGGAGAGGGAGGAGTCGAGTATGATGCTGAGGTTTCTGGCATGGTCCATGTGGGTCAGGGGGGCTGCTGAGGGCGGTGGGCCACCAGGTGTTGTTCCATACTGATGGGGTGGTTCCGAGGATGAAGACTTCAGTCTTCTCCGAGTTGAGCTTCAGGCAGCTGTTGCTCATCCAGGATGAGACGTTGTGCATTCCTTCCTGGCAGTTGAGTCTGGTGGTGGTGGGGTCCTTGGTGAGGGAGAGGATGAGCTGGGTGTCGTCGGCGTAGGATACAATGCTGAGGCCGTGCTGTCTGACAATGGAGGCGGGGGGGCCATGTAGATGTTGAAGAGGGTTGGGCTAAGCGATGATCCCTGGGGAACTCCGCAGTTGGTTTCCATGGGTTCGGAGAGGAAGGGTAGGAGTCTGATTCTTTGGCTTCTGCCGGTGAGGAACGAGCAGATTCAGTCGAGGGCGGTTCCTTGTATGCCGGCGTCCTGTAGTCTGGCAGTGAGTGTGCGGTGGGAGACGGTGTCGAATGCCGCTGAGAGGTCGAGTAGGATCAGGGCTGCGGTGTGACCTTGGTCGAGGAGGGTGCGGATGTCGTAAGTGGCGGCGAGTAGGGCGGTCTCGGTGCTGTGGTTGCTGCGGAATCCGGATTGGGAGGGGTCGAGGATGGAGTTGTCTTTGATGAACCTTGTTAGTTGTGTGTTGACGGTTTTCTCTGCGACTTTTGCCGCGAAGGGGTGGAGAGAAATGGGCTGGTAGTTTTTGAGGTCCGTAGGATCTGCTGAGGGCTTCTTAAGCAGGGGTCTGACTTCTGCGCTTTTCCAGTCATCGGGGAAGGTGCTGGTCTTGAAGGTGGTGTTGATGGTGTGTCGTAGTTCTGGTGCGATGTCGGTGGTGGCTTTGTGGTGGATGTGCGCTTGGCAGGGGTCTGTAGGGGCCCCGAGTGGATGCATTTCATGGTCGAGGTGGTGTCTTCGGTCGTGACCGGTGTCCAGGAGGAGATGGTGGGCTGGTTGGCGTTGCCAGAGGAGGGGTTGTGGGGTCAGGTGTTTGGTCGTTGAAGTTGTCATAGAGGTTCTTGATTTTCAGATGGAAGTACGATCCGAGCTTGTCGCAAAGGTCTTGGGAAGGGGTGATGTCCGTGGTTTCACTGGGTGACTTGGTGAATTCCTGAATGACACTGAAGAGTTCCTTGGAGTTGCTGGAGTTGGCCAGGATTTTGTTGTGGATGAAGGTTCTTTTGGTGGTTCTGATGCGTTGGTGGTAGTTCGTCATGGCGTTCTTGTAGGTGGTGTGGTTTCAGGTGTTTTGCTATTTCTCCAGTTCTTCTCGAGGTGTCGGTAGGTGCGCCTGGCTTCTTGGAGGTCGGCGGTGAACCAGACGGCTTTCCTGGGGCACTGTCTGTCGGAGTTGCGTAGCGGGGCGAGCTTGTCTGCGCAGTTGGAGATCCATATGTGGAGTTCCCTGGCTACGAGGTTGGCGTCGGTTGTCGTGGTTGAGGGTGGAGTTGAGTTGCTCATTGGTGACTCTGCTCCAGTTCCTTCGCGGAGGGGGCGGGGCAGGTTTGGGCTTGTCGATGAGGAAGTGTATGCAGTGGTGGTCCGTCCATGGTGGTTGCCTGGTGTGGCTGAAGTGGATGCTGTTTCCTCCTGCGAAGATGGGATCGAGGGTGTGTCCTGCCTTGTGGGTAGGTGTGCTGACGAGTTGTTTCAGTCCGAGGTTGTCCAGGAGGGTGGTGGAGTTGGGGTCGTTGGGGTTGTCGAGGTGAAAATTCAGGTCTCCGATGAGTATGTAGTCCGTGGAGGCAATGGCGTGGGGTGCAATGAGGTCTGTGATGGTGGTGGCAAAGAGGGCACGGGGGCCAGGAGGTCTGTAGGCTAGGGTGCCGCGGAGTGTGGAGTTGAAGCTGGTCTGGACTTGGAAGTGCAGGAGTTCGGCGGCAGAGAGGAAGATGCTGTTTGAGGTGGAGAAGCGGAGGGAGCTTTTGTGTGCGATGGCAAGCCCTCCTCCCGGGTGGTTGGGGCGGTCCTTCCTCTGGATCTTGTATCCGTCCGGGATGGTGATGGCAATGTCGGGGGCGGAGGAGGCGTTGGTCCAAGTTTCTGTAAAGAAGGCGACGTCAGGTGGGAGGGTGTCCAGGAGCTTCCAGATCTCCACGGCGTGTCTGTGCATGGAGTGCACATTGAGGAGGATGCACCTCAGGGCATCTGCGGTGTTGTCGGCGGGGCGGTGGTGAAGGTCTGGCGGCAGTGGTGGCAGGAGAACTGGCCGTGGGTTGTGTTCTGCGTGGACTGTGGGCAGTTGTTGTTTCTTCTGGTGTTGAGTGCGAGGAAGGCAGCTGCTTCGTAGCGATGGATGGTCGGAGAACCAGGGTCCCTGGCGCTGGTCGCAGTCAGGTCACAGACGGGCGCAGACAGGCTTGACTTTGGTGCGCCTTTGGCGCACCAGCTGCGCGACCGCGCAACGGCCGCCATTAAGTAGGGGAGGGGGGAGGGACGTGCAGCTGGGAGGAGGGAAGGGGACTCGGTGGGGGGGAGGGGCCACTGGGGCAGCAGCAGCAGGGAAGAGCCGGGCACGGGGAGCAGAAGAGGCAAAAAAGACTCACAGCACAGGGCACAAAAGACTAAGCACAAATAAGCACAAGCAGTGCAGGCACAAGGCAAAACGCAGTAAAGGCACAGCAAGTTGCACTGACCAGGTTAAAGAACGGGCACAGGGCACGACATAAAGGCACAACAATTAAAGCATGAAATAAAGCACAATCAGTACAGGCACAAGACACAAGCAGTAGAGGTACAGCAGGGGGCACTGACCAGGCTAAAAAACAGCACAGCACAGGAGCGGACGAGAGCGGCCTCGAACACCTACCAGGTGGAGGCGGATGGAGTCGGCGACGAGGCACACACAGCGGAGCAGCTGGGGAGAGCGTGAGTCTCAGACCAGAGGTCAGAGGTCTTGAAACCTACACTCCCATAAAAACATTGGCAATGCCAATAGGTCTCGCTTTAAATTAATATTGGTGTATGTTAAAAGGTGATGTAACAGTTGACTGTCAAGTCAGACCAAAATACCCATGTAGCTGCTGACAGAGAAAAACTACATAAATTAGCTTGTTATCTAAGACACTAAAAGCATTCCAATGTCATATGTGTGCCCCTTAAAGTACACGCTTGGGTAGCTGGATAAATAAACAGAATCATCACAGCAGCAGCAGCAGAAGGCAAGCACTTTTTTGTAGAAGCATACAACTTCCGCTCAATCACAAAATGTACTGCTGACTCCCAACATGTGGGCGGAGCAAAAGTCCCTCTCTAGTGATGGTTACATGATTGTCTGGCAGCACCTGTGCTGTCAAGCCAGATCAGAAAAGCCATCAAAACCTTTCAGTCACTGCTTCCTCAAACCGCAGATGGCATTAAAAGAAAAGTTCAAACCTACTGTCCAATGACGATGACTGAGGAAACTAGCCCAAGAATTTAACCAGTCAGCAAAGCATTTACATATTCTCCCACACAAGTAGAATAGCAATGTGAAAGAGAGTTTAATATTTTTTATTTTTTTAGTACAAGTTAAAAAAACAAAAAAGGACCAAGCATGCAATGCCTTCGAAAAGCAGCAAAGTACAGGCATAGATATAAACTGCATTGTAAAGTCTTTGACTTGAGGCTACAGAGGCAGCATTCTTGCCTATGGCCCTTGTCTAGGGCCTATAGGGCTCTACAATCAGCCATGTGACGCAGAGTAATTCTAATCCGTAAAACCAACATATCTGACAGATACTGAAATATGTTTCTATAAATAAATTTGAATAATCTTAAGAGTAAGGGGAGGCAACAAGATCAAAGTATTTTCTAGTGTTATTGATCTGAAACTAAGTTGAACACTCAAAAGCTGAGTGGTAAACCTGGCATCCTTAGGGTGATGTTTCCCCAGATGTTTTGCTTTTGTCTCACCTTTTTCTAATTCTTCTTGTTTGCCTTAAGACTCTGAGCACTTTACCTCTGCTAACCAGTGCTAAAGTGCACGTGCTTCTTCCCCAAACATGATGACAATCGTGTATACCTGATTGGCATATTTGTTGTATTGGTAAGTCCCTTGTAAAGTGGTATACCATATACCATGTACTTCAAATCAGGCCTGGGTGTAGTTTGCGGAGTTTCGCTACGTGGAACTCCGCGAAGTGACAAAAAAACTCTGCGAAGTTCCACAAGTGGCGTAGTGCAGTGCGAACTACCGTTCGCGCTGGTCTTCCTGCCGCTCAGGTAGAAATTCTACCTGAGCAGCAGCTCGCACTCGCGACCTTAGCATTCGAGAGCGCGAGCGGGGAAAAAACTCTGCTGCACTACGCGGAGCAGAATTTTCTGCTGTCTGCGAGCTCCGCGGAGCACGGAGTGCAGAAAACTCTGCAAACTCCACGAATGGAGCGGAGTTCAGCTCCCAGGCCTACTTCAAATGCTACTAGTGGGCCTGCAGTACTCATTGTGTCACCCACATAAGTAGCCTTTGAAACCTGTCTCAGGCCTGCCACTGCAGTGCCTGTATGTGCAGTTTACTGCCACTTCGACTTGGCATTTAAAAATACTTGCCAAGCCTTAAACTCTCCTTTTATTACATATAAGCAGTGGCGGCTCGCTGAGGGAGTGCTGCGGGGTGGTGGGGCGGGGTGGAGGAGGGCCAGGGTGGGAGGGTAGTGTAGTCCGACATATGATGGACAGGAGTAAGGCAAGTAATTAAGTAAATATAACAATTTACCTTGCGCGCGCTGCATCGCCGAGTTGGTGATACAGCGGGCGCAAGGTAAATTGTTTTATTTATTTCATTACTTACCGCACTCCTGTCCGTCGTATGTCGGACTCCACTACCCCCCCACCCTGCCCCTGCCCCTCCCCCGCCCCACCCCACCGCAGCACTCCCTCGGCGAACCGCCACTGCATATAAGTCACCCTTACGTTAGGCCCTAAGTAACCCTAAGGACAGGGTGCTATGTAAGTAAAAGGTAGGACATGTACCTTTATGTTTTGCATATGCTGATAGGGACAAACAGTCTATTTAGTTTTTCACTACTGTGGGACCTACCTCTCTCATAGGCCATCATTGGGAATTCCTTTATGCACTTTTAAGCTATAACTCCTGATCAGAGAGGAGGAGCTTTTTTATATTTGGTATGGTTCGAACAGTAATGGTAAATCCTCCTCACTGGTTGGATTTCGCATTACTGTTTTAGAAATACCACTTAAAGAAAGTGGACATTTCTCTGTATTTTCTGCTCTTTATGCCTGACAGCCTGCCTCCAATACACCTCTGAGCTGGGTGACAGCTACACTTTGTGCATTCCCTCTAGACAGCCACAGACACAGGAAGGTGAGGCACATCTGCATTCAGAGAACTCATCTGCATTCTGATAGCCTTTCTGGTTAGGAAGGGGGAGAGGTGGCTCACACTTACATTTAAATAGGCTGTGTCCTGTCCTCACACAAAGCACTGATTTACCCTCCAGGGTTTTTCTGGCAGACAAGACTGAGCTGAAAGGGATCCTTGTGCACTTTAGAGAGTTCTTTTGAAATCACCCCTTACATCAAAGGCACTTTTGGGTATAAGTACTGAGACCCTGACCCTACCAAACCAGACTTCTCTGGCTTGACATCAGCACATTGCCAGAAGGAATGCTGTGCTAACAGAAGGGACTGCCACTCTGCTAACTGCTCTGCTGTGTTGGCCTGCTGCTCACTGAGCTTCAGGAGGGACTGTCTCTTTGCAACCTGCCTTGCTATGTTGTCCAGCTGCCTGCTACCTTTGGCTGTGTTCTGACTACTAGTGTTCTCCAAGGGCATGTTGACTTGCCCCCTGTTCTCCGAAATCTCAGGGACATCACAGACTTAATACCTGCCATGGAACTCTTCCGATCGCGAGTCCAGCAGCTGCACTTAAACCTGGAGCAGTGATCGAACGTTCCTTGCTTTTTTGAGGATTAGCGAGGGCCTGTACCGCAGAGTAGCAGCAGAAGCACCATGGGAACACCTCTTCAGCACAATCCCTTGACACTGCGGGGTTGCCTCAGCAATGCGGAATCCTCGGACGACGTCATCCGTTTATCACCATCCCATGGGCAGGGCCGGGCTAGAAGAGAGATTTATTTGTCATTGGACCTCTGAGTCTGCCCCGACGGACAGAGGATAGCTCAGTTTGGTCCCTTGACACACTCTCTTCCAGCCCTGAGTTGCTAGGCCTATACCTCCGCTACGCCAGTCAGGGTAATGGTACTGTGTTTTTGCAATGGGACCTGTGAGGCCCCATCTGATGACCGGCGCCCTCGTGCTAGGATTCTTCACCTGCACCAGCCCATAGGGAACCGTGGGACAATTGTCGTTCAGTGCCCTTACAAATACCACTTGTGGCCCCACTTGCTTGGTTGATAAGGAGGGGGGCTGTAATGCTGTGATTTGAGGAGTATCCCGTTGGTGCTCCTGCATTGAGAAAGCACACTTGCCTATTCACGAACCCTACCATAAAGAACCTAAGGGAAGCCCATGTATTTCTAAACACTGTGTTTTGTTTATGCTTTCAATGTGAGAACGTGAAAAGTACTTATCAGATTGGTACCGGTTTGGTCTTGAATTGTTCAGAATATACTACGCTTGTTTTTTAAACCTGTGTGGAGTCTTTTGGTGGTGTATTCATTGCTTTACTGTGTGTGTGTGTTTGTGCGTTGCACAGATGCTTTACACATTGTCTCTTTTGTCTCTGCGCGAAGCTACCAGAGGGTGAACACAGGTTGTCTCATTCGTGTATCTAGCTTACCCTGACTAGAGTGGTGGGTTCTGCCTGTCTAGGGTGTATAACTTAGCAACCAGAACCTCAAATTCTAACACTGAGCTTTCAATTTTAGTGTCTCTTTAAGCCCTCTCAACCCCCTGCCCAGTGCAGATACTTTTTATTATCTGAGGCAGTTTGTGCTCAAGCCTTCATCTTTTTTTCCAAAAGATGTCCATGCCAGATTTACATTCTTTTACCCTACATGGTGTGGATCCTAAAGTTACCCAAGGTTTATGGTTTACCTTGGAGGAAACCACAAAGAAAATAGCCAAAATGAGACAACATTTCGCTTCATTTTGCAAAAATAGAAAAAAGAAGTTGTGCACGATTTTGAGTTCTAAAAACAGCAATAAGAAAACGTTTTCTGTGCTAAGATTGCCCTCTTCTCAACTTTCAGAAAATTCTCCAAAGTTTTTGCAATTTTCTAAGTTGTGGTCAATATTTCCTATTTTGATCATTTCAACCGGCTTGCAGTGTCTGGTGGAAAGATGTGTGGAACCCATATGTGAACCCAGAAAGTTATATACTTAAGAAAAGTAGAAACAATTTTGTAATCAGTAAGGGGGTAATTTGGATTAGGGTTCAGTTGAACCATTGTGAGCTAGGCCCTGTAAACTTAACAAAATGGTCATACAGTAAAGCTCAATGGATCAGGGGCGCCATATGATGAAATGTTCAATGGGACTAACTATATAAAGACCTCATACTCACCAAGCACTTCACCACTACCTGATTAAGGCTCACTGTGACCACAGTTCAAAAAGCTTAGCATCACTATTAGCACAAGCCTGAAAGAAAGAACCCCACCTTTATATACTAATAAACATTGTTATTAAGATCTTACAAAAACATAATCTTTGCTTGTCAAAAGAAGAGAGGAGAAGCAGTGAAAAATGCAGAAAAAGAAACATAGTCTGGGAGAAAGAGAGAGCGAAAAGATGAGAGAGAGGAAAGATAAGGTAAGAGGCAAAAGAGGATGAGCGGTAGAAAGAAAAGGAGAGGAAGTGAGGGACAGACAATAGGGCAAAAAAGTGAAAGAAGAGGAAAAGAGAGACTAAAATTGAAGACGGAGAAGAGTGAGAGAGACGGAGTTTGTATATACATCTGGACACGAATAAGTGGGTTGAATGGAGGGAAATGTTCTTGAGACTGCCAGATGTTTGATGGGTCTCATAACATCAACATTTTACTGGTCATTTACAGAGTTCAATGATTGATGCAAAGGTTAGGCTTGCTGAGAGAACTGGCTATTCAGATATTCACGTGAATCTTGATGGGGACAATACGTACACCACTTGCCCAAAAGACTATTAATGCAGCGGCGGATGAGCAAACACGTGGACGCAGGACATGGCAGAGGTTAGTATTTATAATTATAACAATAGAAGAAACTGCTGTACTGCAATCATTACTGTGATGCACTCCAGACAAAGGAGGTGAGCACAGGCGCTGTATGCAGTGGCGGTGCATCCATTGGGGCGTTGGGGCGTTGCCCCACTAATGCCACGGCCCCATCGCCATCCATCGATCGTTTTAATAAATTACGAATAACAAACACAAATTCTTCTTTCTACTGACGCTAATTCCAATCAGGACTCCTGATTGGAATTAGCGTCAGAAGACGTAGAACGAGGGACATTGAAGGGGGTGGGGCTGCGGCAGCACTCAGGGTTTAAGTGACAGCGCACTGGACAGCAATAGTGTGCATGTTCGGTTTTGGGCTGGTCATTTTTACGACCAGCCCGAACATGCGCACTAGCCTTGCCCTTAGGAGGGCGAGGGTTGCTTCATGCCACAGCCCCCGGTCTCCTAATGGGCGGGGAGTATCCCTGCTCAAGCCAATCCTGGCGCTGCTGGAGCAGCGTCTGGATTGGCTGAGAGGGGTTGCCAGCCACTCCAGTGACGCAGAAGACGTTGAAGGCGCGAACGCAAGACCCCAGCAGCAGAGGCAAGCGGCGCGGGTCAGGTAAGTTTTCTTACTTTATTTTTTAAACCCCCCCCCCAGTATTGCGAGCTGCGACTGTATGGACCCCACTCCCCACAATGTTTTCATTTTCAGCAAGACGTGTGTTTGCATTGCATCTTGAATCTAAGAGTTCCAGTAGCTCAACTGTTAGTTGATTGCATGCTATCTGCAAATAACATCTGAATCCCAAAATATTGATTCGCTTTTGCCAGTTATTTCAGACACGTATTGTAGTGCTGTGTTTGGAGAGGCAGCGGCTAATTAAGGCAGCACTGACATCGTGTTGTTCAAATTGGCGGACCGTACTGCCTTAATGTTATGTTATGTTATGTTATATGACTTTTATATAGCGCAAAATCACCTTCAGGTCTCTAAGCGCTTCTAGAGAAGAGTGAGCGAGTCACTAGGGCAGAAATAAAATAGCAGCGGCGGAGTCAGAAGATTACGCGGTCGTTAACGCCTCTCTAAATAGGAAAGTTTTTAAACGCTTCCTAAAGATGAGCAGAACTGGTTCCCTGCGTAGGTACTCCGGCAGATCATTCCAGATCTGCGGGAGAAAAACAGAGAACGCTCTACCCCCTTTGGATTTAGAGATGTACCTGGGGGAAACTAACCTGCAGGCCTCAGAAGATCGCAGAGTCCGGCCAGGAACATATTTCTCCAAGCGATCTTTTATAAACTTGGGTGCCTGACCATAGATTGCCTTATGGGCAATACATAGACCATTGAACTGCGCTCGCTGTTTAATAGGGAGCCAATGTAGTTTATGTAATAGAGGGGTAGCGCGTGTTTTCTAGGAAGTCTAAAAATAAGCCTGGCCGCATCATTCTGCACCACCTGCAATCTCCCAATAAGCTTCTGGGGAGGCCGATGTAAAGGGCATTCCCGTAATCCAGCCTGGAGATGACAGTGGCAGAGACAATTGACTGTAATGAAAATGTTGACAAGAGAGGAGCAAGTTTCCGTAGCTGCCTGAGTAAGCCAGTACAGGTTCCTACTACCGTGGTGACCTGGCAAGACATAGATAGTTCAGAGTCTATTTTCAGCCCCAGGCTTTTTACAACCGGGACTGGTACCGGGACTACACCTAGTTCCGGAGGCCAAAAAAGATCACACCAGGGGCTATTACTTGTTGGAATGACGAGCAATTCAGTCTTATCCGGATTTATTTTCAATGAGTTGGCCGTCATCCAGTGCACAGTGAACCTGAGCAACTTCTTGGCCGACTCCTGGGCCTGGCGAGAGTTGTTAAGCCGGATAAGAAGTTGAGTATCATCGGCGTAATTAAAGACCTGACAGTCCATGTGAGTCAGAGTCTCCACAAGGGGTTGCTGATAGATATTAAAAAGAAGTGGAGATAGTGCAGAGCCCTGAGGTACCCCACATGCCAGAGGGCCCAGATCCGATATCTGCTCACCCAGCTGAACTCTCTGAGTACGGTCAGACAGAAATGACTTTAGCCATTGGTATGCTTGCCCGCTGATAACCAGATTGGTGAGACGGTTCAACAGTATGTTATGGCTGACCGTATCGAATGCCGCTGACAGATCTAATAAAATCAGGGCACTCGGCTGTTTAACGTCAGCCATAACTCTGAGCTCGTCCAGAACAGCCAACATCACTAGCTCTGTACTATGATGAGCTCTGAAGCCCGCCTGTCTAGCTTGGAGTAGCTGGTGGTCCTCCAAATACTTCGAGAGTATCTTTAATACGTGCTGTTCCAGCATCTTGGCTAGAAAGGGGAGCTGAGAGATGGGTCTATAGTTCTTTAGAGTCAGGGTATCTGCACCAGGTTTTTTCAACAGGGGGTGACCCTGGCTTCTTTGAAATTTGTCGGTAGATAACCCATAACCAAAGAATTATTTAGTAGTTCCAGGATCTGCTTCTCCAGCCCTGGCAGGGCCATTTGAAAGATCCTTGGAGGGCAAGGGTCTAGCCGAGACCCTGATTTGGTGTGATTTACTAATGATGCTGTCTATTAGGGTGACTGTCTATTAGGGAGACCCTGTGATACTCAAACAGGCCACTGCTGTGCATTGTGCCTTGGACTCCTGCCCGGTTCCAGGGGTGGACTCAGGTTATGTGTGTTACCTCCATGACACCGATTCCAAAAACACACAGTAAAAAGCTGTTGGTAGCGAGACAGCGGGACCTAAACAGGGTTCAGCCACTTTAATCACGTGGCGGCGACAGCGTCGGTTACTCATTTGCACACACCTGCACAGTGATGCTCATAGAAACATATTTATGTTCCATCATATAGTCTGCAGCATTCACCTTACGTCTATGAGCTGCTGCAAAAGTCTAATGCTTCCATGCGTGAACTTGCGGAAGAACGATGGGGACATGCACGCGCCGTACTCCCATCACCTCACTGGCTGTATGTGACTCAACAGAGGCCGCAGCCTGCTATGTGAAGCAAACATTAAGAGACGGTCGTGGCTGAGAGCGCAACAGCAGGGGCTTTACTCCTCACTCGGACCCGATGCAAATCACCTAACAGGCTCGGAGTGAGAGTGAGCTCTGATCAGGCACTCAAGTCATGCTCACACTCATTAGCTCCCATGACACATATCCGTCAGATGACAGACAAGGGCTCCGATTACCTACACACAACCAAACTACAGATTACATACTCGGGCTCCTTTGTGTGTGTGTAAAAGGCATGCGTACACTACAGTATACATTTTCTTGCCTGGTATGTTGGACAGCAGGGTCCTGGGAACGAGAGACTGAGGGACAGAGGGGGGGCTTGGAGTTGGAGAAGAGAAAGGCTGAGGGAGAGCAGAAACTCAGAGGTGAAGGAGCGAGAGGGTGAGGGAGAGCAGAAACTTGAAGGTAGAGAAGGGAGAGAATGAGAGAGAGCAGAGCCTTTGAGTTGGAAAGAGAGACTGAGAGAACGCAGAGCCTGAGAGGTGCAGGAGAGAGAGGCCGAGGGATAGCTGAAACTTGGAGGTGGAAGAGAGAGAGCAGCAGAGGCTTGGAGGTAGAGGAGAGAGAGGCTGAGGGATAGCCAAGACTTTAAGGTGGAGGAGAGAAATGCTGAGGTGCTTTATTAACCTTCTTGCTTTCTCAGATTTGCTTAAAAATGCACCATTTCCCAACTGTTTTTTCAAAATTTTCATAAGGTGGAATCCCCTTATGCCAGTAGGGCTCGCTTGCTATGCTCGCTCGCCACAGGCCACTCATCCACAACATTTACCCTCGCCACTTCCAAATGTCACCAGCCGCCACTGGCTGTATGGCTGAAGAAAGTTCCCTCTGCTCTTCCACCGATGCAAGGGCACTTGCAAGCAGCCAGCAGCCAGCAGCCAGCAGGTGCATAACAGTTAGTTTAGGTTTGGCTTTGCAGCGCTAAATGAAAAAACCCAAAAAATAAGAGAATTATGGCATAACCCACAGTGGCTCCAATTAGCAAATGGGAGGGGCCTCCCAGTAGCTTTCTCTCTCTCTCTCTCTTTTCTCTGTCTTTTTCCCTCTCTCTCTCTCTCTCTTTCTTTCTCTGTCTTTCTCTCTCTCTCTTTCCTTCTCTCTCTCGACCTCTCTTTGCTTGGACCATCGCACTGCAATTTAAATACTTACATTGTTGTAATAACATCATCTAGGCCTGGCTGCAACTTAAATTACGCTGGCGTAATTTGTGTAATTTCAGGGATTTTATGGGCATAATTACAAGAAAGTGGCGAACGACACGCTCAATCTCTTTAGAAACACAGGGCTGCACCATATTTACTAGAATATGGTGCAGCCCTGCGTTTCCCCCTGCGCTGCCGCTAAATTTAGCTGCCTAGCGCCAATGCAGGCATCCTTGCACCATAGTGCAAGGTTGCCTGTGTTAAGGGGAAGATTGTTTATGTGCAGGAAGGTTCCCCTTCCTGCACATAAAGAATCTTGAAATGCCGTTTTGTAACTTCTATGTGTGCTGCTTAATGCAGCACACATGGAAGCTGCAAAACTGAATTTTTTAAAAATGATTGTTTATGTGCAGGAAGGGGGACCTTCCTGCACATAAACAATCATTGGTGTTTTGCTGTTTCTATGTGTGCAAGGCAGCACACATGGAAACAGCAAAAACGAGGAGAAATAAAGCATTTCTCCTCATTTCGCCAGTTTAAGACCAGGTTTTCCCTGGTCTTAATTTTGGCACTGCCTCCTATTTACGCTGCTCTTGTAAATAGGGGGGCAGCGTAAAAAAACAATGGGTGTTGCGGTGGAACGCCCACCACAACACCCATTGTCCGCCCCTTTCACGCGAAGTGTAGCATGAAAGGGAGCCTTGTAAATATGCCCCTTAGTGTTTTTTGTCAAATTCCTGAAATTACACTGTTACGCCACTTTGGCTAATTATGAACCAGCCACAGTAAAAATGTACTATGGAAAATGGTTTGTGGTAAAAATTGACCTTGCACGCTTTCGTATAACAGAACAGTGTGGTTGTTGTTCACGATGCTTTGGTGAAATGCATGGTTGCACTAAAAATTAACGTGATGATGCAATTTGTGCTGAAATATAATTTCCTGTAATTACGAGAAAGCAAATTACACGAATTTCGCAGACCCCTTATCATAATCATAAATATGGATGCTTGTGTGTTTGCTCTGACAGGTGAAATGAAACCTTCTTCGAGGAGCATAGACCAATAACTCATTTAAACACTACAAAGGAAAGGGATTAAGATCAGGGGCTCTAAATAGAGCCATTTTGCTCAGATGCAAAAGACACACAATTGATGGACGGAATGCAGAACAAATCAAAACATTCACCCCCAGTCAAGAGATCTGGGTAAAATACATCATTCTTTTGCTCACCATGCCACCCCAGTTTAGACCTGGCCATATGCAAATCAGTCTTGACCCTGTGCCTCATGGGAACAGCCCAGCCCAAACTGCCAAGCCAGGTCCTCCCTGGACCGGAAACAAGCATCCTAGGACCGGTTTCGGGGTTTCACCCCTCATCAGCCAGGATAGCTTGATTCCAGTGGCACAGTGAGCCCGGGACCCACGTCTGGGCATACCCAGCGCACTTAGGGCGAGAAAGCAAAAGACACACAATTGATGGACGGAATGCAGAACAAATCAAAACATTCACCCCCAGTCAAGAGATCTGGGTAAAATCCATTATTCTTTAGCTCACCATGCCACCTCAGTTCGGGCTGGACTATTCCCATAGGGCACAGGGTCAAGACTGATTTGCATATGGCTGGGTTCCAACTGGAATGGCATGGTGAGAAAAAAAACTAAGGATTTAGGCCCAGATCTCTATACTGGGGTGAATGTATGACATTGTTCTGCATTCTGTTCATCAATTGTTTTTGCATTTGTCACCAGAGTGGGACAGGTGTGCCCAGACGTGGGTCCCGTGCTCTCCATGCCACTGGAGTCAAACGATCCTGACTGATGAGGGGTGAAACCCAGAAACTGGTCCTAGGATGCTTGTTTCCAGTCCAGGGAGAACCTGGTCTGGCAGTTCGGGCTGGACTGTTCCCATAGGGCACAGAGTCAAGACTGATTTGCATATGGCTGGGTTCAAACTGGAATGACATGGGGGCATATTATCAAGAACGGCGTTAAAAATTATCACCGGTTTAGCGGCAGAAAACTGCTGCTAAAGCGGCGATAATGGGCTTGATAATATGCCCTTGAGAATTCCAATAGAAGTCCATGTTCTGGTGTGAACATGGGCTTCTATTGGAATTCTCCAGGGCATATTATCAAGCCCATTATCGCCACTTTAGCAGCAGTTTTCTGCCGCTAAACCGGTGATAATTTTAACGCCGTTCTTGATAATATGCCCCGAAGTGAGAAAAAATACGATGGATTTAGTCTCAGATCTCTGTACTGGGGTGAATGTATGACATTGTTCTGCATTCTGTCCATCAATTGTTGTTTTTGCAGATGCAGTTGCAGCCCTTCGCCAAAAAGGAATCATCCTCAAAATTAGGTGCAGATGGTGCCCACCTGTATCGTTTTAATTAATTAAATTCCTGTCACTTCTTTTTCCTTTCTCTATCACGTGTGACCTTAATTGCAATTGCAGAATTAATCAATTCAACAGTGATGATTTGATCCACTGGGAGCACTAGGTCAACATTAAATTGCTGTAACTAATGACCCAGGGACACGGTTTAAGGTAATTCATTCTACCCTTTCCTTGTAAATTCTTCATGCTTACAAATTTATGTCCTGATGATGATCTCAAATCAGTGAGATCGAAACGTCATCGACCTTATACAACAAGAAACTCCTTTTATTGTTTAAATTACACTCAGGAGTTTCTGTCTTTGTTGTCAATGCGATGTATATATTTTAAAAGTCACCGTCACTCGCCACATCATGCTTGCTGTCACTTTTTTGTTAGGACTTTAACTATAATCTCGGTAAATACGTTGCAATATTGTTGATAAATAAATACTGCACGTTGAAAAAGCCCTTTTGTGTCCCTGACTAGATTTAAATAACTGCCCACTATTGCTCCGCCCAGCATTAACTGCCTCGATACGCCTTTTATGGTACAGGTATATTTGATTAACACTGTTTTAAACTCAACTGCTCTTGTTTGGTTGGGACCGATCCAGCCCTGTATGAACCACTGTTTTCTTAGAATACTAATAACCACCCCTGGTTCAAATATTGGGGTTCCCTTGTTTTTTCATTACCTGCAACCACTAGCACAAGTTACGTACTGCCAAAAATGTAGGGAAGTTTAAATAGATAATAAAAATGTCCTGCGTTTCTACTCTCAATATAAAAACGGTACACCACTTGCATGGCATAGGAGCCCCCGAAAACACACCATGAAAACATCAAAATTTTTATTAAAAATAGACTGATTCTTGTAATGGGGGAAGCTATAGTAAAAGGTATTGGGTTTGGTCAGCACTCAACATATCCTTCAACACTAGACATTATTTGAAAAGTAAGCATCTGCTGGAGTACGGAGTGGTGTGGCTGCATTGATCCCACTACTTTTTTGAGCACAGTATGCACTGCAAACATCAAATTTGGCTAGAATAGTTTTTGTGAGTGAAAGTACGGAATGTGCAGTCATTGACAAAAGTCCTACCACTCACCATTCCAACAATTCTCTAAATAAAAACCTCACACCACTTATATGGGTAGACCTATCACCTGTTACAGCGAAGGCCCCAAAATGAATATCATTTATTCTGGGGATGTGGTTAGCTGAGGCTTTTGAGCCAAGAATCAGCCAGCATCCAGGGTAACCCATGGAATCCCGTCATTTCTGAACTCTAGATGCCTTGGGGAGTTGAGTTCAGAGTAGTGTGGCCTCGCTGAATCAATCTACTTTTTCTTAGAATGCCTTGCGCATGTCAAACCTTGGGTGACATCACAGGATTTTCTTACATTTCTGTGAGGGAAAATTCCAATATCTATTGGGAATGACAAAGTCCGACCATCCAGCATTTGCACACTTCTCCCTATAAAAATGCCTAGACCCAAGCTCCCACTCTACTTACCTGGGACTGGTACTCCAACACATCTAGGCCCTCCCAGACCTGACGCCTCGAGGCCCCACTTTGCTCCTCCTGCAGCCTCCTCTGTCTGCCTTCTAAATTTCTCACACCTTCTCTCTAGCGCCCCAATTCCAACTCTTTCCTCTAAGCTTTCCACTCTTGTACCTTCTCTGAATGTTTTACTCTTGCGCCTTTTCAGAAGGTTTGTGTCCCTTTTTTTCCAGAACTTCCTGTGCCTTTCTCCAAACATTTTATGCTTTTCTCTGAACCTTCAATGCCTTTTTCAAAATGTTTTCTTTCATCCTTCATTCCTCACGCTCCTTCAGGCTCCACAGTCCCTTCCCCCATGTTCTTTCCTCTAATCACCTCCCCCGCTCCTTACCTGCTCTCCCACATTTTCTTGCTTCTTCCTGTATCTCCTTCCTGCCCTTCCTAGCCTGCACATCGCTCCCTAAACTCCTACCCCCTCCCCTGACCTACTTAATAGTGGCTGCTGTGTGACGCCATGGTGGAGGTGCCTAGGACCAAGCTCCCCCCTGCACTTACCTGGGACTGGTCCTCCGACCAGCCTAGGCACTCTCGGACTCGACCTTTTGCCTTGAGTACCTGCCTCTCTCCTTCTGTAGCCTCCTCGCTCACCTTCTTACACCTGCTCTCTTGCACCCCACTTCTGCTTCTTTCCTCTCTGCTTTTCACTATTGTGCCTTCTCTGAACCTTTTACTCTTGTGCCTTTTCTGAACATTGTGCCTCTTTTTCTGAACTTTCTGTGCTTTCTCCCAAACTCTCTGTGCCTTTTTCTGACCTTCAGTGCCTTTTTCTGAGCTATTTGTGCCTTTTTTTTAAACTTTCTATGTTTTTTTCTGTACTCTTTGTCCTGTTTTCTGATCTCTTTTGCCTCCTTCTGAATTTTCACACTCTTGTGCTCTTTTCAATCTTTATCATTCCTGTCGTCCTTCCTTTTCTGTTCTCCTTCAGGCCCCCACAGTGCTGCTCCCCCTCCTGGGCATTTTATTTTGCCCACCTCCTCCCACTCTTTACCTGTGCTCCCACGTCTTCTTGCTTCTTCCCGCATCTTCTTCCTAGCCCTACCCACCACCCCCTGCACTCCTCCCCCCTCCCAGGACCTACTTAATGGCAGATACAGCACATCTGTGCAGCGGGCACACTGCTAACATGCCGCTGGCACTCCAAAGGCTAGCCCGTCCGCGCCCGTCCGTGCCTAAACCGCTCGCAGAGCAACAACCCCTGGTCGAATCACCCTCTGTCACTACTCAGCAGCCACCCATCACATGCTCAACCCAGGATGCCGATCCACCTGCTGCTGCTGCACTGCACATCTCAGCTTGGTAGGACCTTTCTCCTGCTTCCACTGCAGCTTCACCTGCAGCTGCACACCCTCACACTCACCACATACTCTGACTTCCACGCCACCCACTCATGACCTCAGCTCATCAAACACCACAACAGATCCTCAGAAAAAACTCACATGCATGCTCCTGAACACATGCTCACTCAAAAAACAAACAATCAAAATCTGGGACCTCCACAACAACAGCGCACCAGACCTCCTCTTCCTGACAGAAACCTAGTTGAACCTCTCCTCCAGTAGCGGCTCGTGGAGGGAGTGCTGCGGGGCGGTGGGGCAGGGCGGGGGAGGAGCAGGGTGGGGGGTTGTAAACTATGGCATACGGCCGAACAGAGGTAAGTAAACAAATAAATAAATAAAACGAATTTCATTGCGTGCGCTGCATTGCCAAATGCGATGCAGTGCGCGCAACGAAATTCGTTTTATTTATTTATTTGTTTACTTACCTCTGTTCGGCCGTATGCCGTAGTTTACTACCCCCACCCTGCTCCTCCCCGCCCCACCGCCCCGTGGCACTCCCTCCATGAGCCGCTACTACTCTCCTCATCTTCCGACATCGCTGGGGCCATCTCAGCAAGACATAAGATCGCTCACCAAAACTGCTTTCACAAACTCACTATCATATACAAAGACACCTTCAATTGCTCTCCTTTCATGGATGCAGACACCCCCTTCATGGAGCATATGCACTTCAGCCTACAAACCAATGATAGGCCCACTGATAAGGGCACCCTCACATACAGACCACCTGGATCATGAAGCAACTTCAGCAATCTCATGGCTGACTTTATCGCCCCTTTCACCAGTCAGCTACAAGGACCTCTGGCATCAGCCACCACTCCACCTCAATCATAGATTTGTATAGTGCGCCTACTCACCCGGAAGGGTCTCAAGGTGCTGGGGAGGGCTGCTGATCCATCTGAGTGTGGAGGTTCAGTAAAAGAGCCATGTCTTGAGGTCCTTCCTGAATTGGGTCAGTGACTTGGATTGCCTGAGATAGAGGGGCAGGGTGTTCGAGGTCTTGGCAGCGAGGTAGTAGAAGGATCTTCTTCCCCTTCTGGTCTTGTGGATCCTTAGGACAGAGGCCTGGGCGAGTTGGGCAGAGCGGAGTTGTCTGGTGGGTGTGTAATGCGAGGCGATGGTTCAGATATCCTGGTCCTGCATTGTGGAGAGCTTTGTAGGCATGTTTAAAGAGCTTGAAGGTGTTTCTCTTGTTGATTGGGAGCCAGTGGAGTTGTTAGAGGTGTTGTGGTTTGTGGTTTCGGCAGGGGATGTCGAGGACTAGTCTGGCTGCAGCGTTTTGGACATTCTGTAGATTCCTAAGCAGTTTCTGGGTGATGCCGGAGTAGAGTGCGTTGACGTAGTCAAGTCTGCTGGTGATGAGTGCATGGGTGACCATCTTTTTGGATTCTGTGGGGATTTATCTGAATGTCTTTTGAAGCAGGCAGAGCGGGTGGAAGCAGGATGAGGATACTGCGTTGATTTGGCGGTTCATTGAGAGCGAGGGGTCCAGTATGATGCTGAGGTTACGTGCCTGGTCCGTAGGGGTGGGAGGGGTTCCTAGCATGCGGGCCACCATGAGTCATCCCAGGCTGAGCGGGTGGCTCCCAGGATGAGTACTTCAGTCTTGTTTGCGTTGAGCTTGAGGCAGCTGTCTTTCATCCAGGTGGCATCGGCCTTCATTCCGCTGTGAAAGTTGATTCTGGTGGCTGTGGGTTTGTTGGTGAGGGAGAGGATCAGCTGGGTGTTGTTGGCGTAGTAGAGGATGTTGAGTCTGTGGCTTCTGACGATGACTGCGAGGGGAACGGGGGTAGTCTGACTCACTGTGTTTGGCTGGTAAGGAACGAGTAGATTCAGTTCAATGCCTAGTCACGGATGCCGGCATCGTGGAGTCTCTTGATTAGGGTGCAGTGGGAGATGGTGTTGAAAGCGGCCGAGAGGTCCAGTAGGATGAGGGCTGTGGTTTCGCCGCAGTCGAGGAGGGAGCAGATGTCATTTGTGGCAGTGAAGAGTGTGGTCTTGGTGCTGTGGTTGCTTAAGAAGCCGGATTTGGAGTTGTCCAGAACGTGGTTCTCTTCGATGAACATGGAGAGTTGAGCGTTGAAGGCCTTCTTGATGACCTTGGCTGGGAAGGGGAGGAGGGCGATGGTCTGAGGTTCTTGACGTCTGTCGGGTTGGCGGACGGCTTCTTCAGCAGGGGGTTTATCTCAGTGTGTTTCCAGTCATTGGAGAAGGTGGCGGTTTTGATGGAGCAGTTGATTGTGTGGTGAAGCTAGGGAGCGATAGAGGCGGCTGCTCTATGGAAGATGTGGTACGGGTGGATGCTCTTAATGGTCTTGAGTGTGTCGTCGATGGTGAGCAGAGTCCAGTTGAGGATGATCTGTTGGAGTGCGGCATGGTTGCATGCGGTGGTGGCGGGCGTAGTGGCAGGGTCTTGGGTGTCGAAGCTGTCAAAGATCTGCGTGATCTTGTGTTGGAAGAAGGTGCTGAGTTTGTTGCAGAGGTCTTGGGAAGGTGGGACATCTGTGGTATCGCTGCTGGGACTGGCGAACTCCTTGACGATGGCGAAGAGTTCTTTTCTGTTGTGTGCATTGGTGTTGATTCAGTCTTGGAAGGCCGATTTCTTTGTTGATTTGAGGTGAAGGTGGTGTGCGTTGATGGTGGATTTGAAGGTTGCGTGGGTTTCTGAGAATTTGTTGTTCCTCCATCTCTTCTCGAGTCGTATGCAGGTGCGTCTGGACTCGTGGAGGGCTGGAGTGAACCAGCTGGCTCTCTTAGAGTGCTGCTTGCCTGGTGTCTTCTTGAGGGGTGCCATAGTATCGGCGCAGTTTGATGTCCATTGGTGAACGTTGTGCGCTGGGGTGTTGGCGTCTGTTGGCATTGGCGGAGTGGTTGTGCTGAGGAAGTCGATGAGAAGTTCTTTGGTGGCCCTGTTCACGCTGCGACGGGGGGGAGCTGAGGTCGGTGGTGTACAGTTGGCATGGTTAAGGCGAGATGCACGCAGTGGTGGACGGTCCAGAGGAGTTTGGTGGTGTGGCTGTGGGTAATAATTCCCCTGGTAGAGAAAATGGGATTGAGCGCGAGTCCGGCTGTTTGGGTCGGTACGGTGATTAGCTGCTTGAGACCGATGTTGGCGAGTTTCTCCAGTAGGGAGCCGGTGTTCTGGTCAGTAGGGTTGTCCAAGTGGAAGTTGAGGTCTCCGAGTAGGATGTAGTCAGTGGATTTAAGAGCCTGGGGTGCGATGAGGTCTACAATGGCATCGGTGAAGGGGGGGTGACGGCCGGGGGGCCTGTAGACAAGGGTGCACATGGCTCACATGGACCGACCAATCCATCATCCACTTTAAAATCTCCACGCCACTAGCCAAAACTCCCATTGGCACCAACCTACCCAGCCAAAACCAGAACAGAATAATGGAAACTGATCTGCACAGAGCATCCAAAACAGACCAACCCAACACCACCGACAACCTAATCAAGGACATCGCCAACTTTAACCAGTGGATCTCCAACTGTGCTGATGCTCCTGCACCCATCAAGACTCATAAACACAGCAGTACCAACAAACATACCTTCTGGTACACAGAAAAACTCCAGGACTCCAAAATCTACTTGAAACAGCTGGAAAGGAAATGGAGACTGAACCACTGCACCAATGCCTGGTTAATCTACAAAGCTGATCTCAGGCACTACCTCATCTTTCTAAGAGATATCAAGAGAAGATCACTTACTGACTGAATCAGAGCCAGCTCCAACAAGAGCAAAGAGATCTTTGCCATCCTTAAGGAATTCTCCAACCCAGATGCCTCAGCCAACTCCACCGCATCCTCACAGGAAGTCTGCAATAACCTCTAACTTTTTCCACAACAAAATCGAAAAGTTCTTTGACAAACAACTGAACACCAAGGACTTTATCAGCAGCCTGCCCCTCTCCCACATAAATACACACCTAACCAACTGAAGAACACTCACTCAGAAGATACCCCTTCAATCATGAAATATCACTTCAATCATGAAAACGATCCACTGCGGGGCCCAGACAGACCCCTGTCCACATTATATCTGCAACCTAGGAGGACCTATGATCAGTAAATTCCTCACTCATCTCCTCCATCTCTTCTACAACTTTCCCCTAGCATTGGAAACATGCTGCAGTCTTGGCCCTCCTCAAGAAATCATTGGAAGACCCCACAGAGATTTTCATCATCTGCCCCATCTCTCTACTACCATACGCAGCTAAAGTTATAGAGAAGGCAAACAACCATCAACTCACCACCTGGAGCTCCACAATCTTCTTGAGCACACCCAATCTGGCTTTTAAAGCAACCATAGCATGGGGAGAGCACTCATAGCCACCACAGTTGAGATATGCACCTCGTACTGCTGGACCTCTCTACTGAGTTCAACACTGCATCACACTCCAGCATCATCAAAAGACTTCACGCAATAGGCATCCAAGATCCACCCATTGAACAGAATGCTCCTTTCTCACAGGAAAAACACAGAGTGTCAGACTTTCACCCTACACATCAAAGTCCAAGGATGTGATCTGCAGAGTCCCTCGTGGCTCATCTTTCAGCCCCACTCTGTTCAACATTTACATGGCACCACTCACCGACATCATCAGATCTCATAGCATCGCTATCATTTCCTAGGTCGATGACACCCAGATCATCCTCTCAATGTTGAACAAGACCTCCACGACCAGATCCAACTTCACCAAATGCATGATCCGCGGAGTGAAATTAATGAAAACAATTTCCCTGAAACTCAACTCAGACAAGACAGATGTGCTGATTTGTGGGTCAGCTACTCCTGCTTCCACATACTATGCATCCTCAGGAAAATCTTCAAGTGGGTCTCCACGGACACCAGGCATATCATCACTTGAGCCGTAGTGTTGGACTTGGCCCTTTTTGCAGGGTCATCCCTGAACTTTTTGCCTTCCTCCTGTACTTTAGCTGACCTGTTTTTGTTGGTTTTATGACTCTGGGCACTTTAACACTGCTGATCAGTGCTAAAGTGCATATGCTCTCCCTGTAAATTGATGTATGGATTAGTGATTCCATGATTGGATTATTTGATTTACTTGTCAGACCCTAGTACAGTGCACCGCGTGTGCCCAGGGCCTGTAAATCAAATGCTGCTGGTGGGCTTGCAGCACTGGTTGTGCCACCCACCGGAGCAGCTTGTCAAGTGTGTCTCAGGCCTGCCATTGCAGAGCCTGTGTGCAGTCTGGTACTGCCATGTCGACTTGGTAAGTGCACCCACTTACCAGTCCCCAAACCTTCCCTTTCCTGCATATTAGTCACCCCTAAGGTAGGTCCCAGGGCAGGGTGCATTGTATGTGTAAGGTAGGACATGCCCTGGTGTGTGTGGCATGTCCTGATAGTGAATTACAGCCAATTTCATTTTTCACTATTGCAAGGCTACCTGTCCCCATAGGCCAGAATGGGCAGTTTGATTATAACACCTTATAATCCTAACTGACCCAGGGAACATGGTAGAAAAACAAATTTAGTATGCCTGAACTCCGAATGATAAAATACATCTTTTAGTGAAGTTGGTTTTAACATTCTGTGTTTGAAAATACCCCTTTTAGAAAGTAGGTATTTTCTTGCCTCAACCATCCAGCCTGCCTCTGCTAGCTTGTGTATTGTGTGTCTGGGTTTGTGAGTGACAGGGGCTGGGGGACTCCAGGAGACAGGGTGAGTCAGCACAGGGCTGAATAGACCTTTCTACATGTAGAGTGGTGGGAGGAGTGGCACCTGGGTCTGAATAGGGCTGTGCCTGCCTTCCACAATGCTGGCTCCATCTCCTGTGGTGTGTCTGATGACCCTGGCCCACACTGACAAAGAGAGAAGGTGTGCCCTGGCAGAATGCACCCAGAACTGGTTTGGACTAGGTACAGGACCCTCTGCCTTCAGAGGACAAAGGATTTATGGGTATAAATACTGGGGCCCTGACCCCAAGACTTTAGATCACTTCTGGAACAAACAAGATGAACCTTTGCTGAGGAGAGGAACCAGAGAAGCTGAAGGAGGAGACTATCCCTATTCTGTGTGCTGTTTGAGGGATTGGCCTGCAGTGGTTGCCTGATTGCCAAAGAAAGGAGAAAGGACTTTGTGCTACTTTCATCATCTTGCAGAAAATCTCCAAGGGCTTGAAGATTGAGCTTGCCTCCTGCTGAAGTCTCAGGGACACAAGATTTCACCAATCAGCTCCCCTGAATTCCCTTGCTGGGAATTTGAAGTGCCTGCTGTTGTTTTGGGCCTTCTGAGAGACTGTGTGTCGCTGGGAGCTAGAAGCGCGACTCATGAGGAAGAAGCGTGTCGCCGCCGCAGCCGCTGTTGTGGCATCGCCGAGAAAGCGTGCCGCCGCTGCTGCTGTCGCCATCGCATCGCCGAAGCGCCTCGCATCACCGGAGAAGAGTGTCGCCGCCGCATCAGACGCCGTCGCATCATCGGAGAAGCGTGTCGCAGGGCCTGTCGCGGCTCAGAAGATTCACTGAGTCGCTGCACGGCCGTCGGGCGTGCACGCATTGCCCCCTGAGTGTCGCATCGAGAGGAAGACGCCATTTTGTTTCATTGCACCGGGTCGTCATCGCATTGCGGCGCTGCGGGTCGCATTGTCACAAAAGCGCAGTAAGAAACCGACGCATCACCTCCCCACGCGGTGAAGAACCGACGCATCACCTCCTCTCCGGTAAGGAACCGATGCATCACCGTCCCCTACGCAGCAGTAGGGAACCGACGCATCACCTCCCCTGAAGCAAGGAACCGACGCATCACGGTTCTTGCATGTAAGGAACCGACGCATCACCTTCCCTGCAACTCTTTTGTTTGTATCGTGTTACGCATCCAAAGGTACATTGAACATTGAGTGTCGCATTTACCATCTTTATTGAACTGAGCTATTTTCTTCCATTGACAGTCATATTTTTCATAGTGTATTGTGGATTTTTGTCGTTTTGGGTCTTGTGTTAAGTCTATATAAAAATACTTATATTTATAATACAACCTGTGTGGTGTCCATCTTTAGTGTTGTCACTGGGTTACTGTATGTGTTCACAAATGCTTTACACACTGCCTCTGAGATAAGCCTGCCTGCTCGTGCCAAGCTACCAAGGGGGTGAGCAGGGGTTATTTTAGTAGTGTATCCCCCTTACCCTGACTAGAAGCAAGGGTCCCTATTTAGACAAAGGTACCTACCTCTGCCAACTAGAGACCCCCAGTTCTAACACGTAACCAATAGCAGACTAGACTACGGCAACACACTCTATGCCAGAGTCTATGGTCACCTCCTCCACAGACTATAGACCAGCCAAAACATCACAGCTAGGCTCACCTTGGGTCTCCAGCATCTCACACACATCACACCACGCATAAGAGAACTCCACTGGATTATAATACACAAACACTGCTATTTCAAACTTCTCACGCATGCATGCAAGGCACTGCAGAACATAGGACAAGCATACCTTAACTGCCGCCTTCACTTCCAGCAGCCCACCAGACTCTTCGCTCAGCCTCATTCTGCCTCACAAATACACACACACCCTATCGGCAAAAGCAGAACAAGCGGCCTAGCCTTCTTCTACATTGCACTCAAGTCATGGAATGGCCTGCCTTCACACATCAGGGCCTCCTCCTTGCTTCTTAAATTCCGCAAGAGGCTGAAGACTTGGCTCTTTCGCTAACTCAACTAATGCACAGTAGACGACCTTCACACCTGCTCCAGCGCCTGGATACCCTTCAGGTGATAAGTTGTGCTAAACAAATCCACATGACATAACAAAATGCAACACAAAAGGAATGTTGAACATTATCAAACATTCACCCCCAGTCACAGGTCTTCCAGTTTGGACCCAGCCGTATGCAAATCAGCCTTGACCCTGTTCCCCACGGGAACAGTCCAGCCCGAACTGCCAGGCCAGGTCCTCCTTGGACCGGAAAACAAGCATCATAGGACCGGTTTCGGGGCATCATACCTCATCAGCCAGGCAAGCTACAAATCCTCATGGCATAACAAAATGGCACTCCAGGTGTTTTGGAAATGCCCAGAAATTCCCCATGGAATTTTCTAGAATGTTACTTTTGATAGGATATTGGTAGCTGCAATATTTAGGCATGGGGTCAGCTGGGACCCAGCTATGCATACAAATTTAGGCATTGCTGAAAACTACACACCCAGGTAGTCCAGGTAGGTGATTACATATATCCCACTAGGCTTTCTTACCCAGAATGCCTTGCAAATGCCATGGTTATGCCTAAAGACAGTCAAAGTCTTCTCATTGACCAGGGTGGATGAGTTCTGTATTCAGGCCTGGGATTGGCTGGCTGCCATGGAACCCTCTTGCCCTTCTGATTTTTGGAGGACTGGAAACTCAGTAGTATCTAAGGTGGTGTGGCTTGCGTAGATTCCTATGATTTGCTAGCCAGAATGTTTCACCAATGTCCCAAATATGCCTTAACATCCAGAACCCTCGTAAACCTACCAACCACAGACATTTCTAGAACCTAGATACCTGGGAGAATCTATAATGGTGTGCCTTGCATGGTTTCTGTACTTTTTCATACCCAGAATAACTAATAAATGTGGAAGTAAGAGTGAAGAAACTTAAATGCCTCACATTTGTGCGACAGAAAATGTTAGACACTGCAGCCAATTGCAAAAGTCTTACTTTCCTGTGTTCCCATCCTTCTCCAGATCAAAAGGTGCTTCACTATTGTGGCAGGATCTATCATGCTATACAGGAACCAGTATAATCTTGGACAGTGTGAAGTCAATGGAGTGTCAATGTGGTCTTCACAAAATTAGAATGTTGGTCCAATTCTATCACATGTATTAGGCCCAACCACACTTGTGGCATATCATTTTCTCAGGAGACATGTGGAAATGCAGGATGGTAAGACATTTTTCCCTGCTTGTCAGGGCCTGAAGTTTCTGTCACATAAATAGAGGGCCAGTTTTGACTTGGAGCTCTGAAGTTTTCAAGGCATCCTGGTAAGAAAATATTCAGGGATCAAAGGAAGGCACACCACCATGGATTCCCTGGGTCTCTAGTTTTCAGAAACGCATAAGATTGGTAAAATTCCCTGGCTGCTGACCAACCTTGAGCCCAAATGTTGTATCCATTACCTCATGGAAAGTGAGAAGAAATGTGGTCTTTTCAGGCAGGGTTTTGATATTTGCAGAGCATTCTGTATAAGATAGTCTGCTGGGATCCATTCCAGTCACACCATCCTGGATTCCCTCAGGGTCTCTAGTTTTAGGAAACGCCAGGCTTGTTAGAAGTCTCAGCGTGCCATTCGACCCACAGTCCAAATAATGCAGCAATCACCAGAACAAGTCTTTTAGGCTGAGACTGGAAGATCTGGAGGACAACTCTTAGCGGTTGGTCCAGGGACAGGGGCTCCCTGGTCAGAGTTGGAGCATGAGAAGCTGTCTTACAAATTCCTATAATAGGAACGTGAACTAGCAATATGGCACCTGGCAATGTTTCTTTGTTGCATTGCTCCGTCTCTTAGTTTGTCACCACAAGCATTCCTCACTGTTGTTCTCTGCTTCCTGACTTTGTCTTCACTGTGTGCATCCCTGTACTACTACTGTTGCAGCTATTTATTTTCTGATTCCAGTGCTAGCCTGAATACTGCCTGGATATCTTACTATTGGACAGCTGGTGTCTGTGTTACTGGTCCCATGGTATTTCCCGGTACCTCGGTTAGTCACAGAGTCATATCAGTCTATCATGCTCTGTCAAAGCTGATCCATCAATACATATTTGTACTAACTGTTTTCTGTCCTCTGCTGTCATAGGGCTTCTATCAGACTGCAATGCCATATATTGTGAACATTTACTTTACTTTTCTGAGGGGCTTTTGTGATAGCCCTCCACAGGTACATTTTGTCTTCTCTCATCTACTTTTTCTCCGAAATTCCTCTTTCTGATTGTTCCTCTTTAGGCAGTGCTGTTTACTTTTCTCATGACACATCTCTACATGGGGAAAAGTGTATTAACATCTCAATCCGGTGCTCCGGGTCCACCACAGAACAGAAGTGTTACTGACAAGGGGACAGAAAGACTTGGCCCAAAGGATGGGGGGTGTTGCACTTCAACCTTTCTGCAGGGTTATCCCCAAACTTCCTTTGCCTTCACCCTCCTATTTTTTCTGAACCTGTTTTTGTTGGCCTTTAGGAATATGTGCACTTTACCACTGCTAACCAGTCAGCCGCGGTCCGTGCAGGTAACAGCGGTGGGCCCGCATGGGGGTGGATTTCGAGAGACGATGCAGAGGGAAAATTAATTATTTATTTAATTTTCCCTCTGCATCGTTCCTTGAAACTCCCCCCCCCCCCACCATGCGGCCCCACCACCCCACCGCTGTTACCTGCCCGGACAGCGGATGTAACCAGTGCTAAAGTTTCTTGAGCTCTCTCCTTTCAACATAGTGAAATAGTTTTACAACAAATTGGCACAATTAATTTACTTGTAGGTCCCTAGTAAAACGGTACTACATGTGCCCAGGGCCTGTAAATTAAATGCTACTAGTGGGCCTGCAACACTGATTGTGCCACCCCCTTAACTAGCCCTTTAAATATGTCTCAAGCATGCCATTGCAGCCTTTGTGTGCAGTTTTAAACTGACGTTTTGACCTGGCAAAATAAAACTTTTGCCAGGCCTAAACCTTCCCTTTTAGGTTGAGCCTATAGCGGCAGCGCGCATGCGCTGCTCGCTTTGCGAGGCATGCAGTAATCCAGTATGGAGTGGAAGCTCTGTGGAAGCTCCGCCCACTCTCCGCCCATGGTTTTAATTGGCTCGTGTCATTGTCTTTCGTAAATGCTGCCATCTGATTGATTATGAGGCTTGTTAGTCCCTCCTTATTTTGGCCATGTCGTCATTTGTACCCTCCCATGGCTACTGGCCCCTTTACTTCGAGTGTTTAGACTGTGAGCACTACTTTGTATGTGTCTTCTCGCCCCCTTCTCCACCTGCCCGCACTCCCGTTGTCTGTGCCCCCCCCTTGTTCGTGATGCAATGCAATAGGTCTTGCGTAAATGCGAGTCCTATTGCATTGCAAATGCTTGTTAATACATATAACTCACCCCTAGGGTAGACCATAAACAGCCCAGAGGGCAGGGTGCAGTGTATTTAAAAAGATGGACATGTCCTGGTAGTGGAAAACTCCTAAATTTGTTTTTCACTACTGTGAGTCCTACTTCTCCCATAGGATAAAATTGGATTTGTTTATTACATTTATTAAGTGATGACTTAAAAAGTTATGTATAGTTAGGTGTCTAGGGAATTGTAATTTAAAACCCTCTTTAATGGCAAAGTTGGATTTTAAGTCACAATTCTGAAAAATACACTTTTGGGGGCTGAGCTGAGCCCTGAGAACTGTGCACAGTGAAAGGAGAAGAGCCTACTTTCACATTAAATGGTGATGACGTCAGCACAATAGGTGTGCTAATCTTTATTCACAAAAAAGAAATGTATCAGGATCCTGGGGAAGTATTTCTTTAGCAGCCGGATGTGGGAGCCTATAAACAGAAGTCCTCTTGTATAAGCACCAGAGGGTTTCCCAGTCCTTAGTATGAGAATGGTGTGGTCACATTCTAGTGTGGAGAATGTGAACATCACGTCACCCCCAATAAAGAGGTTAAAGATTGTGTTGGAGCTCACTTGATCCGGCTCTCTTCTCTTATCCAGATTTTCAAGAGCACTGTGTAAAAAAAAGTACTATGAGTTTTGTATAGATTGAGAAGGTATATTTATTACCATCCAAGCCAGCCCCCTTAAGGGAATTAGATTGGTGCAATCTAACCATGTAATACATTTTCAAAAATTGAGACTCATGATCAAGAATGCATGTCTAAGAAAATAAATTTGCCATGAGTGGGGAGTGAGGGAGACATCGCAGTCGTAAAGCTAGAACTCGTAAAATTGATTTGTGAATTGGAAACAAATCAAAAGTATAAGTTACCTTTGAGAATCAGGTCCAAGGTTGTCAAACAGTACAAGTAAGTGGGTGTATTGAAAATAAATAAAATGAACACATCCTTGGGAGGAGAAGAAAAACTTAGGTGTGCTGATTATGAATGGTCAGGGGACCTTTTTGATGGTCACCACCAGTGGCGGCTCGCATATGGCGTGCTGCGGGGCGGGGAGGGGCAGGGTGGGGGGGTAGTAAACTCGGACATACGACGGAACGGAGGAACGTAATTATTACGTTCCTCCGTTCCGTCGTATGTCCGAGTTTACTACCCCCCCACCCTGCCCCTCCCCCGCCCCGCCCCACCCCACCACCCCGCAGCACGCCCTATGCGAGCCGCCACTGGTCACCACCCTATACTACCACTCCTTAAGGCCAACAAACAAAATATTATACCAATTGCCCTTTATTGTCGTGCTGTTCTCATCCTAGATTCCATCACTAAATTTAGAAAATTGGAAGGACATTTTTTAAAGGAAGCATAGCAGTTCCCGTTTCGTGCTAGCATTGAAGTTTTAGGTTTGGAATTCATTTAAAAACTGAAGCTTTCATGCTGAGGTTTTCATACGCCTGCTTAGAGAGGACTCATCCTCAATAGATAGTCCTAGTCTCCTGGCAATTTTTGATAACAGCTTCTTTGCACAATTGGCAAGAAACATCAAGCTCTATAGGTTTTAGATACCTATGAAATAATAACTGCCCTATTCTATCCAATAGACCCTTAAACCGAGGGTGGACCTATAAGGTGTATTTCTGAATTTGTTCCTTTTCATGTGATTGCAGTAATGTTGGGGAAAAGAATCTCGATGTATTAAATTAACAAAGATAAATATGAGGTGAAAGTTTATTTAAAGAGTGTGCTTGGTAAGTTAATATGTCATTTAATATTGATGGCCAAATTTGGCCTAGTTCTGCGTCATCAGTATATATCTCTACATGACAACGAGTATGAGGAAACTTGTAGCTGTCTTTTTAAAATGCATACCGAGTTATGGTTGTTGCTGCTTTTTTACCCAGAGCTCCCCTGACAGACAAATAGTTATCTAAAATTTAACTTGCTGTCTAACTTGTCTGTAAATAATGTGTTTATACGGACATTAGATTGCCTTTTAACCCCATTAATACATATGAATGGTAGATACCAAAAATCGGCCTGTAGCTAGTACACTGTTCATAAAACCTGGTAAATTTCTCTGAGTAAGCCATGTCCCAATGAAGGCAATACATTAACCTTAATAATGGCACAAACAGGAGATGCTAAATTGTCATGGTGGTGTGCAGTTTCCTGAAGGTATGGCACCTTAATGGCTAACTTGCTTTCATTGCTGCCAAAAGTGATTACATGCACCTCACCTTTCAAGCTATTATCAGGCACCATGGAGGTGACAATGAAAGAACCTAAATCGTTGTTGTAATTTTGGAATTTATACTTCCTTTGGCGTTCTTATTAAGCCTGGGCGGTGAACTACGCTACGCTCGCGGAGCTTGCGTAGTCTCGGTAACTTCGCGATTCGCGTAGAACGCGAAGTTACCGTACACTACGCAATTTGCGGCGTAGCGTAGCTGTTTTTCTTCTTCGCGCGCTCAATATACGTTCTTGCGCGCGCGGTAAAGACCTACCGTGATTCTGCGTTCGCCGACGCGACTTCCTATTCGTTCGCGGGCGCCACGAGATTTGGAATCCGGCCGCACGATCCCGCGAGACTGTGCGAACAGGAACACGTCATTCGGACGCGCGATCTGACTTCCGGCAGCAGTGTTGGTAAGATCGCGATCCCGAACACGAAGAAACTACAATCTGGCGAAGAATATCTCTCGAGCATCATAAAACCTTCTCGAAAATGATGGTTTTGCTCCAAAAAACTCCTCAGATTGTGATTTGGCTGTAGTTTTTTGTGCAAGGAGTCCTTTTTTTTACTTTTTTTCCAAGAGGAAGGAAGTGCCCCTGATTCTCAAACTTCCTGTTCCTGTCCAGCAGGCTCCTCCCAGTGCTTTGTCCATGTGCTGTTCACTTTCATTTGGATTTGGAGCTGGAAGGATCACTTTTGTGTCTGTCTGCTGCATCATATCATTGGATTGGATTTGAGGACTCTTGGATTTGAGATTTTACAAGTAAGTTGGAGAATTGGTGTACTTGTTTGTTTGATTGGGGCTTGTTTGTACCTACATTTTTTGGGGGATTTCCATCTATTTTAAAATTTATTGTTGTGGCCTGTAGTTTCGGCAGGGGCCTAGTTGTTTTTCTTTGATTGGAATTTCAGCCAGTAGGCCCAGACTATAGCCAGAGCTACCCATGGGTGCATGTTTCTGTGGTGTCTGTTGAATTTAAACATCATGTAGGGCATGCATGGATGGCATTGGATTGATTTGCAAAATGTGGGTTTTGGGGTGGTATTTCAGTTTTTGGGTGTTTGTTAAATAAATAGGCCTTTTCAGCCAGTAGGTAACCCTGGGCATTCAGCTCGCGGACTTTGGGCAACTCCGCACTGCGCGACAACGCGGACTTACACTTTTTTTTTTTTTTAAGGGTGAAAACTCGCTGTTTAATTTACCGGGTTAAGCAAACAGGACGCGTTTCGGCTTCGCACCTTTTTCCAAACTGTAAACAAAGACAGAGGCACCGCCATACATTTACATAGTCATGAAGAAAGTACTTCCGGGGCAAAATGAACAATCAACATAGTAAATGGACTGTAAATGTGTTCTTTGTCGGACATCTTAGAATGTTATGCAGTTCACATTCGTATATATAATTCAACTGTTATAATCATTCAGCAGTTAATTAAAGCTCTCATAACTGACCTGAATTCATGTCTATTAAAACAAACAATATCTAGCCCTGAATGGGCATGCAGTTCAAAATACATTTCTACCAGTTTCAATAATTCAATTGGTCTAAATACTCGCAAATCATGATTTGTTTGCCAATAAGTTACCATAATATTTGCTACTGTAGTTATATCATACTAAATAACAAATAACAAAGAATATATATATATATATATGTTTTCACTACTCCATCACTCAACTCTCCGGTGTCGACAGAAATCAGAAATGGCAAAGTGGGGCTGAAATGCTTTCAATTTTATTGTTGATTTACCAGTGCATCAAACATTGGGACAGTCAATGTGTTTTGACACTTGCCTTCCACAGGACCATAGAGTCCTGTCGTCTAGCTTGTCCTTTTTCAAGTGCCCATGACCTAAGTCCATCATTCATTTTTGTTCAACATCTGTTTATTGAGCAAGAGCAGTTAGAAAACAATACTTGTCACAAATAGCAAAGGAAAGGGGCATGGGAGTAGCAGATAATGAGCACAAAGAGCAAATCCCTCACAGGAAAGTGCAAATATTTGATATGCAAACAGAAAAAGCAAGTTGGAGGGATGACAATACTTATGAATGTGGGCCGAGGCAAAAGTCCAGGATTTGAAAGTCATTCATGTAGGGGAAGATTCTCCTACACAACCCAGAAGGGCCTAAAGTGAACCCAGGATCTAAGGGCCAGTATAGAAAGGATGGACTATCCCGGAGGGATCCCAGCTATATATAGAAAAGCAAATAGGGACACAAACCTGGCAAAAGTTGGCTAACCAAGGCCCTCGCCCCCTCTTAAGGCTCAAGGCACAGTGCAACCGCACTGATAAAGTTTGTGACAATCAACATGTGAAACTGTATTAAACAGAAGAAGAAAAAGGAAAAGAAGAAAATTATGAAGAAAAGGCAAAAGAGAAAAAATAAAGATCAAGAAGAGAAAAGAAAAGAGCAAAGAGAAGAGGGAAGAAAAGAAGGAGAGATGGATGCGCCAGAAGGGAGTAGGGGAGGGACTAACAATAAGTCCCAGAGTGGAGGGTGGGGACTGTCAGGATCAGGGTGTTCGTCTACCATGCGGCCTAACTTACTCCAGGGGATCCAGCCGTCCGCCTCTAGAGTAAGGTTCCAAGGGACTATCAAACAATTGCAGGGCCCTCAATCGAGGAGGCATTAGGCGTGAGTGTTCAGTTCTAGTAAGGTGGTGCACTAGGGGACGCCAGATGCGTTCAAAGCGAGTGTCAGAATGGGCAAGACGGGCGGTAAGCAACTCAAGGGAAAGAACATCCCATAGGCGAAGAAACCATGCAGCAATAGGCGGGGGTGGGGACGTTTCCAGCAGGAGGCAATGGTCTGATGCGCTGCGCCCAGTAAGTGAAGGATGAGATGCCAATGGGCCGAGGTCATGGCCCGTAGCGCGCTGGGTCGAATGCTTAGGAGTGCCAGGGACGGAGTAGAAGGGACCGGGAAACCCACAATGTCCTTAATATGGCTGAGTACCTCCTTCCAAAACACAGTGAGTTCCGAGCAAGACCACCAGATATGTAAAAAATCCCCCCTAGCAGCCTGACACCTCCAACAAAGCGGAGAGGTGCCTGGGAACATCTGGTGAAGGCGAGTAGGAGTATAATACCACCGTGTCATTAGTTTATAGGCAGATTCACGCTGTGGGATACTACGGTATACCTTAGGAATGTCCTTCCATAAGCGGTCCCATTCTTCCGGGGAAACGTCCTTAGCCAAATCAGCGGCCCAGCGGGTTTGGTAACCGTGGCTTGGTAGATGCCCAGAGTGCTGAAGAACCGAATAGGTCCTAGAGATGAGGCCTTTAGATCCATCGAATCTACGAACCAGGGTCTCAAAGGGGGTGAGCCGCCGAGTCACCTCCCGGGAATATTCGGGAGCGGAGAGCCAGTGGCGTACTTGGTAGTACTGCAGACGCTCCTTATCAGATAAGCGAAAAAACTGTTTACATTGATCAAAAGAGCGGAGAGCAGAGCCCTGGAAAAAATCCTGGAGGACCCGGCGACCCTCTACAGTCCAGGCCTCAAAGGAGCGGGGCTGGATCGCAGGAGGAAACGCCGGATTGCGTGTTAACGGCGTGTTAGGAGAGGGGAAAGTCGTGAGCCCCCGGGAGAGCGCCAAGCCATCCCATATCTCCAGAACTGTTCTCGTCGGTGTTGCCAGGTATGCACTGCGTGGGCGTGCGGAACGCGGGAGCCAAGCGAGGTCCCAGAGTGGTCTACAAGCTACTGCACGGTCCAATTGGAACCAGTGTTTTTCACTTTCAGGGACTATCCATTCAGAAATAAAACGAAGGTGGCAAGCCCAATAATATTCCAACAGGTTGGGGCAGGCCAGCCCTCCCCGCGATCTGGGAAGCAGAAGTAGCCTGTGGGAAAAGCGAGGGCGCGATTTCCCCCAGATGAACTTAGTAAATTCTCGCTGCAATGCCTGAATATCCGCATGCGGAACGGGGGTGGGTAGAGACTGAAACAAATAGAGAATTTTAGGGAGAAGGGACATCTTAACTGCGTGAAGACGGCCCAGCCACGCCAAAGGAAGCCCCTCCCACCGTCGCATCTCCTCGCGAACAGAGTTGCGAAAGCGAGGCCAATTCAAGGAGGTCCAGGATGAGAGCATAGGGGTTAAGTCCAGGCCCAGGTACCGTCTGGACACATCAGTCCATTGAACAGGGAGAAGATCCCGTAGACGCTGAACCTCCTGTGCTGGGAGCGTGAGATTAAGAGCATGAGATTTCTCCAAATTGATGCGATAGTCCGAAGCCATCTCGAAAGAGTCCAAGAGTTCAGCCACCGCAGGCAGGGAAGACGACGGAGAGGAGAGAGAGAGCAACAGGTCATCAGCAAAGAGGGAGGCCTTGTGCTCCATCCCTCCCATATGGATGCCCCGGAAATCCTGGTGGCAGCGGATGGCAATGGCCAGGGGCTCAACAGCAAGCACAAAAAGAAGGGGAGAAAGCGGGCACCCCTGTCGTGTTCCCCGGTGAATAGAAATAGGGGCAGTGGTAGAGCCATTAAAACGTATACGAGTAGTGGGTTTGGCATAAGGGGCCATCAATTTAGATATAAAGCCCGGTCCCAAGCCAATCTTCCGAAGAACCGCCCGTAAGAAGCCCCAGTCCACTCGGTCGAACGCCTTCTCGGCGTCAAGGGAGACTAAACAGGCGGGGATGGCTCTGATACGCGATTTTTCCACCAGGTGGGCAATGCGCCAGATGTTATCAGCGCCCTGACGATGCCGAATAAATCCCACCTGATCAGGGTCAATAAGTCCCGGTAGATGGAGTTCCAGCCTATTCGCTAGAATTTTTGTGAAGAGTTTAGTGTCAGTGTTTAACAAAGCAATGGGGCGGAAGGAAGCTGCCAAAGTCGGGTCTTTCCCAGGCTTGGGGACCAGGACAATCTCAGGTTCATTCATCGTAGGCGAAAGGCCCGTAATATCCGTAAAACTATTAAAGAGATGGAGGAGATGTTCCCGTAACTGCGGATAAAAAACTCGATAAAAAGTAAGCGGAAGCCAGTCAGGCCCCGGCGTCTTGCCCGTCGGTAGTTGCTTCAAGGCTTTAGCAAGCTCTTCCTGAGAGATAGGTTCGTCAAGCAACCCCTTAAAGTAAGGGTCAATCGGATCCCAGGGGCAGGCCTCAAGAAACTTCTCGATCGCCTCCAGGGAGCAAGGAGCCTGAGCATAAAGCTCCTTGTAGAAGGCCATGAGGGTATTGCTCTTATCCCACTCCGAGGTGGCCCAAGAGCCATCAGGGTCTCTGAGCTTGGAGATATGGGAGCGGGCAGTCTGGGCTCTTAAGCGACGAGCCAAGCACGCTCCAACCTTGTCGCCCCGACGTAGAATCTCTGTTTAAGGTTGACAAGCAGTCGTTCAGCCTTGTTAGTGCGGTGCAAGCGAAGTTGGCCGCGCAGGGCAGTCAGGCGGCGTTTATTAGCAAGAGATGGAGAGGCATGGTCCACACGTTCCAGGTCTTTAATATCGCGGGAAAGAGTGTCTCAACCAAGCGGGCCTCACGGGTCCGGGCAATGGATATAGAGGTGATGACCCCTCGAATAGTAGCCTTGAAGGCATCCCATCGAACAGCCTCAGGCGTATCCTCAAGGGTATTAGACACAAAGAAAGATTCGATCTCTTTACGGATATCTGCCACGTCTACCGGGTCGCGAAGGGCTTGGAGGGGCAGGCGCCATCGTGGCAGGGGATCCTCTCGAGGAGCGGGGAGTTGAAGCGTAATTAGGACATGCGCATGGTCAGAGATAGAAATATCTGAAATATCCGCCAAACAGAGATCCCGCATCAAGGGGAGCGAGAGAAAAAAGTGATCAATCCGCGAATATGAACGGTGAACATGGGAATAGAAGGAGTAGTCCCTGGAATCTGGATGAAGGTATCTCCAAGCATCGACCAAGCCCAGGTCAGTAATGGTATTTTTCAGTTGCGCCGACATCGCCCCCGAGACATGGTGCGTCTGTGCTGTACGATCCCACTCAGGATCCCAAACTAAGTTAAAGTAACCTCCGAGAACAATAGGGGTAGAGACTGCACGCAGTAACATCCCCAACTGCTGTCGCAGATATACATCCTGCTTCTGGTTGGGGGCGTAGATATTAACAAAGGTGCAGGAGCTCCGACCCCAAGCCATATCGAGTTTTAAAAATCTCCCCTCATCGTCAGCTATGCATTGGGAGGAGGTCGCTCGCCAGCCAGACTTAAAAAGAAGCGCCACCCCCGCAGTCTTAGTATGAGAACTTCCCGAAAACTGGGTGGGATATTTGCGGTGGGACATGAGGTGAGTATCAGAGGAAAGCAGGTGGGTCTCCTGAAGAAAAATCACATCAGGATCGTGCTGTGAGAGATAGCGCCAAACCTGGCGGCGTTTAGAAGGAGAGTTGAGGCCCTTTACGTTAAGGGAGAGAAAATTGACAGTGTGAGTCATCGTGTAGGAGAAAGGGTGCAGCGCGCATTAGGGCCAGCAGCAGGCAGAAAAAGGCAGCACCGAAAACCAACTAGAGGGAAACGTAAGATAAGGAATAAAATAGATCTCAGTCTCAAAGGAGCCAGTAGTCCACCCAAGCGCACATAAGTGGTAGGATGGCAGAGGGACAAGGGCGTCCGCAGCATCCACAAAGCAAGCAGGTGGGCAAAGACCCAGCAAATCCCCCCCGACAACCACCAATACCCCTCCGCATACCAATTGTGACAATACCAATCGAAAAACAATCCCGACCCATCCGAAAAGGACAGAGAAAAGAGAAGAAAATGAGAGAACCAAAGAGAAAAAAAAAGACATAAAAGATAAACAGGCCAACTGGGCCTCAGTAATGTAGAGTCTAAGCGGGACAATCCGGTATCCAGAAGGCGGATCATCTCAGAGAAGTCACTCCCTTATAGGACTCCAACAAGGGGGGGGTGTTGGACACACACGAGGTACAAAGCGTCCGTCGGCAGCATCCCGTGCAGATCTGGAAATGAGGCACATTGAAGACCAGTCCCTGGGTCCTAGCACAGGGGCCCCACTGGAAAGGCCCAGGATGACGGCAAAGCCAAAAACATCACAGCGTCAGAGGTGGCTAGTTCGTAAGGTACGGAGAGGCACTCAGGGACCGCACCTGATCGATGGCCTCCCGTTTAGCCTGTGCGGAATCAATATCTCTGGAGAGGCGCCTAGAACGAGGTGGAAGGACCGTCGACCACTCCGGCCGAAGGGAGCCCATGGGCCGAGTACCAGAAGGCGGAGGAGCATCGTTTTCAGGGTCAATAGGAAGATGGAGAAGACGCTGTGCCTCTTGCAGGGAGCGGATGCTCCGACGTCTACCCTCCCAAGAGAACATCAAGGCGAAAGGGTGGCCCCACTGGTATTTAATTGCAAGGTCCCGCAGCTTGTCAGTCACAGGTTTGAAGCTCTTCCTGCGCCGAAGAGTAGAGGGCACAAGATCCTGGAAGATCTGGACAGAGAGACCATTGTACGAGAACGTTCGCATTCCCTGCACCTTGCGAAGGATGGCCTCCTTATCTGTATAGAAGTGGACCCGTGTGATGATGTCTGGGACAAAGTGAGGGCGGTTGCGAGGGGCATATAGCCGGTGGGCCCTGTCAAGCATGGGCGGAGAAATGCCCTCCTCCTCTCGGATGGCGTGAAGAAGGTCTGCTGTATATGATAGAATATCCGACCCTTCCGTTCCCAATGGAACACCTCTAATACGGAGGTTGTTCCGCCTACTACGGTTCTCCAGATCTTCCTGCTTCAGCTGAAGGGTGATATTCTGGTCCTCTAGCTCAGCTACTTTCTTCCATAAGCCATCGACGTCCTCCGTCCGAGCATCCATCGTGCGTTCATGGCCATCCACCCTACCACCGAGTTCAGTAACTTCTCTGCGAATGTCCTGCAGCCCAGCCTTGAACTCCTGACGGAGAGAGCCAATCTCGGTCTTGATCTCCTGCAGGAATGCCGACATATATGCCTGGGTGATGGGCACCCCAGAGGCCGGCACCTCAGATGGCGGCAGGGAAGAAGCAGGGTCATCATGCGTGGTGGGAAGTGATTTGGACCACAGGGAGGCCACCGGATTCCCCCGGGGGGTCGCAGCGTCAGATTCCTTAGCCCCTCTATGCTTGGGAGGCATAACTTCGGTATGCAGGGGTGGTGAGGATTCTGTCTCAAGGGGGCGCCCACAATGAAATCAAAGAGCGTGCAGACAATGTCCCGGGAGAGGCCAGGCAAGCAGTAGGGGGTGTGGGTACAGAGCTAGCTCGGACTCCGGACCGCCGAGCGCTGTCGAGGGTTCACAGTTCCCAAGCATGCTGCAGGCGTAACAAAGTGAAGTCCAAGCAAAGGCAGCGGCGTTCCAAGGGGCCAACAACCAGGATTACCAAGCCAGGCTACACCCCCACAGAAGGCCGTGGGTTCCAAGCTACGTGGAGGGCACCAAGTTGTAGTACGGCTAGGCAGGCCAGGCAAAGATCAGCATTAAAGTCAGTGGGTGAAGGCACGACTGCGCTTGGCCCAGGGCTGTCCCTCTCGAGAATCAGGGGGTCCCCAATGGCCACAATGAGCTATGGGAGTTCTCAGCTGGGCCCAGGGTGTAGAAGACGTCAAGGCACCCCAGTTGCAGAAAGGAGAGTCACATTCAAGGCCCCAGGCAGATGATCCTCCCATCCGAGGGCCAGGCATCAGGCAATGGCACCAGCGTCAGGGTCAGGGGTGTGTAGGCCTCACAGAAAAGACAAAATGGCGGCAGGGCCGGGGAACACCACAGGAATCCCCCGAGCCACCCACGCACACAGCAGCGCACCCACTGCCCCGGTACCTCCGGCCTCCTAGCGGCCCAGCAATGTCCACCCTGCACGTCCAGTCCGGTGATAGCGGCAATGCGCAGGATCCGCGGGGCTCAGCAGGCCTCTGTCAGATCTCCGGCCTCCTCCAGCAATTGTCAGCGCCCAGCAGGGGAGCCGGCCTCCCGCAGACTCACCGATGGTATCCGATGGCGCCGCAGTTCTCCTGATTCCCCCCGGGAGCCAAGCGCCACGCAGCAGTATCGCAGGGGAGGGCGCCCGCCGCTGCTCGAGGCTCCTCTGCAGAAGATAGAGAAAATGGCGGCGGGAGCGGGCGGACCGTCAAGAGGCAGATTCTTCAGAGCGCCGGGTCTCCGGACGGCTCTCACAGCAGCAGGTACTCGCAGCGGTGGACCCCAGAGGTCATAGGGGCCATCAGCGAGTGTTAAGGACCACAGCGACCGGGCAATTAGCGATAGCGGGAAGCGCCGGAGCGGAGACGCGATGGAAGGCGACTCACTCCATGCGCGCCCAAGCCACGCCCCCCGACTTATACTTTTTATCTTCTTCGCACGCTCAATATACGTTTTCGCGCGCGATAACGACTTTTTGTGACGATCGCGATGCCAAACACGCAGAATTTACAATCTGGCGAAGAATATCTCTCGAGCATCATAATACCTTCTCGAAAATGATGATTTAGTTCATTTTGCACAAAAACTCCTCAGGTTGTCATTTAGATGTAGTTTGGTGAGAAAGGAGTCACTTTTTTTTGTTTTACAATTTTTTTCAAGAGGAAGGAAGTTGCCCAGAGTCTCCAACTGCCTGGTCCTGTCCTTTGTCTTCACTTTTTGTTATTTTGGGTGGCCTGGCCATGTGGGTGGCGGCCATTTTGTAAAGCCAGGCATTGTGCTTTTGTCATAGGCCTGCATTGTCTGTCTTGTGTTCCTTTTCTTGTTGTTGTGGGTGGCCTGGCCATGTGGTGGCTGCCATTTTGTGGGACCAGCCACTGTGCTTTTGCCATAGGCCTCCAAGCTTGCGGCCTAGTCTGCCAGTAGGCCCGGAGGTAGTCATCCTCATGGGTGCATAAAAACTGTTTCTGTGTTGTCTGTTGAATTGTAACATAATTTAGGCCATGGATGGCATTGGATTGATTTGCAAAATGTGGGTTTTGGGGTGGTATTTCAGTTTTTGGGTGTTTGTTAAATAAATAGGCCTTTTCAGCCAGTAGGTAACCCTGGGCATTCAGCTCGCGGACTTTGGGCAACTCCGCACTGCGCGACAACGCGGACTTACACTTTTATCTTCTTCGCGCGCTCAATATACGTTTCCGCGCGCGATAACGACTTTTTGTGACGATTGCGATGCCGAACACGCAGAATTTACAATCTGGCGAAGAATATCTCTCGAGCATCATAAAACCTTCTCGAAAATGATGATTTAGTTCATTTTGCACAAAAAACTCCTCAGGTTGTCATTTAGATGTAGTTTGGTGAGAAAGGAGTCACTTTTTTTTTGTTTTACAATTTTTTTCAAGAGGAAGGAAGTTGCCCAGAGTCTCCAACTGCGTGGTCCTGTCCTTTGTCTTCACTTTTTGTTATTTTGGGTGGCCTGGCCATGTGGGTGGCGGCCATTTTGTAAAGCCAGGCATTGTGCTTTTGCCATAGGCCTGCATTGTCTGTCTTGTGTTCCTTTTCTTGTTGTTGTGGGTGGCCTGGACATGTGGTGGCGGCCATTTTGTGGGACCAGCCACTGTGCTTTTGCCATAGGCCTCCAAGCTTGCGGCCTAGTCTGCCAGTAGGCCCGGAGGTAGTCATCCTCATGGGTGCATAAAAACTGTTTCTGTGTTGTCTGTTGAATTGTAACATAATTTAGGCCATGGATGGCATTGGATTGATTAGCAAAATGTGGGTTTTGGGGTGGTATTTCAGTTTTTGGGAGTTGATAAATAAATAGCCCTTTTCAGCCAGTAGGTAACCCTGGGCATTCAGCTCGCGGACTTTGGGCAACTCCGCACTGCGCGACAACGCGGACTTACACATTTTATCTTCTTCGCGCGCTCAATATACGTTTTCGCGTGCGTGATAACGACTTTTGTGACGATCACGATGCCGAACACGCAGAATTTACAATCTGGCGAAGAATATCTCTCGAGCATCATAAAACCTTGTCAAAAATGATGATTTAGTTCATTTTGCACAAAAAACTCCTCAGGTTGTCATTTAGATGTAGTTTGGTGAGCAAGGAGTCACTTTTTTTTTTTTTTTTACAATTTTTTTAACGAGGAAGGAAGTTGTTGGGTGGCCTGGCCATGTGGTGGCGGCCATTTTGTGGGACCAGCCACTGTGCTTTTGCCATAGGCCTCCAAGCTTGCGGCCTAGTCTGCCAGTAGGCCCAGAGGTAGTCACCATGGGTGCATAAAAACTGTTTCTGTGTAGTCTGTGGAATTTTGACATCATTTAGGCCATGGATGGCATTGAATTGAATTGCGAAATGTGTTTTTTTGGAGGGTCTGACTATTTCACTTTTTGGGTGTGTTAAATAAATGCCTTTTTTGCGTGTGTACTGTGTAATTATAATTGTGTTGTTGTAGTGGTTGTCTAACTTTCAAAAGTGTTTTTAGCCATGTGGATTTTAGTTTTTGCATTAAAGCTGTGTGTGTTTTATAAGGCATCCTTTGTCTGCCCATATATAGGCCTGCTTGAGTTCATTGTTTGCCGTGCCTTGTGCCTGTGAGTCACCATGTTGCTGGGGGCCATTTTGTTGTGGTAGTTAGTAGTGTGCTGTTTTTGCCACATAGGCCTGCGTGTCTTTCCATTGTTCCTCTTGTCTTACTGCTTCCAAATCCATCCCCATTGCCAGCTGCAGCTCCCTGATGCTGCTATATAATACATCCCACGTGATGCACAAATTTAGGCCAAACATGCTCCACTACATTTTAGTTTTTGTTCTTTACTATTCTTATTCTTCCAGAGTGTACACACTAGCACTACACAGTAGCCAGGAAAGCCCTGGCCTTGTTGTCAACGTCTCATAAATGGCTACACTGTGTGTTGTTGTTCACCGAGTTTCTAAAATGTAATAATTGAGGCCACCACACACTAAGTTCTATATTATATTTGTTTGATTTGTGCTATGTTTGACTGATGTTCTGGCTTTTTTGCGTTTAGGTGCACAAAGACTGAGGAGGACGTGTGTCTCTCATCATTGCCCGTTGCACTGCCAGACAGACATCCTGCTGCTGTACACACAACACAATGTGACGTGTGACCTGACCAGACATCTCTGCAACTGAGTGCTGCTGACATCTGAAGAAGATGGGCCCAAAGAAAGCAGGTACCAGGTCATCCAGTACCAAGAAAGTTGCTATTGAGAAGAAGAAGGAACAGAAGAAGGAAGTGACACTTAAGTCTGGTGTGCCGGCCAATACCTTTTTTGGGCAAAAAAAAATTACGCCTGCAGCAGCGGTGTCCGGGGGGCAAGCTGGGGCAGCACCTTCGCATCAGTGGGCCCAACCCACCAACCCAGGCCCAAGCACATGAGTGTGGAAGAGGTAGCCAGCCTAATGGTGGAAAGCAGTGATGCTGAGCCTGAGATAAACTTATCACTATCTCAAAGTAGTACCCAATCAACGCAGGAGGAAACACAGCAGATAAGTGGTCAACAACAACAGCCGCAACCACCGCCCGCAATAGTAGTTGTTGTTCCTCCTGAAGTAGGGGCAGTTCAGGAAATTGAGCCTCATGCAGAGGTAGAAGAAGAAGCCACTCATTCAGAAGATCCATTGTCTTCCAAATCTCCAGCAAGGAAAAGGAGGGGTAGTCCATCAAGTTCTTCGCCAAGCCCCCCTTCTGATGATCTAGATGCCACTTGGAAGCCACAAACTGAGTCTGAGAGGGAGCCACGTTCCAAGACCAAGCTAGGTAAAAGGAAGGTTACAGAAAGCCTTACACTTATGGAGGTCGATGTAGAACAGCAGGATGATGATGATGAGCCAGTCATCACGAACATCACTCCCGGCCCCGAGGAGATGGAGACCAACATTATTACCCTATCCAAAATCGCTGCGAGGGATGTAGCACGCATACCTCCACAGGTAACACCAACACAACCTACAGCTTCCATATTTGCATTAGCAAAGGCCCGGCAGCGACCTACATCCAGCACAACCACCACCTCAGTAGGAGTAGGTAGTGGTACAGCAGCACAGAGTTAAATTCAACACACACCCTCCAGTTCATCCGGCATTGGAAGTGGCACCTCCAGCAGGAGGCCAAAGTTAAGCTCCCCAATTTGGGACTTCTTTACGGTTAGCGAAAAGGAGGAGAACATTGTTATATGCTCCATTTGTAATAGCTCTGTTAGTCGTGGTAAGCTTGGTACAAACTATGGTACTGGAGGCCAAATGACCCATCTGAAAAAACACCACTTGATCAGCTGGGAGGACCACCTTCGCGGCATAAAAAAAACTGCAACCATTGGTGTTGGTGGGGATAAAGGAGTAGAAGATCCGATCACGGTGGAAGAGGAACGACAGGGAGACATTCTCTCTGGTAGTGGTACACAAGGTGTCCCTGACCCCAGCAGTGCAGTGTTAACATCGCCCACATCTTCAGCAACATCTCAGTGGCACAAGAGTAAGAGTCAGCCTGAGACACCAAGGAGTACCAGGTCCGCAACCCCAAAAAGTGCGTTGTTGAGCCTAAGAGAAAGGAAAACCATGCAGCCTACCATTATCAGCATGTTTGGGGGAGGGGCAGTACGAACGCAACCACCCAATAGCACGTTTGTACAATGCGAAGCTGGCTAAAATGTTAGCACTGGACCTTCTCCCTTTTTCTTTTGTTGAAGGGGTGGGTTTTCTGGAATTTGTGTCAACCATCTGCCCAAAATGGCATGTTCCCAGCCGCTACTATTTTGCCAGAGTTGCTGTTCCGGCACTACATCACGACGTGCTGGAATTGCTTGGAAAAGCCTTGAAGCAGAGTGCTGTTCACAGTATCCACCTGACAACAGACATGTGGACCAGTTGCCAAGCCACAGATTACATGTGCATCACTGCACACTGGATCTCTTTTGCGGGGGTTAGAGAACAGATATCTGCTGGTGTTGACGCTGCTGAGATTTTTCATGCCACTCGCAAACATGCAACTGTAGCCATGTTTGCCATGGAGAAATCTCATACTGCTGCAAACATTTTGGAAGAGTTTAACACCAAGGTCTTTGAGTGGCTGCGCCCAAGAGGGCTTATGATTGGTTTTGTTGCCACGGACAACGGCAGTAATGTAGTTAAGGCCATGGGCAATGGTGGCTATTTCAGGGTCCCATGTTTGGCACACTGCATTAACATTGTTGTTCAAGACTTTTGAAAAATGAATCCAAAGTCAGCAACTTACTGGCCACCTGCAGAAGAATATGCACACATTTCAGCCATTCTTTTAAAGCCCGGAAGCAGCTGAGGGTCATTCAATGTGAGCATAAAATGCCAGTCAAAGCGCTCATCCAGGAGGTGCCAACACGTTGGAACTCAACTTATTACATGCTTGATCGTCTGTTTGAACTGTACATACCACTCAATGCTTATGTCATGCAAAGATTAGGGGAACCTACTGTGAGAGGCATGACCGTTGAGATGGGTCAATGGGACCTCATTAAATGCCTGACTGAGATGCTACTTCCTTTTGAGATCTTCACACGTGAAGTCAGCAGGGAGGACTGTACTATGGGCCAAGCTATCCCATTGTTGCACATGCTAGAGCAACAGCTGAAGGAGGTGTCTGAAATGTACGCAGGTGTGGATGACAAACAAGACGCATATCATTTGGCGCAGACCTTAGCCGCTCGCTTATCTGAAAATACAAGGATTCAAAATAACATTTTGTCACATCCACATTACATTAGTGCCACAATTTTGGATCCACGGTACAAAGTATTTCTGAACAGCAAGGCAGTAATTCCTTTTCGGAAGTGGATGTTGCCAACTACAAAACTTTGATAGCTAAGGAAGCCACTATTTTCGAAAACAAACGGCTGTTAATTACAGGCCCCCCACCCCAGGCCATAACAAGTACTACAGGGCATCCAGAGTCAAGTTCTACTTCGGAGCCTGAGGGCAGTGCGTTTGCCTCCCAGCAGTCACCGACACCAACAATAACATCAACAACAGCAAGAACAGGATCATCCACAGTACAATGTGCAACTGATTGGTTTCTACGGCAGGGGTATGGTAAATCCAGTGCTGATGCAAAGGCAAAAGAGGCCGAGCACATCGGAGCACCCCTGAACATTGAGCGGACGGTCCAGGCCTATCTGGATGACCCAACAGAGGTCTTCATGGATCGAAACCCATTGGTGTATTGGTATGGGAAAAGAAGCCAATGGACAGTGCTCAGCAGGCTGGCGATAAAGTATCTGGCTTCCCCTGTCGCAAGTGTCTCTTCTGAGCGTGTTTTCAGTGCTGCTGGTGCCATTGTAAGTTCGAAAAGGACCAGTCTCTCGGCCAAAAGCGTGGAGAGGTTAACCATGATCAAAATGAATCAGCACTTTATACCACCGGATTACAAAATACGTGAATCACAGCATGAAGAGAAGAGCGACTTGGATGACGTAAATAGTGCGTTACAGGACCTACTTCTGTCCGAACCACCAGAGTTTGAGGACGAGATCCTCTTCCCTGACAACTAGGCTTTCAAATTGTTACTTTCTTCCTTCCTTTATGTGTCTGTGTATCTGTCTTTCTGGTTCAAATCAAATCACAACAAATCCATCACCACCGTCTTCTCTTTTTATTTCCCTATTGGAGTTGCACGTCTGTGCATTTAACTGTCCACTCTTCAGAGTCCTGCTTCATCTTCCTGTCTCGCCCTAGTACATTTCCATCAAGCCAGACATTAGTACAAGAAATGTTGCCTTTACCAGTCCCTCCATAAGAAGTGAAACGTGACTATAGCTATCCTCCGTTTTGTTTCCGAGCCGAAACTCATCAGTGTCCGAAGGCTACCGCCTCTGCAGGCGTCCACAACTCTTCACTGTCAGAACTTGGGCAGGCATCCAAAAGTGAACTCATCACTGTCCGAAGACTACAGCCTCAACAGGCATCCAAAGGTCCTCACTGTCAGGACAGAAGGTACTTGGCAGAGAAAGACAAGACTCTTTGAAGAAACTTGCTGACATTTGTGCAAACTCAAATGACCAGCAATGAGCGCTACCCAGGCCGCGGCCCATCATCACAGTGCTGACCATGTGAAGCAACTTAAACTGTGACAAAGTGCCACAGATGAATAAGACGAAAACCGAAACAGCGACTAACACTCAAAATGAATGTGGACTGGAGTAATGATGAGGCCACTGCCCCGTAAAAAAAAAAAAAAACACACCTGTCAGAACTAGGCATCTGATGATCTGACAGCCAAAGAGAAGAGCAAGACAGGTAATGATGGAATGCATTGGATGCTTGCAGACTCTGAGCGATTGCTGTTGTTTGTTGTTGATGTTGTGCATGAAGTCGAACTCTACTCTACTAGTTAATCTACAAAGTGACTCAAGTCAGTGACAGTCAATGTTTCCCTTCTTGTTGTTTAATAACCAAATTGTACTCCTACTACTGCAGGTGCAGGCCAATATCTGTTGCAATTTTTTAATATGGAATATGGACTTAATCGGAGTCACTACAGACTGAGTTGTAGTTGGACAACACGTACCACACCATGATGATGACCATACTATCTTTGCACGCAGTCAGTCACTTGGATCGGAGATGATTCAAGGAATAACTGCATTTCATGAAGTGGCATAAGGTAAACATAAACACAACAATTCAACAAGAAAGTAAACACAGCAGACCTACACGTCCATGTAGTGGTGTAGTCGAGTGTAGTCATGATGACTGACAGCGGCGCATTGATTTTGTCACTTAATTTTGAAAATGCTAAGTTGCTGTGTATGCCTTTTGTCTGGCTCTGTCAAAAATTAAGGTAAATGGAGGTTGGGTCACGGGCTGGTGCTGTGGTGGGCCTGTTCTGTCCTGTTGTTGTTGTAGCTTAATGCTGTAAACAGAATATACACGATATATCCAAGCCGCCTCAGTCTGAAAGTGTTCTCTCTTCTCTTCTTGGACTCCACCGTAATTGATGGGTTTTTTTATTCATTGATTTTTCAATACCTTTTTCGTTTTTCCATCTAGACGTTACAGGCCGGCCTTTACCCTGTGCTAATTGCTATACTGGGAGACACAACTCACATTTACCTTACCAATCGGCATCAGGAAGGCCACCAAGATTGATGTGCGGAGCGTCCATGGAAGATAGGACCAAGAGGAAGGACGAGATTCAACTCCACAATTTGACCATGATAATACAGTAACTTTAGTATCATTCATCATTCATCTTTTAATTAATTTGAATCCATTTTTCTCTTCAATCATTACGACTGTGTGTTGTGTGTTGTTGTTTGTTTGCTAATTGATCCCTACAACTGTTTTTTAATTGTCTTTGCTATCTTTACAAGTAAGCCCAGTACAACATGGAATTTGGGTCTCTGAGGGCATATTACAGGCAAGGCAAATTGCATAGAATATACTGCTGCCCTGTACTGTCTAATTGTCTAGTAGGAGTTATTAAGTACTACTCATTAACCATCAAGTTATCTTCATCATCATGCATGCATTTCCCTTTTCTCCCTTTATAGATTTTTTGGATAAGATCATGGTCGTCTGCCAAGATTGCGCTTTGCTTTTGTTGTCCATGCGTACTGTTTTTCATTCTCAAACCTTTCCCCAAACCCCCTTCCCATCCATTCATCAAACCCTAACCCTCTTCCCCCGGGCTGTGATTTATATTGAGGTGTGATGTGACTACATAAGATGTACACCAATTGATCACACGCTGGCTGGGGCAGATGTGGTGAAAGCAACACTAATTCAATTGCAAGGCAGGGCGAGGAGCTTCTTCTGCTTGCCCACCCATGCTCAGTCTATGTGCAAGCCGTCACCGGCTAATAGTAGTACATCATAATTAATTGCCGGCATTGATTGGATTAATCATCAAACTCCTACCACACAGCAGTAAAGGTTACGAATTACGATTAAGTTAAGTTAAGTGACTTACTCGACACAACTACAGTTTGTAACTTCTTGTACTAGGCTGTCCCCGCCACCATTATGTTTAATTTGACTTTAGCATTTGCAACTGCAATATTGTTTGTTTGGCAGTCTTCTTCTGTACTGTATTTTACTTCGTTCTACTACTCCTCCCACAGTCGCTCTCAGGCAAGTGACTGTCTCTTTTTTATTTTTTTAGCAAATGCTACTGCCAGTGTCTACTTTACTACTACCACCATCGCTGTGCCGAACGTAATCATCATCAATCACAAGTAAGATAAGTTTGTTGGGAGGTATAATGGACTAGGAGGAGAGACTGACAGTACTAGTAGGACAAATAACTCAGTGAGGGGTACCGCATCTATCTGTTTGTGTTACATCATCGGCAGATTATTTAAATCAAACACTGGCTGCGGCCCTGCAGCAGCAAGGAAACCAATGTGACGTTAATTCGTAAAACAGTAACCCCCCACAAAACATTAACATTGTATGTTTAAGTATAAATATAATTTATTACCCTAACAAAAATAAACTATCCCACACCTGACCCACCCCTCTCCCTAACCCCAACCAATGTCCAAAACGAAACGAAAAAGTCCAAAGAATGTCCCGAAACCCCAACGCCCAATTCCCACCCACCAAAAAAAGGAATAAAAAGGGGCAATGCAACAGGGTCCTAGATGTTATATTCGGCGGGCTTTGAGGTGTTTGTCCACCAGTATTTTTACCCGCTCCTCCAGTTGCTCCTCTAGCCGTGACACCCGGAGGAGAATCTTTCTGCGAAATGCCCTGCAGTGGCATCCAGGATGGGGGACAGCGGTGCTGGCTGCTAGCGAATTGCGGTGGCGGGCGGCTACCAGACCGCGGCGCCGTACCACTCGAGTTGGGGCCTGGCTGGGGCCCGGGGCATCGGACGAGGCTGCAGCTGCTGCCGCCTCCTCCTCCTCCTCCGTCTGAGCCACCAGCCGCCGGTACTCCTGACATATGGCCTCCAGTTTCTGGCGCCGGGCCCTGGCTGCCAACTCCTTCCGGGATGGTTTGTCTTGGGAAGGAGTACTATCTATATCAAGAAAGAAAAAAATATTGTTGTAACCAGTACTCTTAGCAAAACAGTAACACAAAATTAATTCAACACATAATGGCACAGTAGCACTAGCAAGAAGCACAGTACATAACATTTGTGGTAATAATCTATCTATCCTCCCACTTCCTCGGCCTCTAACATTTGTGGGAGTTTCAGGCATTATACTAGCACTATGGACTCCAACCAGTACACAGTACACCAGTCTTCTTCTTATCTCTAGTTTAGCGAAATGACATAACCTGGTTGTAGCCGGTATTGCCAGCTCGGTCATCTATGCTTGCACCCAAGACAAACATACGAGTCATGACGCAGACTCACGTTAGTTTGATTTACTACTCTCTGCAGGTGGGGAAGCTCGTATTTTTCTATTACGGGTGGCACTGGCCATACTCTCTCTGTTACATGGAGGGCAATTGCTCAATTTCACAGTGCCCTGGATACTACAAAAAGGCAGATTATATATCTGATCCAATGATCATTGCTTTTATATGGGACAACGACATAAGGTCAGTAGCGGTCGGTGGTGGGACTCGGGGAGCTTCGCCGGGCGGTGACGAGGGGAGGGGCAGGGTGGGGGGTAGTAAACTATGGATTACGGCCAATTACAGGTAATTAAACATATAAATAAATAAAACTAATTTTGTTGCGCGCACTGCATCGCATTTGGCGGTGCAGTGCGCACAATGAAATTTGCGTTGTTTATTTGTATGTTTACAGTAAAGTTACCTGTATTTGGCTGCGTAATACATTCTTTACTACTACCCCCCACCCTGCCCCTCCCCACATCAGCTTTGCTACTCTGGCGCGGTTTCTTTTACATTCCCTTAAAACTAAAACTGTGCATCCTGTGACAGTCTCCACCTATGCTGTCTATGATGAATACATACAGGCATCCATCCATTCTAAGTAAATGTCAATCATTCTTCTTAATCTCTCCACAAACCTTACTTTGTTTCACCAACAACAACGCATGCGTCCACTCACTCCGTTGCTTGCCTTGGCTTTGAGTTTCACCCAAACACCGCTGATGATTCTTGCTATCCACAGTATCCACCCATACTGTGTCGCCCACCCAGGCAGGCATCCATTCTTCTTTCACCTTCCACCCATCCTTCAACAACACATGCATCTGATTCCTATCAGCCACCTATCCATGCTTCCAACGTATCCTTCTCTGCCAGTCATCATATTAAATCTCGTCCGCCCTTTCTCCTTCCACCCTTCTTTCCCTTTTTGTTCAACACATCCATCAAGGTCATCTGATCTGACTTTTAGTCTCCTCCATAAAACTTTCACAGCTGAGTTGAAGTCAGATATAAGAGGCCATTGGTTAATCAAGTCACGCTGGTAATGCTATTGATACTGCATTGCTCATACTAAGTAAAGGGTGTCTTCTTTAACCGTTGTATAATGTTCACTACAACTTCATACCGAATAAGTCTCAACAACAGTACAGTGAGTGAAGTCCACACACCCTTCCAGCTAGTGGAATGTCAATAAGTCATGAATATAACTTACCACCGCCCGCCACTGCTGCTGGCTCCCCCCTGTAGCTCCTGCAGGTGCCGCATCTTCTCCTGCCCCCTCTGGAATGCTAGAATCGCCGGTGGCCCAGCCGGCACTGGTGGTCGCTAGTACGCCTAGATAAAAACATGACACATTTTTAGATGCCTGTACACCTCCCCCTATTTATTCTTTTTCACTAGCAAGATTGAAAAAAAAGTTAATACATACATATTATTATAAATCACATTCAATAGTCCAAATCGGGTACTAGAGTACAGTCAGTAGACACTAGTAGTGTTGGTCCCTAGGGTCATTATTATACTATACTCTACTCTTTGCAAAGTTAGCCTGAGCCATGCAACCATTTTTCGCTTCATGTCTTTTGCGCATGTTACCTCGCAGCTTGTTGTGCAGTAACAGTAAGACGCCTTTTGAGCCCACATGAGCACATACAGCTACTGTCTGAGCGTTGCGTACAAGAGGTCGAAAAACAAGCCACTTTGTTATGGAGTTCGGTTAGTCCGTATTGCTTAGCCATAGGTAACATGTTACACTTTTTTGGCAGGACTGAGAAATGCTTGCATTATACTATCTAACACGCACCATTTTTCTCAGGCAGAGGATTCCCTTCTACGAACCAGAGATTTGCAGAGCTTATGAATGATGCATGTAACCAGTAATTCTACGTTCTACGGTGAGGAGTCTCCCAGAATTCGCACAGATCTTTTGTCTTATATCATCATGCACTTGTTGTAACAAGGTTTATTGTTTTAATCTTATGCATTTTGCTGTTGGAGCTGGCTGGAGTACACTGAATTTTATAGAACAACATACAGAGCTTGTTAGTTGAAAATAAACCTTTTGAACTTACACATAGACTCTGTGGTATTTGGTGTGGTGGTGGTGGTGGACTTACACGAGTGAGTGAGCGAAAGGGTGTTATCTGTTCTGGGTTGTGTAATCATTGGATATCTTCGGGTGGGGGTTCGGGGACCTAATGAGACACTATAGCTAGTCGTTCAGGGGATTGTGGGTTCACTTCTGACTGAGGTGTGAGGAAGGTCCAAGTTCCAAACTCCCATCACCAACATCCTATTTTCTTGTGCATAGTTCTGCATGGGGCTGTGCAGAATCCCATTCCCCACATCAGTAGTAGTATGTACTATATCCTATCAAAAATAGTCAAATATCTGGTTGGGCATTTTGTTTGTGGTAATTGTCAAAGCCTCCAGATTAAGAAGCCTAGAAGAGGACAACCGAAAGGACTGGACTCAGCTATTGGTCAATCTGAGTTTTATTCAAAACCGTACAATAAAGAGTGGCAATGCAAACTGGGCAAGCTTAGCGACAGACTAATAGTAGTAGTACAGACATTCATAGCAGAGGCAGTTAGAACTTACAGGCAGGGATAACCAGAATTTAGAAACAGATAGTCAAGTCAAGATCAAATAATCTTTTGTAAAAAATAGAATTAGGGAGTGGAACCATAATTAATAGTTCAGAAAAAATAAGGTGCAGTAAAAGTTAGGGCAATATAAATGTTAATATTAACCACTGGAGGACTTACTGGGACCAGCAGCAGGGCCCTCGGTAGAGGAGCGTTCCTCTGGTGGTTGTCCCGCCGAATCGGACCCCGTATTCTTGCCCCTGGGTGCTGCAGATCAGTGATCATGTAAGATATAATAAAGAAAGACACAAACATTAATGATTGCTGTGAAACAAATAAATTATGTAAAAAAACGCTCAAAAAAACGTTTTAGGAAAAAAAAATTGCAATACAATTGACCTATCTAATCCGATCAACTACTGGCTTGCGGGATTCACGGACAGTCTACTTATTTGGGAACACTAATTCAGTGTTCCATTCTGATTGATTCAAATAAAATCCAGAACACTAACTAAGCCTAAGTACCACCTGACCTAGCCCACCTATTCCAGGCGGGCCAATTGTTCATTACGTCTGAATTTCCATTTTTTTTAGCCCTCAAAAATGCATAGATGAGAAGGAGGACACATGCATAAATTGGTGCATAATGCATACACCAAATTGTTGGTTGGTTAAGTCTGATGTTCTGCAGCTGACTGACACTGCTAAGCTTACCACTCACTAAACAAACTACAAAAGGTTCTACTAAGGACTGGGGTAAGCAGCACTCAGTGACAGAGGATGCGTCACGCAGACCGCTCAAAAATTATCAACTAATAGTAACTAAACCTAGTATCAAACTATCAATCCATCCACCACTATTTGACAGGAGGACAAAGGAAGGACTAGAGTCTCTCTAGCAATAGCATTACCTAACTGAAGTTCTCTAAAGTAAACTCTTACATAATAATAAGGACAAGCGAGCGCAAAGTTGCAAACAAGTAAGAGTAGCACCCAGCACCTGTGTCCTACAATCACAGAAGATTTTGAAACGTAATTTACCTGCAATGTAAGCAGCAGTATTCTTGTTATTTGTAAAACATTTATACACAAATCACAATACTTATACTACTATATATATTAGCTACTCACCAAGCCCCACGACCTCGACACCTAGCAGGTCCAACAGGTCCTGCTCCCGGTCGAGGATGTCTGACCACCGGTGTGCCAGCTGGTTATGGGTGCGCCGGACCCCTGAGCAGCGAAACACAGCCCGGCGCACCTTCGCCCACCGGCGGTGACGCTCCTGGGTCGGGTACCCGGAGCCTGGCCTGCCGCCTGCTGCCAAGGTCAAGGGGAGGTGGCGCTGAACAAAAAAAACAAGGGCGGCCACCTCCGCCTCAGTAAAAAGCTGGCGGGCTTGCACCCCTGCAGGGCGCAGTCTGCCGCAAGGCAGGCGGCGATTGGGCGCACGCGCCTTGCCCTTCGAGCCGTTACTGCTACCCTTCGCCATGGTTCTGGGGTGGGAGGACGAGGCAAAAAAGAAAAGTTAGAAGGGAAAAAAAAAGTTACGGGAAGAAGTAGGAGCTTAAAGAAGAAAGTTATATAAAACAGTCGAAAAGTAAAAAAAACAGAGTAAAAAGTAGAAAAAGATGCAAAATATAGACTTAGGCAGAGAGACAGATAGATAAGAAATAAAGAAAAATTGAAAAACAGTGTAAAAAACTAAGGATTCCAAAGATTGAGGGAGGATAGAAAAGCAGGCCCAGAACCATAGCATAGAGTGAAAAAACAAGATGGCCGCGCCCATCGCGACCGCGTGGGTAAGTTCACGCGATATTTCTCCCCGAGCACGCAAAAAACGTCGCGAACACGTACAACGCGTTCCCGAACATGGAATGCGCATCGCGAGCACGCTATACGTGACCCGGAACAGGAAATAAGGGATCGCGAACGGGCGGGACAAGTGAAAAACAAAATGGCCGCGCCCATAGGCGACCGCATGGGTAAGTTCGTGCCCCCGAGCACGCAAACAGCGTCCCGAACACGCAGAACGCGTTCCCGAAGAAGAAAAACGCATCGCGAACGGGCGCGACAAGCAGCTACGCACGCTCGCGTAGCGCTCCGACGTCTTCGCGTAGCTTCGCGTATCGCGACTACGCGAACTACGCCCAGGGTTAGTTCTTATGCAAACAAGATATTTGATGTTATTATGAGACGAATGACTACATTATAAATAAATAATGAGGTATGCAAATTCTATGTAAATTCTTGTAAAAGAGATATGATCAATTTGATAACTAACAGTTGCCAAAGCTGTTTAAAGCCTCAGAATGCACCCGAGCCTGTAGGGTAGGCAAAAAGGGGAATTTATTCATGGCACATGGATCAGGTTTCTGGATAGATGTCAGGTATCAGGCCTTGAAGGAAAATGAAAACAGCACTTGCAGAATTATATCTTTTTACAAGACAGTGGTCTGTCTTTCAGATCTTCATCTGCTTTATCAGGTTTGATGGTTTAATAGATTCCTTAATGAATCTAATTCTGCAAGATGCTCTTCTGTTACACATCATTGACAGATATCTCATTTGCAGAGGAAGAGTTTGTTCTTCATTACATTTCATGTTCACCTTCAATGTAAAATAGAGAGCTTCCATTATGCCCTTAGAAAACTACCATGTTTTAGTGTGACTAATAGCTCTTTACTTCAGTGACGTGTCTGTTTAATGTATAGTTTGATGTCAACCTTAAAGTGCTCATTTTTTGCACACGTTCTTATGTTCACACTGTTGACAGAGTTGGGTCTCACAAAAACAATTGGCAACCAAAAAATAAAGTAATATAGTATACCCATTTAGGGGTATGTTTACTAAGATTTAGCGCCGTGTTTGTATCGCAAAGGTGACACAAATTGACGCAAGGTCTTTTTTTACTCATTTATTTCTAGCACAAAGTTTGCTTTGCGCTGGAAAATCACTTGAAATAGCGCAAAGCAGCGCATATCGCCGAGGGGGCGTTCCATGGATGGTGCATGGGTGTTTGCATGCAACCATCCAAGGTTTGTGACACAAAACCCTATTTACTACTAAAGTAAACAGGGTTTTGTGTAAAAAAAATAGCGCCCATTTCAACCAGGCGCTAGCACAGAGAAATGCTTTTATTTCTCCTTTCTTTTCCAGCTTTGCATGCTGTACTGTACAACACACATACAAGGTCGGAAAAGTTTTAAAGGTCGTCTCAACATAGTATTTTGTGCTGGAAAGGTATCCTTCCAGTACAAAACCTATGCTAGACTTACACAGACACCCTTGCACTATGGTGAAAAGGTGTGTGTGTGACACACGACAGCACATTTCTGTGCTGGCGCATAGGGAGAGGGGAGGAGAGTGCCACATTTCTGTAAATATGTCACTTTCCTGCTCTCTCCTTCCCACACAGCGCAGCACAGCATTTGCGGCTGCTGCACTAATACTAATTCTTTGCTAGTTTGCTCCATTTCTCTTTGCATAGTCAATTCCATTTTGGAGCAGAACATATTTTCTTTCTAAATATGAACACTCATTTTGGTTCCATTAAACAGCTCTATCCACTTCGAACATGTAACATTTGGAACTATAGAGGTGTAAGAGTGAATTACGGGGCGTTTTTCACTGAGTGGTTCTGAGTGATATCAAATAGACAATGAGAGTGAAGTTCAAGTTATCTATGATGTCACTCAGATCCCCAAGTTCTGAGTGGGAAATTCACTTTTTATCCATCTATAATATTATAGTATGTGTGCCCCCAAAATCATCTGTCCCTGCTTTCAGCTGCAACAGAGGAGTACTAGAGGAGCCATGGTCTCTCCTCCCTGTTCCAAATGTAAAAAAATCCCTTACCTGCTATCCATAACCAACCCCCACATCTTTCCTGCCTTCCTTCCCCCTCAGGGAGACACACTAAAGTATACAAAAAAGTGTTAGATGGAACACTTGAATTATTGTCAGCTACTGGTAATTACTCGGGCTGTTATTTTCCCGGGTTAGTCCCAGGTAGCGAAGCTGCTCATTTCCTGCATTGTCCTCTTTTTCACAATAACATTTCTGCCTTGAACTTTTGCACATATTTGCATGCACGACAATGTTGGAATAGTTTGTTTACACATCTAACTTTGCACATTATCGCAATGCCTCGATAATCATCTACAAGGCCTCTTTACACACTATGTATAAAGGTCGTTCTAACCTCATACACAGGGCGACAGAGCTGTCTACATATCCATAACATTGCTAATCTATAACGTACATCGCAAGGCTGCTTTCTATTATAAATAATGAGCATCCCGATAGATTAGCAAAGGAGGCACTTCAGCTGACACCGAGGGTCCATGCATGCTGAGACTTCATCACGCAGCGATCTGACATCTCCGTGAAGGGTGTCCAGTTCATGATAATGGGTTGGATCGTCCCTTGGGGGGATTCTTTACTTCAAACCTACACACACTCCACTCCACACTTAGAGTAGGGTTTTGCATAGTAGGAGTACGCCTGATTACTGCCTTGTTTATATGCCTGCATATATACACTGTTTTAGCACCATGGTAGAACTGTATCTACTATTTACACTTCTGGTGCTTGTGATCACTTTCATCTGCTTCTGCCTACTGATTAATGCAACACACGTATTCTATTCAAGAATAACCTTGGTTCAATAAATATCTGTTTCCACGATCCCTGAGGGGTCAGTGGTTGCCAGAAACTATTTGCTCCCTGGTAAGGTTAGGGGGGCTTATGGTGGCACTGTGAGCTAGCTGGTCTACAGGCCAACATATTCTGCAGGGGTGACCAGAATCAGTCTAGGCACCTCTCCCAAAGTTTATGTTGTCCAAACAAACACGCAGGTCCTACGGATTAGTGGGAACTACACAACAGAGCGGCATCCCAGTCCATTGTTATTTTGCACACCATGCCATCTCAGTTTGGACCCAACCATATGCAAATCAGTCTTGACCCAGCTCCAATTGGTACACGCCAGGCTGACCTGCCAGGCCATATCCTCCCTGAACCAGAACACAAACAACCCATGACCAGTTTCGCTTTAATTAGTCCTCATCAGCCAGGTATAGCTTGGCTCCAGTGACATGGTGTGGATGGGACCCATGTCTGTACATACCCACCCAAATTCAGGTGATACACTAAAGTGTAAAAAAAAAAAGCCCCTGTCATGAGCTCCAGAACAACACAACTTGCTCTTTGAGTCATTGCTTGAATTTGGCACCCATTTTCTCCCAAATGGTCCACATGTAGTTGCGGAAAGTGACCAGAGAAGGCTAAAAGTGACTACAAAAGAGATAAAATAAAGCAACACTTGTGGTGGTCTTGCACTAAGTAAAAAATACAACTGCATTTGGCAGTTTCATGCTAATGAACTTTTGATTTTTGTAGAAGACACAGATGTGCTAAATTGCCATAATCTAGGCGAGATTGAACAAAAAATTTGTGATTGTAATACTATGGGTCAATGGTAAAAAATGCATAGTAAGAGCCAGCATTTGTAAAAAATAGACTTTGGTGATTTTTTAAAAATGTATTCTTCCAGATTTAATTCTGAGTCTATGATAATTCAAAAGATTCTTACTGAAGAAATTGGAGAAAGCCAGCCTCCTAGTTGTGATGGCCATCAAGATACTGCCCAGAGGTTAACCGTACTAAATACCGGCATGATATTTAATGGGTCTTGATTCAAATTGATGATAACCTGAGTGTCATTCGTAAAGGTAGGTGTTAAACTTAATCTGACTAAGTAGCTTCACAACACGCTGCACCTAGATGTTGAATAGAAGGGGTGATAGTGCTGAGACGTGTGGGACTCCCAGGCTTATTGGGTTAGCCGGGAAACAATAAGGACGCATATGAATTTGCTGGCTTCTATTTAGAACTCAACCAAACAGCAACCAGGAACGAACTTTTATATTACAGTTTTCAGCCGGCTGAGAGGATGTATTTGTCAGCAGTACCAAGAGCAGTGGATAAATCTAGTAGAATTGCTACTACTGATTTACCACTGTCCATGATCTCATGGGTCTATGAATTATCACGTTCAGCATACTCTGAGCCTGAACAGACTAAATACTTGCCCTGTATTACCATTTTTATTTCCATCACCTTAGGATTCTAAGGACCACATGGTGTCTCTGCATTTGCTCTGTTAGACCAGACAGCCTTAGGGTGGTCTTCCCCCAACTTTTTGCCTGCCTTCCTCCATTTTCTGACCTCGTTGAAGCTGGCTCTATGACTCTGCTCACTTTACCACTGCTAACTAGTGCTAAAGTGCTTTTGTTCTCTCTCCTAAACATGGTAACATTGGGTCATACCCAATTGGCATATTTAATTTACTTATAAGTCCCTAGTAAAGTGCACTACATCTGGCCTGGGCCTGGAAATTAAATGCTACTAGTGGGCCTGTAGCACTCATTGTGCAACCCACTTAAGTAGCCCTCTAACCATAGTTCTGGCCTGCCATTGCATTGCCTGTATGTGTAGTTTTACAAGATAAATCTCTTGATAGGCCTAAACCTTCCTTTTCTTTACATATGACACCCCTAAAGCAGGCGCTGTATGACCACAATGTATTTAAAAGGCAGGACTTGTGCTTTTAAGGTTTACATGTCGTGGTAGTGAAAAACTCTCTTTTTCACTACTGCAAGGCCTATCTCTCCCACAGGATAACATTGGGATTACCTTCTTACCTCTTTGAAGTATACGTCCCAATTGTGAAGAGATAGACCTTTCGAGTTTGGTGTCACTGGACTCACAATTTAAAATCACAATTTATGGTGAAGCTGGATTTTAATTTACCGTTTAGCAAATGCCACTTTTAGAAAGTTGGTATTTGCTTACTTTAGCCATTTGGTGCCTGCTGCCTGTCTCTTTTTAGTCTAGGCTGGATGACAGCTGGGCTTTGTGAATTCCCTTTATGCAGACACACACAAATGGAGCAGAGGTGTGTCTTGATGGCCCTTCCCGGGAAAGGGAGGGAGAAGCTGGGCACATCCCGCACTTACGCCTGAATAGGCTGTGTCCTGCCCACACACACAAAGTACTGCAAACCCCCTGTAGTGTATTCTGGTGAACGCAAGGTCCCTGGTCAAACACAGTACGGAGTGCGCAAGGCTCATAGAGGAAAATGAAATAAAAATAGCCTTTATTACAGAAGCCTCGACAGACGAGGCCTCCGGTCCAGATCTAGTGAAAGCTACCCCACCTGGGTTTCTCTGTCATGCATTAAATAGGCCTGTTAGGAAAGGAGGGGGTTTGGCATTAATTTACCACAGCTCTATCAAAGCTGTATTTCAGTCTGTTTCAACTACAGCCTGTGAGGCTTTGTCTTTTAACTTCACCTTATCTGATCATCATACCTTTAAAGGTATTTTATTGTACAGGCCACCTGGAGCAAAAAATCTGTTTTCCGCCCATTTTAGTAAACTATTAGAAGAGGGTTTGTGCTGCAACACCTACACTATTTTGGGAGAATTTAACTTCTACTTAGAAATGTCTACTGACCCTGACACAGCAAGACTAATGGATATGATGGATAGTGCCGATTTAAAGCAACATGTTAGGGGACCGACTCATGTAGCTGGACATACCTTGGATGGGATTTTTTCTAACCATCCCGATATGTCATTTACAGGCATATTACCACTTGTGTGGTCTGACCACGCTGCGGTTCAATTTGAACTAACTATTGCGGTCCAGCACGCGATGAGTGGCTATCTCAAAGGACAGATAGAGACTAGAGCCTGGAATAGAGTTGATGGTACTGCTTTACAGGCTCTTCTTTCTACCACAGCAGGCCAGTTACCACAAGGGGCAGAGGAGGCGACTACCACCTACACTAATTGGCTTGCGCAAGCATGTGATAAATTAGCGCCACCAAAAAATGTTTTCCCTAAAAGAGCACATCCTTCTGCTCCCTGGTTCACAGAGGAGGTGAGAAATCTAAAACGCAGCTGTAAACGTCTGGAACGTAATTGGAGGAAAGGCTATAAGGAAGCAGAGAAGAAATTGTATAAATCTAGCCTTCAGGAGTATAAACAAGTTATTTTCGCTGCAAAACAACAATTTTTTTCAGCCCAAATCGACTTGGTAAAGAACTCTGCTAAAGAGTTATTTAGGACTGTCTCTAGCCTGGCCTCCCTGAGCCCAGTTACAGTTCAGTCTAGTCAGGAACTGTGTGAGGAGATTGCCACATTTTTCCTTAATAAAGTGGAGAGCATATTTTCCGCTTTTAGCGGACCTAACAATGCTGGGATGAACATGGCAAGGGAGGTATTTAAGTCCATAAGGATTGGCCCTCGGGCCCTGGACAAATTTGCACCATTGACTGTAAATGATACTCTCGAGCTTTTAATGGGAGCCAAATCTGGTTCGCCTTTTGATCCATGCCCTGTGAGGGTGGTAAAATTGGCCCCCGGTCCGATTGCTCTCTCTCTCACATCCATTTTTAATGGGATGTTTGAAACAGGACAGTTTCCCAAGCTTTGGAAGGTGGCTTCAATACTGCCTCTGCTGAAAAAGCCAAGCCTGGACAGTAAGGATCCCAACAACTTCCATCCGATTTCTCGGCTTCCTCTCTCCGCAAAAATGGTTGAAAAGATCATGAATCGTCAACTCAGTGCCTTTCTGGCGGAAGTTCACATTGGATCCCTCTCAATATGGTTTTAGAGAGGGACATAGCAATGAGTCTGCGCTCATTAAGGCCACCGAGGAGATCAGGGAAGCCGTGGATCGAGGAGGCAGGGCAGCCTTGATTTTATTGGATTTGTCCGCGGCCTTTGATACGGTCCATCATGAGATTCTGATGGACCGACTCAGGGCCTGTGGGGTCCAGGGGAAAGCGTGGGATCTTCTTAAATCTTTTTTATCAGACAGGGGACAGATTGTATCCCTAGGTAAATTTCAGTCCAAGCCCTTTGCACTGCCTTGTGGTGTACCGCAGGGATCATCATTGAGCCCCACACTCTTTAATGTGTATGTCTCATCATTGGCCCCCGTCATCAGTACATATGGGTTTGGTCTCACTTCCTACGCTGATGACACACAAATTGTGGTGTCTCTATTACCTGGCCAAGAACTGGGATTAGATAAACGGTTTCAGGACTGTATGGAATCTCGTAGGGAGATGGATGGCAGATAATTGCCTGAAACTGAATTCAGGAAAAACGGAGGTAATGCTGTTTGGGAACGACCTTAATTTTTGGACGCCTAATTGGTGGCCTGCATCCATGGGGTCTCTCCCTACACCCTCAAAAAAAGTGAAAAATTTGGGTATAATCCTGGATGAGAAACTCTCCTTTGGGGCCCAAGTAAATGCAGTAACCTCAACAACAGTGCATGTTCTTAGAACTGTCAAGAAGGTATTGAGGTTTTTACCTTCGCAGACCCGGCAAACGGTAGTCACAGCATTGGTTATGTCAAGACTGGACTACTGTAATAGCCTATACTTAAACATACAACAAAGACTTCTGTATAGGCTTCAGCTGCTACAAAATGCCGCGGCCAGATTACTTACGGGCACTTCCAAGTTTTCTCCAATCTCCAAGGAGATTAAAAACTGCACTGGCTCCCGGTGAGGAACCGGGTGCATTTTAAATCTCTGTGTATGGTCTTTAAAGCACTTCAAGGCTCAGGACCAGATCATTTGAGGCACCAGTTCCAATGGTACATACCAGCAAGAACTCTTAGATCTTTAGGAGCTAAGCTGGTTGTAGTCCCATCAACAAAAAAAGCTCAATGGAGAGGCAGAAGTTTCTCTTCGTGCGCAGCAAAAGCCTGGAATGACTTGCCATTCTATTTGAGAAATGCCACCAATCTTCTAGCATTCAGGAAGGGGTTAAAGACCTGGCTTTTTGATAAATAATCCTCCTTTTCAGCTCAGCACTAAGGAGTAGTAACTAGCGCCAGGACACCTCCGGGTAATCGTGCGCTCTAAAAGTTCCCATAACATAACTCTGGAGCCAGGACAGGAAGGGAGGACTTCTGTGAACTTCAAAGCTTTTTTCGAAGTCTTCCCCACTTCAAAGGCACAACTTTGTATTAGTACTGCACCCCTGACCCCATGATTTAGGTACACTTCTGGACACTTCAGGAATAAAAGCTGATGTGCTGCTGAAAGGACTGCCACTCTGATGGACTGCTGATTTGTTGGACTTCTGCCTTGCTGTGCTCTTGCCTCGCTGAGCTGCCCTGCTGCCTGCCATCACTTGAACCCAAAGTGACTCCAAGGGTGTGCTGGCTTGCCTCATGTTCTAAGTCTCAGGGATATAAAAGATTTCAACTACCTGCATCGGGACTCTACAAGCTCTGAGTCTGCCTTGACAAGTGGTGCCACCTCTGTCCTGGACCCTTGGAAGTGAGACCTAAGGTGCTTCTATATCCAGAACCCACGCATCCTCATCGGAACTGGTGCATCTTCGCCTTTGCATGGGTCTGAACAGGCGCATCTTTACCTTTGCATGGCTCGGAACCAGTGCATCCTTATCAAAGCATGGAATGGAGCCGGCGCATAACACTCGGAGCTAGTGCATCGACTCAGTATTGATGGATCACCTGCTGCGGGAGCAGAAGCCGTGCATCGCTTTCAGAACTGGTGCCTTGCACTTTGAACAGATGCATCACCGCCATTGCGTGGAGAGTCTTGATGCATCTCGCCCACTGTGTGGCTCGACACCGATGTATTGCTTCAGCTGCACCTCTCATCTTCTGTGATGTCGACCCAGCACAGATCAAGATACTTTGGTTCAGCGGGCCCATGTGTGTCCCTATATCCAGCCCATGCTACATCACGGACAGTATGAACTTTTGACTTTGCCCCTCTCCCTAGCGACCCGATAACTCATTTAAGCACTTATTGCTTCTAACCGTCATTTTACATTTATTCTTTAAAAAAAATCGTATCTTGACTTCTACTTGTTGGAGTTTGTCATTTTGGTCTTGTTTATTTATAAAATTAAGCTCTATTTTTCTATTTTTGTAAACTGTGTGAAGTCTTTTTGTGGTGTTTTCACTGTGTTACTGTTTGATGTGTTGCACAAATACTTTACACATTGCCTCTTAAGTTACTCTTGACTGCTCTGTGCCAAGCTACCAGAGGGTGAGCACAGGATTATTTAGGATGTGTTGTGATGTACCTTGACTAGGATTGTGGTACCAGTTGGGTGTCATCGTCTCCTACGCCGATGACACCCAACTCATCCTCTCCCTCACCAAGGAACCCGATGTCACCAGGCACAACTACTAAGAAGGGATGACAGCCGTCGCAACTTGAAAGAAGAACATCTGCCTGAAACTCAACTCAGAGAAAACAGAGGTCCTCATCCTCGGCTCCACCCTCTCCACATGGGACGTCACCTGGTGGCCCCCTGCCCTCGGAAACCCACCCACTCTGACAGAACATGCACATAACCTTGGTATCATACTGGACTCATCGCTCACTATGAATCGCCAGATCAATGCAGTCTCCTCCGCATGCTTTAAAACATTCAAATGGATACCTACCGACTCCAGGAAAATGGTCACTCATGCCCTCATCACCAGCAGACTCGACTACAGCAATGCATTCTACACCGGAATCAACAAAAATCTCCTCCGCAAACTCTAGACCGTCCTGAACGCCGCAGCCAGACTAATCCTTGATATCCCACAGAACAACCAACACCTCCGCGACCTCAACTGGTTCCCAGTCAAAAAGAAGAATAACTTTCAAGCTGCTCACGCACGTCTACAAGGCCCTCCACAACATCGGACCCCAAAACCGCAAAAACTGCCTCTCCTTCCATACCCCCAAGAGAAACCTCCACTCAGCCGACCTCGCCCTAGCCACCGTCCCACGCTTCTACAGGAACAAAGTGGGTGAAAGGCTGTTCTCCTACCTCGCAGCCAAGACCTGGATCGATCTCCCCCTTCACCTCCGACAAAGCCTGACACTGCACCAATTCAGGAAAGACCTCAAGACCTGGCTCTTCGAATGACCGCAACGGAGTTGAACCCCCCAGCGGCTTGAGACCCTAACGGGTGAGTAGTGCACTTTACAGACCCCGATTGATTGATTGATTGATTGATTGATTGATTGATTGCCTGGCCAGGGTGCATACCTCTGCCAACCAGAAACCCAGTTTCTAACATTGTCCCATTAGTGTGCTCAGATGTTCAGATATATTCGTACATCAGCACTACCTGCAGAGATCTCATAGCCTCATTGCGTGACCTTCTTCCCTCTCCACTAGGTCTGGACAGACATACATCACATCAGTCCCTGACCCCTGGATTTGCATTGAGGAGAGTTCTGCATCACCATATTCCCTATCTTCTCAGTCTGTAGTAACCTGGTGTTTGCTCTTCTTGACCTCATTCCTTTGCAGAAATTACGCAAAATCCCAAAATTATTCCACGATATTGTGTGCTACAATGCAAAATGTCATTCAACCACTTACTTTTATTTATAGCGTGAAATGTATCCTTGCATCTATTTAAACCCATTTCGTACTATAAAAATATAAAATGCTATAGAAATAGCACAAAATTGCACGTGACATGAACAACATCCACTTGTGTTCTGTTTGTTTAAATTGTTTCTGTTCTACCATGACAGGATTTTTACCCTGAATTTCAATTACACAACGTGGCATAATGCAGTATTCTTTTGCCAGGTTTACTCTAATGTTGCGGTTCATTGTTCATTACCACCTACCATTTGCAGTTTTTTGAAAATTTGAGATACTTTGCCAGGCACTGATTGTTACATGGTTGTTTGTTTGATGTTTGTTTGTGGGGTGCCCTTCAGGAGCCATTCAGTTACAGTGGAGAAACTGAAACAAAAGATTCATCCTTGAAAGTATCCCTTTCAAAGTGCTTGTTGCTGTGCATTGCTTGGCATGCTCAGCATGCTTGTTGCCTCATTTTGAGTTGGCTATGGTCTGCCTAATGGATGGTGCCGCTGCCATTCCCATCTTGGCCTGTCCAACAAATTTAGAAACGCCTGCCACTATAGCATCACCAAAAATGCTCGCTCAGTCACTTGCTTTTCAGCAAACCCTTTCCGATGTGATTATAGGTACCTTTTGATGACTTTAGTTCCATGCACTGATGATAACAGTGATGCACCTGGTCTACTCTCCACTAGTCATTTTCACATATCATGGTATGAGTTACTTGACAAAAAAACTTGCAAGCATATGCAAAAGTTTAAAAGGAATCTGAAAAACTTCTACCCCAGAACCGCATCTAGAACTCAGTCCTATGTAAAACACTCTGTTACCCTCGGGTCTTGTCTTTACTATAGAAAACTGCTACATAAATAAATAAATATGTGCATAACACATAAGAAATACAAAAAAATCAAAAGTAATGAACTACTGCTGAGGCACAAATATACCTGAATGATTCACATTTATAGTATGTGTTGCATCTCTTTACTATGATGTATACAGATACACCAGAGTACAGAATAAGAGGATGTTACTACTGTTGTATAAGAAACTGTGTCCATGCCATGGTGCAATACTGTAATTCTATTCCTTTATGTTGTTTGCTGAGGTCGGTAGATAAAAACATGTTGATTAGTGAAGATGAAAGTCTAGCATTATCAGCTATATATGCACATCATTGTCCATTTGGTTACCAGAATGATTGAAGCCATTGAAGATGAAGTCCAGTGATGTCCATCAGTCATCTGGTGTTTACATTAAAAAGGCAAAAGAACAAGAGTGAACCTTGAGGAACGTCACATACATTTATAGAGGAATCAGACCAAAAGGTTCCCATTTACTAATTGTTCCTATTGGTATACAAAGAATTGAACAGCTTTGTTGAAATCAAGTCAACTTTACCAATTGTCTTCAATCAGTGGATAAGTGACTCCTGAGCCACTGTGTTGAAGTTATTTTATACTATGTTGATTTGTATAGTACACTAATCACCAGAGAGGATATCCAGGTGCTTGGGCAGGTCTGTAGGTGTGTGGTCCCAAGGTGCTTAAATAAAGAGCCACTTCTTCAGTTTCTTGAGGAACTCAAGAAGTGAGGAGGAGGCTCTGATGTATTGAGTGATGTCGTTCCAAGTCTTGGGTGCAAAGTAGGAGAATGAGCGATCTCCAGTTTTGCTTTTGTGGATGCGGGGAATGTGTTAGAGTGAGCGTGAGGCAGAGCATGGATGTCTGGTGTGTTGGTGAAAGTGTATGAGACTGTTTAGGTATTCTGCATGCGTGATAAGTATGAATTGGCTGCGCTTGTGAATGGGGAACCAGTGAAGCTTCCTGAGGTATAGTGTGATGTGGGTGCAGTGTGGGAGGTCAACTATGAGTCTTGTGGCGGTGTTTTGGGTGGTATGGAGTTTGTATAGGAGTTGTTTGGAGATTCCGGCATAAAGAGTGTTGCCATAGTCCAGCCTGCTGGTGATGAGTGCGCCTGCTGGTGATGAGTGCTTGCGTGACACTCCATCTGGTCTTCTGAGGCAACCATTTGAAGATCCTTTACAGCATGCATACGATGTGGAAGCAGAAGGTGCACACTGCATTGACTTGAGCCGTCATGGTGAGCTTGTTTTTTAGGCTGATCCCTAAATATAAATTAAATGTAGATTTCATATATATATATATATATATATATATATATATATATATATATATATATATGTATATATATATATATATATATATATATATATATATATATATATATATATATATATCCTTTACGTGTGTTCCGCAGTGCTTCCGGCTTCGTCCACCAAACTGGGCTGGTGGTGGGCTACGAGTGCAAGTCCTGTTTGTCAATATTTGAAGGCAATTCCTGTGTCATCAACAAGAAAAGAAAGCCTGCACACAGCGTGTCAGCTTCCCTTGAAGTTTAATCGGCAACACGTTTCAACCTTGACAGGTCTTTGTCACAGCCTCATTTTACAAATTGTGCGCCATATCCTTAAGAAATAGTATATAATGTGAAAAAATAGAAGAAATACTCCCAACACCAATCCATTTCTACGATAGGGGAAGTTGCCATCATATGATACATTTTGAAAATGTATAAGCAAAATAAATTCTATTGAATTGCAAACTGTGCATCACATATTTTAGTGGTATTGTTTCAGCAGCAATTCACAATAAATGTCCTACCACATAAAGTGATATTATTGACCTCATATCAGCATGTTATGAATGCCAAGTGGCTAAGTTCCCTTTGTAACCAAACACCTGTCTGGGGGGTCTGATAAATGCTGCTAACATACAAAACTTTATGAAATTCTCGTGAGGATGAAATCTTATCACAGAAAGAATGTTTATACATATCTATCAAGGAGTGTGTCAACCTCTGATGCCAAACAAAAACAGGTTAACATTTCCCTGTTTCCTTTGTGCATGGCCAAGTGGCCCATGCATGAAAGTGCAACCAATATGCAAACATTTTTATGAATATCCCCACACAATATTTCCTAACCCCTTTTTGCCCAACCTGATAGCAACAACACTTCTTCCTATCTTTGCTAAACTCAATTACCTTGCTTCTCAACCCAACCAAACAGGAGCATGTGTTCCTTCGAGCAATGATATTAAAAACATAAAAAAATAGAAAAATAGCACAAAATGAGTTTCATTCAGTGAACTCAAAAAAGGGGGAAGGGAAATTACGAGCAACATCCATCAACTCTACAGCACATCTAAGGGGATGAGAGGGATGGGGTAAGTGAAAAGAGACAGAGAGCTAACGTGAAAGAGGAAGAGAGATGTAAACGCGAGTGATCAAAAGAAACTATAAAACGACCACATCAGCTGATGTGAATATGAAGTTCTTCACCCACCCTCATTCAGTCCTTCAGGGAACTTGCTTCCAAGTAAAATGATATACTCTGATTCATTCTGCCTGAGTTCCAAAAAACATTAAAAGATCAGTATTTTGTTTGTGTTCCGTTTCCCAATATCTAGCAACAGGATAAGATACATCCAAGTTCTAAATAGCCCTGTAGTGCTCCAATTCTTTCTTTTGATCAGGCCAATTGTGATTCTCAAATATCTGTACCCACATTGCCATATGAGGACATAAACACAGACATCATTCTCACATGTGATACATTTGTTAATCTGCATCTGTTTGCCATTGGCTGTAGTATAGGTCTTAATGTTGCTACTTTTCCTGCAGGCCTTGCACCTTCCAGACTTATAAAAGCCTTTCTGCTCCTGAAGCCAACTCTCTCTCCTGTTGTGTGTCCCAGTCTAACTGTGCACAAGGATTGTCCCACAGGGATTTAGACATGCAGTACGTGATTTGAGGAAAAGAAGTCATCTTGTTTCCTGTCACAGGGTCGCTCTTAACCAGATGTCAATGTTGGGTGATTACTTTTCTGATGGTCTTACTCAAGATTGTATGTGGTGATTAGTCTCACTGTGTCCTGTCCCTCTTCTTTCTCCTGCTTTTTGTTCAAAAGAGTGTCTTGTGTGGTCTGAGATGCTTTTCATCTAGCTGCTTTCAAAACTTTGGCCGGATACCCCCTTGTTCGAAATCTGTCAAACATCTTGTCTCTCTCTTCCTCATATGACTCCTCTGTGCTGCACTTCCGCTTAGTGCGGAGCATGTCTCTATAGGGGATACTCCATTTCAGATTCTGTAGGTGATGGCTGTTGGCATGCAAAAGACTGTTCCCAGCGGCCTCTTTACGGTACAGTCGAATGTATCATCCGCCATTTACTATCTCCACAGCCACATCTAAAAAAATCCATGTAAGTGGGGTGTATCTTGTGGGTGAAAGCCAGATTGAGATTGTCACTGGAGATGTGTGTCAAAAAATCTTCCATCTCCTGTGTGTGGCCCTCCTATATCACCAAAAGATCATCTATATACCTGGTCCAAAATGTGATATACCTTGTCCACTTTTCATTCTTCTCCACCCAAACATGGTTAGCCTCCCACCAACCCATGAAGATTCCAGCATAGCTTGGAGCGAAACAGCGTCCCATTGCTGTTCCGGGACTGTCCTCCCTGCTAACACCCCACTCTCTGGTAATGGGCGTGCTTAGAAGGGTGCGGGAAGAGACTATACTCTACTCACAACTCTTAAATAGGCAATGGGTGTAAATAGTAGACTTTGATAAACACCATCTCCAATAAGATTTCTTCCTACAGTAAAAGGTGTGCATACTAGAGTGTATTCAAAGATCAACTACTCTTTACTACTTTTTACACTCCCGCGAGAGTCTCGCAGGATCGTAACGTTTAAAAAAAAATAAGAATTAATCATCTACTCATCACAGTACTTATCTCTTATACACTTCCTCTCAAAAACAAAGGCCGTAATATGCATTCCTACTAATGGAGTGTATGGAGAACTCATTTACTCCTTTTTACTATTTGCAATACTGTGAGAGTCCTGCAAGATTATAGAAATGAGTTAAAAACAATATACATTTATTTTCTTCACAGTACTTATCCCTTAGACAGCTCCTCTCTAAACTCAGGGTGATAGCATGCCTTTCTGCTGCCCCCTTATCTAGCTTTTTTATTTCATAACCTCAATACCCCCAATTTTTCACAGTAAACAGTAATGGCGGCCATTTAATTTCTAACATTCTAACAGCCAGTCAATCAGAGCGCTCACTCTCACAAAACTCAGGAGAGCCTCTCACTCCCACAAGAGCATGAAGGCTCATGGGAAAAATGGACCTCTCCACCACCCATAATGCTCCATTTCTTATTTTGCGCTCTCGTGGTACCTTGACGGGACTCTCCCGAGCTGAACTATCAAAATATACAATTATTTTTTACCCTTAGTATCTCAAAAACTGCTGAACGGATTTTCACTCAATTACAAAAAGCAGAATCTGTAGACCAACATCTAGTTTCCTGCCAAATTTGATGTAATTCCATTCAGCAGTTTTTGCTTTAGCTTTTTCTAAAGAAGTCTATGAAAAATGCATGGGCATTCTAAGTTTTTGGACCCTCTTTTTTTTCTCAGTCCCCGCTTGATGGATCAACCCAAAATTTTCCAGGAAGGAGCTGAGGTGAATGAACTTTTTCGGGGAAAGTTTCAAGAAGATTCATCAGATGGTGACTGCTAGTCACATATATATATATATATGTATATATATATATATATTATCTACTGGCGGTCGCCAGTAGATAGTTATAGTTAGGACCTATTTTCCATAGGAAATCCGCGACATTCTATTTGAAATAACTCTTGCGTCGGTTGACGAATCTTCGCGAAATTTTCAAACTTTATGGCCCGCTCCGCTCCTACCCTGAAAGTCTCAGGGTGATTCGTCAAGCGGGGCCGAGAAAAAGGGGGTCCCAAAACGTGTTTTCCCCATTCATTTTCCCATAGGAAACTTTAGACACGGCTACAGCCCGAACTGCAGAACGGAATTACACCAAATTTGGCAAAGAGGTAGTTCTTGGTTCAGAAAGAACCCTTTTTGTTAAATGGTGTAAATCCGTTCAGTAGTTGCGGAGAAATTAAAAAAATAAGAGTCAAAAAATCAATTTCCCATAGGAAACTTTATGCAAGGCTACAGCTCGAACTGCTGAACGGAATTACACCAAATTTGGCAAAGAGGTAGTTCTTGGTTCAAAAAGAACCCTTTTTGTTAAATGGTGTAAATCCGTTCAGTAGTTGCTGAGAAAATCAAAAGTAAAAACACATATATATCTGGGCGGAGCCTAACCACACATGTCATCGTGAGATCTGATTGGCTGTCAGCACTTCATCCTGGAATTGCTGGCAGCCATCTTGGGACCAATATAAATGATAGTACCCCATTGAAATGCATTGTAGTGAATCGAAGATCTTGAGGGTTACCAAAAGGAGAACTATAAAGGGTGATAACAGACTTTAGTTACATTAGAATTCATTTGTTGATGGTACCATACTAATTTCAGGAATTGTGGTGTGTTCTAAGGTGATTTTACCCTGTGAAAAACCTTCTGCTGGGATATCATGAATCATGTTTGAGAGAAAACTATTTTCACATGCTTGTCCCATACAGTTTTGGAAGGTGCCCCAGAAGCTAAAATGAGAGCATATTTTCTGTAAATTCACATTATCTTTCTCAGTCATGTGAGAATGAAGTCTGACATTCTCAGTAAAACATGTACATCCAACAAGGGCAGAGACTGTCAGTTGATTCCTTTGTGTTCTACTGCAGCTTCCCAGAGTGTTCTAAAGAACAACTAGAGTGCTAACAGCCTTACTTATGACAAAAGTATGGCACACCTGAAGCCATCTTGATTGGAATAAACTGGTAACACTTAAAACATTTAATTTAAAAAGGAACAAAATGATGGGGTTCATCTTGTCATAGAAATTATGGTTAGTGCTCTGGAAAGAAAAATTAGGACATGTTTCAAGTGTGATCTCAAATATCTTCCTGTTATATTTCAACAGGAGCAGCCTGTCAGTTGATGCCTTTGTGTTCTACTGCAGCTTCCCAGAGTGTTCTAAAGAACAACTAGAGAGCTAACTGTCTTACTTATGACAAAAGTATGGCACACCTGAAGCCATCTTGATTGGAATAAACTGGTAACACTTAAAACATTTAATTTAAAAAGGAACAAAATGATGGGGTTCATTTTGTCATAGAAATTATGGTTAGTGCTGTAGAAAGAAAAATTAGGACATGTTTCAAGTGTGATCTCAAATATCTTCCTGTTATATTTCAACAGGAGCAGCCTGTCAGTTGATGCCTTTGTGTTCTACTGCAGCTTCCCAGAGTGTTCTAAAGAACAACTAGAGCGCTAACAGTCTTACTTATGACAAAAGTATGGCACACCTGAAGCCATCTTGATTGGAATAAACTGGTAACACTTAAAACATTTAATTTAAAAAGGAACAAAATGAGGGGGTTCATTTTGCCATAGAAATTATGGTTAGTGCTGTAGAAAGAAAAATTAGGACATGTTTTAAGTGAGATCTCAAATATCTTCCTGTTATATTTCAACAGGAGCAGCCTGTCAGTTGATGCCTTTGTGTTCTACTGCAGCTTCCCAGAGTGTTCTAAAGAACAACTAGAGTGCTAACAGCCTTACTTATGACAAAAGTATGGCACACCTGAAGCCATCTTGATTGGAATAAACTGGTAACACTTAAAACATTTAATTTAAAAAGGAGCAAAATGAGGGGGTTCATTTTGTCATAGAAATTATGGTTAGTGCTGCAAAAAGAAAATTTAGTGCATGTTTTAAGTGAGATCTCAAATCCTCTTCTATTTCATTAGAAAATTCTGACATGCAGACTGAAACAATCACTTTCAATACCAGCAGTAGACTTCCAGTTAACTCCTTGGTGAGCAGTAGCTTTACTACAGTGATCTAATGAACAACTAGAGTAATAACATTCTGAATTTATGGCAAATGTGTGACACATCTGAATGCCTTCTTGATGGAATCAAAGTAAAAACTGAAAGCATTTCCTACTGAGGAGACTGCAGTAAATGAGGAAATTAGGAAACTTCATAACAAGGAAGTCTTCCAAGATGGCCACCAGTGAAAAAAGAGCCCAAATGTAGCACAAATATTACCCAGATGTAGCCCACATATAGCCCAATGACAAAAGTGTGCAAAACACTTTTTATTTTTAGTTTTTTTGCAGTTTTATGTAGTGCAGACTGGTCAGGTATTGGAGCGTTGCATCTTAAAACATGACCCCCTACACTACAAAAACACCACTGCACTACCCTAAACCCTAAAACACTACCCCAGCACGACCCCCTACACTACACAAGCACCACTGCACTACCCTAAACCCTGCCCCCAGCACAACCCCCTACACTGCCCGAACACCACTGCACTGCCCTAAACCCTGAAACACATACCCTAGCACGACCCCCTACACTGCCTGAACACCACTGCACTGCCCTAAACCCTGAAACACCACCCCTTCACGACCCCCTAAACTGCCCGAACACCACTGCACTGCCCTAAACCCTGAAACACCAACCCCAGCATGACCCCTACACTGCCCGAACACCACTGCACTGCCCTAAACCCTGAAACACTATCCCCAGCAAGACCTCCTACACTGCCCAAACACCACTGCACTGCCCTAAACCCTGAAACATCACCCCCAGCAAGACCCCCTACACTGCCCGAACACCACTGCCCTAAACCCTGAAACACCACCCCCAGCACGACCCCCTACACTGCCCGAACACCACTGCACTGCCCTAAACCCTGAAACACCACCCCCAGCACGACCCCCTCACTGCCCGAACACCACTGCACTGCCCTAAACCCTGAAACACACCCCCTGCACGACCCCTACACTGCCCGAACACTACTGCACTGCCCTAAACCCTGAAACACCATCCCCAGCACGACCCCCTACACTGCACGAACACCACTGCACTGCCCTAAACCCTGAAACACTACCCCCAGCAAGACCCCCTACACTGCCCGAACACCACTTCACTGCCCTAAACCCTGAAACACCACCCCCAGCAAGACCCCCTACACTGCCCGAACACCACTGCCCTAAACCCTGAAACACCACCCCCAGCAAGACCCCCGACACTGCCCAAACACCACTGCAGTGCCCTAAACCCTGAAACACCAGCCCCAGCACGACCCCTACACTGCCCGAACACCACTGCACTGCCCTAAACCCTGAAACACCACCCCCTGCACGACCCCCTACACTGCCCGAACACCACTGCACTGCCCTAAATCCTGAAACACCACCCCCAGCACGACCCCCTACACTGCCCGAACACCACTGCACTGCCCTAAACCCTGAAACACCACCCCCTGCACGATCCCCTACACTGCCCGAACACTACTGCACTGCCCTAAACCCTGAAACACCACCCCCAGCACGACCCCCTACACTGCACGAACACCACTGCACTGCCCATAACCCCGAAACACTACCCCCAGCAAGACCCCCTACACTGCCCGAACACCACTGCCCTAAACCCTGAAACACCACCCCCAGCAAGACCCCCTACACTGCCCGTACACCACTGCACTGCCCTAAACCCTGAAACACCACCCTCAGCATGACCCCGTACACTGCCCGAACACCACTGCACTGCCCTAAACCCTGAAACACCACCCCTAGCACGACCCCCTACACTGCCCGAACACCACTGCACTGCCCTAAACCATGAAACACCAGCCCCAGCACGACCCCCTACACTGCCCGAACACCACTGCACTGCCCTAAACCCTGAAACACCAGCCCCAGCACGACCCCCTACACTGCCCGAACACCACTGCACTGCCCTAAACCCTGAAACACCACCCCCAGCACGACCCCCTACACTGCCCGAACACCACTGCACTGCCCTAAACCCTGAAACACCAGCCCCAGCACAACCCCGTACACTGCCCGAACACCACTGCACTGCCCTAAACCCTGAAACACCAGCCCCAGCACGACCGCCTACACTGCCCGAAAACCACTGCACTGCCCTAAACCCTGAAACACCAGCCCCGCAAGACCCCTACACTGCCCGAACACCACTGCACTGCCCTAAACCCTGAAACACCACCCCCAGCATGACCCCCTACACTGCCCGAACACCACTGCACTAAAGCCTGAAACACCACCCCCAGCAAGACCACCTACACTGGCCGAACACCACTGCACCACCCTAAACCCTGAAACACCACCCCCTGCATGACCCCCTACAATGCCCAAACACCACTGCACTGCCCTAAACCCTGAAACACCACCCCTGCATGACCCCCTACACTGCCCGAACACCACTGCACTGCCCTAAACCCTGAAACACCACCCCTCAGCACGACACCCTACACTGCCCGAACACCACTGCACTGCCCTAAACCCTGAAACACCACCCCCAGCACGACCCCCTACACTGCCCGAACACCACTGCACTGCCCTAAACCCTGAAACACCACCCCTGCACGACCTCCTACACTGCCGGAACACCACTGCACTGCCCTAAACCCTGAAACACCACCCCCAGCACGACCCCCTACATTGCCCGAACACCACTGCACTGCCCTAAACCCTGAAACATCAACCCCAGCAAGACCCCTACACTGCCTGAACACCACTGCCCTAAACCCTGAAACACCACCCCCTACACTGCACGAACACCACTGCACTGCCCTAAACCCTGAAACACCACCTCCAGCAAAACCCCTACACTGCCTGAACACCATTGCTCTGCCCTAAATCCTGAAACACTAGCCCCAGCATGACCCCTACACTGCCCAAACACCACTGCACTGCCCTAAACCCTGAAACACCACCCCCAGCACGACCCCCTACACTGCCCGAACACCACTGCACTGCCCTAAACCCTGAAACACCAGCCCCAGCAAGACCCCCTACACTGCCCGAACACCACTGCACTGCCCTAAACCCTGAAACACCACCCCTGCAGCACCCCCTACACTGCCCGAACACCACTGCACTGCCCTAAACCCTGAAACACCACCCCCTGCACCGCCCCCTACACTGCCCGAACACCACTGCACTGCCCTAAACCCTGAAACACCACCCCCAGCACGACCCCTTTACTGCTCGAACACCACTGCACTGCCCCAAACCCTGAAACACCACCCCCAGCACGACCCCCTACACTGCCCGAACACCACTGCCCTAAACCCTGAAACACCACCCCTGCACGACCCCCTACACTGCCCAAACACCACTGCACTGCCCTAAACCCTGAAACACCACCCCCTACACTGCCCGAACACCACTGCACTGCCCTAAATCCTGAAACACCACCCCCAGCACGACCCCCTACACTGCCCGAACACCACTGCACTGCCCTAAACCCTGAAACACCACCCCCTGCACGATCCCCTACACTGCCCGAACACTACTGCACTGCCCTAAACCCTGAAACACCACCCCCAGCATGACCCCCTACACTGCACGAACACCACTGCACTGCCCATAACCCCGAAACACTACCCCCAGCAAGACCCCCTACACTGCCCGAACACCACTGCCCTAAACCCTGAAACACCACCCCCAGCAAGACCCCTACACTGCCCGTACACCACTGCACTGCCCTAAACCCTGAAACACCACCCCCAGCATGACCCCCTACACTGCCCGAACACCACTGCACTGCCCTAAACCCTGAAACACCACCCCCAGCACGACCCCCTACACTGCCCGAACACCACTGCACTGCCCTAAACCATGAAACACCAGCCCCAGCACGACCCCCTACACTGCCCGAACACCACTGCACTGCCCTAAACCCTGAAACACCAGCCCCAGCACGACCCCCTACACTGCCCGAACACCACTGCACTGCCCTAAACCCTGAAACACCACCCCCAGCACGACCCCCTACACTGCCCGAACACCACTGCACTGCCCTAAACCCTGAAACACCAGCCCCAGCACAACCCCGTACACTGCCCGAACACCACTGCACTGCCCTAAACCCTGAAACACCAGCCCCAGCACGACCGCCTACACTGCCCGAAAACCACTGCACTGCCCTAAACCCTGAAACACCAGCCCCCGCAAGACCCCTACACTGCCCGAACACCACTGCACTGCCCTAAACCCTGAAACACCACCCCCAGCATGACCCCCTACACTGCCCGAACACCACTGCACTAAAGCCTGAAACACCACCCCCAGCAAGACCACCTACACTGGCCGAACACCACTGCACCACCCTAAACCCTGAAACACCACCCCTGCATGACCCCTACAATGCCCAAACACCACTGCACTGCCCTAAACCCTGAAACACCACCCCCTGCATGACCCCCTACACTGCCCGAACACCACTGCACTGCCCTAAACCCTGAAACACCACCCCTCAGCACGACACCCTACACTGCCCGAACACCACTGCACTGCCCTAAACCCTGAAACACCACCCCCAGCACGACCCCCTACACTGCCCGAACACCACTGCACTGCCCTAAACCCTGAAACACCACCCCCTGCACGACCTCCTACACTGCCGGAACACCACTGCACTGCCCTAAACCCTGAAACACCACCCCCAGCACGACCCCCTACATTGCCCGAACACCACTGCACTGCCCTAAACCCTGAAACATCAACCCCAGCAAGACCCCCTACACTGCCTGAACACCACTGCCCTAAACCCTGAAACACCACCCCCTACACTGCACGAACACCACTGCACTGCCCTAAACCCTGAAACACCACCTCCAGCAAAACCCCTACACTGCCTGAACACCATTGCTCTGCCCTAAATCCTGAAACACTAGCCCCAGCATGACCCCCTACACTGCCCAAACACCACTGCACTGCCCTAAACCCTGAAACACCACCCCCAGCACGACCCCCTACACTGCCCGAACACCACTGCACTGCCCTAAACCCTGAAACACCAGCCCCAGCAAGACCCCTACACTGCCCGAACACCACTGCACTGCCCTAGACTCTGAAACACCAGCCCCAGCAAGACCCCCTACACTGCCCGAACACCACTGCACTGCCCTAAACCCTGAAACACCAGCCCCAGCATGACCCCCTACACTGCCCGAACACCACTGCACTGCCCTAAACCCTGAAATACCAGCCCCAGCACGACCACCTACACTGCCCGAACACCACTGCACTGCCCTAAACCCTGAAACACCAGCCACAGCACAACCCCCTACACTGCCCGAACACCACTGCACTGCCCTAAACCCTGAAACACCAGCCCCAGCACGACCCCCTACACTGCCCGAACACCACTGTACTGCCCTAAACCCTGAAACACCAGCCCCAGCACGACCCCCTGCACTGCCCGAACACCACTGCACTGCCCTAAACCCTGAAACACCACCCCTGCATGACCCCCTACACTGCCCGAACACCACTGCACTGCCCTAAACCCTGAAACACCACCCCCTGCAGCACCCCCTACACTGCCCAAACACCACTGCACTGCCCTAAACCCTGAAACACCACCCCTGCACCGCCCCTACACTGCCCGAACACCACTGCACTGCCCTAAACCCTGAAACACCACCCCCAGCACGACCCCCTTTACTGCTCGAACACCACTGCACTGCCCCAAACCCTGAAACACCACCCCCAGCACGACCCCCTACACTGCCCGAACACCACTGCCCTAAACCCTGAAACACCACCCCTGCACGACCCCCTACACTGCCCAAACACCACTGCACTGCCCTAAACCCTGAAACACCACCCCCTACACTTCCCGAACACAACTGCACTGCCCTAAACCCTGAAACACCACCCCAGCACCACCCCTACACTGCCCGAACACCACTGCACTGCCCTAAACCCTAAAACACCACCCCCAGCATTACCCCCTACACTGCCCAAACACCACTGTACTGCCCTAAACCCTAGAACACTACCCCCAGCACGACCCCCTACACTACCCGAACACCACTGCACTACCCTAAACCCTAAAATACTACCCCCAGCACAACCCCTAACACTATCCGACACGACTGCACTGCCCTAAACCCTCAAACACTCCCCCAGCACGACCCCCTACACTACCCAAACACCACTGCACTGCCCTAAACCCTAAAACACTCCCCCAGCACGACCCCCTACACTACCCAAACACCACTGCACTGCCCTAAACCCTAAAACACTCCCCCAGCATGACCCCCTACACTACCCAAACACCACTGCACTGCCCTAAACCCTAAAACACTACCCCCCGCATGACCCCCTACACTACCCAAACACCAATGCACTACCCTAATCCCTAAAACACTACCCCCGCATGACCCCCTACACTACCCTAAACCCTAAAACACTACCCCCGCATGACTCCCTACACTACCCAAAGACCACTGCACTACCCTAAACCCTAAAACACGACCTCCTACACTACACAAACACCACTGCACTACCCTAAACCCTAAAACACTACCCCTACACTACACAAACACCACTGCACTACCCTAAACCCTAAAACACTACCCCCAGCAGTACCCCTACACTACCCAAACACCACTGCACTAACCTAAACCCTAAAACACTACCCCCAGCAGTACCCCCTACACTACCCAAACACCACTGCACTACCCTAAATCACTACCCCCAGCATGACCCCCTACACTACCCAAACACCACTGCACTACCCTAAACCCTAAAACACTACCCCCAGCATGACCCCCTACACTACCCAAACACCACTGCACTACCCTAAACCCTAAAACACTCCCCTCAGCACGACTCCCTACACTACCCAAACACCACTGCACTACCCTAAACCCTAAATCTACCCTCAGCATGACCCCCTACACTACACAAACACCACTGCACTACCCTATACTCTAAAACACTACCCCCAGCACGACCCTCTTCACTACCTAAACACAACTGCACAATTTGTTACAGGCGTTGCAACGCAGGCCTGTGGTGCTTACTGGAAGTACCTAGTGGGCTAGTTGGGCCCCAGGGACCCTCAGGATTCAAGGTGACCTAATCCCTCAACTTAAAACGCACCACGGGGCGCGTTTGCACAGTGGTGAAGGGAGGGCGGGGCCTCAGGTGACATGTGCGCAAACACGCCCTGTGGTGCGTTTTAAGTTGGGGAATTAATTCCTTTGAATCCTGAGGGACCCTGGGGGCCAACTAGCCCACCAGGTACCTTCAGTAAGCACAACAGAGTTGCGTTGCAGAGAGGTGAAAAAGGTGCATGGCCTCGGAATGCCTCTCTGCAACTCAGCTCTGTGGTCCTAACTGTAGGTACCTGGGGGCTAGTTGGGCCCCAGGGACCCTCAGAATTCAAGGGGACTTAATCCCGCAACTTAAAACACGCCACGGGGTGCGTTTGCACACATGTCACCTCAGGCCCCCCCCTCCCTTCACCACTGTGCAAACGCGCCCTGTAGCACGTTTTAAGAGGTAGTTTTAATCCCCCTGCCCTATTATGTACTAGGGACTTGCAGAGGAGGTCATGCTAATCACAGGGGTACCCCAACGCATAGTGTTCCCTAGTGTATGTAGGTGTTTTCACTGTATTCCAAGTGTCTTTTAGCATAGCACTGGCTCTGGTTAGTCAGAGTCAGTTACCACCAGTACCCGTCTGAAAAAGTTGTGGGCACAGGATGATTTTGCAACAAGGCCTCTTTCTGCTCCTCTGTTGGTTCTTTCTGCACATCTTTTGCTTCTTTCTGTGCGTTTTTCTTCTTTCTTCACATGTCCTACCTCTGTAGGCATAGTTAGAAACTAGCATTTAAAAAAATCTTTGAAATTCACTTAAAAAATCATAGGTTTCAGGCACGTTATAGTTAGAAATTAGCATTTAAAAAACCTTTGAAATTCACTGAAAAAACCATAGGTTTCAGACACGTTATAGTTAGAAATTAGCATTTAAAAAACCTTTGAAATTCACTGAAAAAACCATAGGTTTTAGGGACAGTTATAGTTAGTTGGACATTTCACTCGTACAAAACCATAGAAATTCCCCCGTTATAGTTAGTTCAGCTAACTATAACTCGCGCCTCGCAATGCACTGCTGATGACGTCACATATTACATCACTCATGACATGGTCAGTGACATCACTGATGACATCACTGATGACATCTCAAATGACATCACTGATGACATCATCCATGTGATAATTTCATGCATCTTCTCACACCCTAATATAACTTTTGATACACCCACTCTAAATTACAGACTGCCATTCTCAAAACCATAGACACTCCAACACCAAAAACTACATACCCACTCACTGATTCTTAGGTCTACACACACATCCACTCACTCACCCGTACAGTCACTCATACTTAGTCACTCAGTACAGGACTATCATATGCACTCATACACCTATATAAACACTCACACACCACCACTCATCCATAGAGGTACTTACACACCTAGTCAGTCATGCAAAAACTTAATCACACACCCATTTACTCACCTATACAGTTATACACACACCAGCTCACTTACTCATACAAATACTAGCACATTCTTACACTCTTATACAATCACTGATACAAGTACACACTCATCCATACAGCCACTCTCACAATCACACACTCTCACTTATAGCCATTTATATACTCCAACACACATATATACTGCCTTTCACATATGTAGTTACTCACACATGTACCACTGAGATATACATTCAATCACTAACACACCCATACACACACTCACCCACCCATACAGTCCATCACAGATGCACTCTTGAAACCATGCACCCAGTGAATCACCAACTCACACATCTATGCACAGAGTCACACACACCCCACCCACACAAACACTCAGGCACCCATACAGATACTCAGACAATCAATCAATAACCCATGTAGACACTCATGTAGCTATTCAGAAAGCCATGCAGCCGCTTACAAACCAACAGACAGACGGATACAGACATTCACACAGTTTAGTCACTAACCCATGCATTCAGTAAGATACATTTAATCACTCACTTGTAGAGTCAGTCACTCACGTACTAAATCATCCATTCAGACACTTATACACCCACTCATTCTTCAATGCGCCTTTCCCTATATATATTAAACATATTTAAACTTTACAGAAACACACAGTCACTGGATGATGTCATCAGTGATGTCATTTGAGATGTCATCAGTGATGTCATCAGTGATGTCACTGACCATGTCATGAGTGATGTAATATGTGACGTCATCAGCAGTGCATTGCGGGCGCGAGTTATAGTTAGCTGAACTAACTATAACGGGGAATTTCTATGGTTTTGTACGAGTGAAATGTCCAACTAACTATAACTGTCCCTAAAACCTATGGTTTTTTCAGTGAATTTCAAAGGTTTTTTAAATGCTAATTTCTAACTATAACGTGTCTGAAACCTATGGTTTTTTCAGTGAATATATATATATATATAGTTGTGTGTGTATATATATATATACATATATACAGTTAGGTTCACATTTCACTCGTATAAAACCAGCCAAATGCAGCAGTTATGGTTAGCTTTGCTAACTACTACTTACGCCCCCGCAATGCACTGCTTATGACCCCACATATTACTCATGGTATGGTCAGTGACATCACTGATGGCATCACCGATGGCATCTTAAATGACATCATTGATTACATCATCTAGGGAATGTGAGTGTTTTCTGAAAGTTTATGAGTGTTAAACATATATACCAAGGTATTACAAAAGTTAAAATTGTTTTCTTTGTGTACTACTAATGGGTGATACTATCTCTAACATATTTTATATGAGTGGCTCTGTGACTGTGTGTATCTGTGTGTGAGAGGGTATCTGTGTTCTTGTATGGGTGTGTGAGTGGGTATGTGAATGGCTGTATGGATGTATAAGTAGGTGTGTAGCTAGCTGTGTGGATGAGTGCATGGCTGTGTGAGCGACTGTATTGGTGAGTGAGTGGCTGTGTGAGTGGCTGTATGGGTGAGTGAGTGGCTGTGTGAGTGGCTGTATGGGTGGTTGAGTGGGTGTAGAAGTGACTGTATGGGTGAGTGAATGAGTGTCTGAATGGATGTATCAGTGAGTGTGTAAGTATTGTATGGGTGAGTGAGTGGCTGTTTGAGTGGGTGTTTGGTTAAGTGAGTTGGTGTGTGAGTGGCTGTATTGAAGAGTAAGTGTTTGTGTGAATGGCTGTATGGGTGAATGAGCTGATGTGTGAGTGCTTGTATGGATGTGTGAATGGGTATGTAAGTGGATGTGTGGGTGTGTGAATGAGTGTGTGAGTGGTTGTATGGGTGAGTGGCTGTGTTTAGAGCCTGTCTGGGTGAGTGAGTGGGTGTGCTAGAGGCTGCATAGGTGAATAAGTGGGTATGTGAGTAGCTGTATAAGCAAGTGACTGGTTGTATGATTAGCTGCATGAGTGGGTGAGTGGGTGTGTGAGTGGCTCTAAGGATGAGTGAGTGTTTGTGTAAGTATTTGTATGGGTCTGTGAAAGTGCATGTGAGCTGCTGTGTGGGTGTGTGAGTGGGTGTATGAGAGGTATAAGGGTGTCTGTGGGTGTCTGAGTGCTTCTTTGGATGATGTCATCAGTCATGTCATTTGAGATGTCATGAGTGATGTCACTGATGCCATGTCATGAGTGATGTCTTTTTCGAGGTCATAAGCAGTGCATTGTGGGGTTGTAAGGTATAGTTAGCTCAGCTAACTATAGCTGCTTAATGTCACTGATTTTGTACGAGTGAAATCTGAGCCTAACTATAACATTCTTGTAACCTTTGCTTTTTTTCAGTGTATTTGCAAAGTTTTTGTAAAGTTGTTTCCTAGCTATAAAGTCCCTGTAACCTTTGGTTTTATAAGTGAATTTCTAAGATTTGGGTGTGTGAGTGAGTATGTGAGTCTATCAATGGGTGTGTGAGTGTCTGTGTGGGTCTGGGAATGGCTGCATAAGTGTCTCACTAGGAGTATGAGTGGGTGCATGAGTGTCTGAGTGGGTCAGTGAGTGGGTGCATGAGTGTCTGTGTGGGTGTCTGAGTGGGTGCATGAGTTTCTGAGTGAGTGGGTCTGTGAGTGGGGATGGGAGAGCCTCCATGATTGTGTGAGTCAGTCTGTGAGTGAGTACCTGAGTGTCTTAGTGGGTCTGTGAGTGGGTACGTTAGTATCTGAATAGGTCTGTGAGTTAGTGTGTGAGTCTTTGAGTGGGTCCGTGAGTGGCTGTATGGGTTTGTAAGTGGGTATATGAGTGCCTGAGCGGGTCTGTGAGTGGGTGTGTGAGTCTCTGAGTATATATATGAGTAGGTGCATGAGTCTCTGAGTACATCAGTGAATGGGTATGCGAGTATCTGAGTAGAACTTTGAGTGGGTACATGAGCCTCTCTGTGGGTCTGTATGTGGGTGCTATAGTCTCTGATTGGATCTATGAGCGGGTGCATGAATCTCTGAGTAGGTCTGTGATTAGGTGCTTAAGTCTATCAGTGGATCTGTGAGTGAGTGCATCAGTCTCCGAGTGGGTCTGTGAATGGGTAATGAGTCTCTGAGTGTGTCTGTGAGTGGGTGCATAAAAGTCTGAGTAGGCCTGTGAGTGGGTGAAGGAGTGTCTGAGTGGATCTGTGAGTAGGTGCATGAGTCTCTCAGTGGGTCTGTGAATGAATGCATGAGTGTCTCATTGGGTCTTTGAGTAGGTGTATGAGTGTCTGATTGGGTTTGTGATTCAGTGTTTGACTCTCTGAGTGGGTCTGTGAGTGGGTATATGAGTGTCTGAGTGGCTCTGTGAGTGGGTCCATGAGTCTCTGAGTGGGTCTGTGAGTGGGTGCATGAGTCTCTGAGTTCATCTGTGAATGGGTATGTGAGTATCTGAGTGGAACTTTGAGTGGGTACACGAGCCTCTCTGTGGGTCTGTGTGTGAATGTTATAGTCTCTAAGTAGATCTGTGACAGATGCATGATTCTCTGAGTGGGTCTGTCATTAGGTGCTTAAGTCTATCAGTGGATCTGTGAGTGAGTGCATGAGTCTCCGAGTGGGTCTGTGAGTGGGTGCATGAGTCTCTGAGTGTGTCTGTGAGTGGGTGCATAAACGTCTGAGTGGGTCTGTGAGTGGGTGAAGGAGTGTCTGAGTGGGTCTGTGAGTGGGTGCATGAGTCTCTCAGTGGGTCTGTGAGTGGGTTCATGAGTGTCTGATTGGGTCTATGAGCGGGTGCATGAGTGTCTGATTGGGTTTGTGATTCAGTGTTGAGTCTGAGTGGGTCTGTGAGTAGGCATATGAGTCTCTGAATGGCTCTATGAGTGGGTCCATGAGTCTCTGAGTGGGTCTGTGAGTGGGTGCATGGATTTCTGAGAGGGTCTGTGATTGGGTGCATAAGTCTCTGAGTGGATCTGTGAATAGACGCATGAGTGTCTAACTGGGTCCGTCAGTGGGTGCAAGAGTGCCTAAGTTGGTCTGTGAGTGGATACATAACAGTCTCAGTGGCTTTGTGAGTGGGTGTGTGAGTATCTGAGTGGGTCTGTGAGTGGGTGCATGGGTCTGTGAGTAGGTCTATGAGTAGGAACATGAGTCTCTGAGTAGGTCTGTGAGTGGCTGCATGAGTGTCTGACTGGGTCTGTGAGTGGGTGCATGAGTGTCTGAGTGACTGTGAGTTAGTGCATAAGTGTGTCAGTGGTACTATGACTGGGTGTGTGAGTCTGAGAGGGTCTGAGAGTGGGTATGTGAGTCTCAATGTGAGTGACTGTGTGAGTGGCTGTATGGGTTTGTGAGTGGGTATATGAATGTCTGAATGGGTCTGTGAGTAAGTGTATGTGTCTGAGTGTATCCGTGAGTGGGTGTTTGAACCTCTGAGTGAATGTGTGAGTGGGTGTGTGAGTATCTAAGTTCATCTGTGAATGGGTATGTGAGTTTCCAAGTGCAACAATGAGTGGGTGCATGAGTCTCTGGGTGTGTTTTTGAGCTGGTGTGTCAGTATCTGAATGGATATCTGAGTGGGTGCATGAGCCTCTCTGTGGGTCTGTGAGTGGCTGTGTGAGTGGCTATATGGGTCTGTAAGTGGGTGTATGAGTGTCTGAGTGGGTCTGTGAGTGGGTGTATATGCCTGAGTAGGTCTGTGAGTGGGTGCAAGACTCTCTGAGTGGGTCTGTGAGTGGGTGCATGAGTCTCTAAATATATCAGTGAATGAGTGTGTGAGTCTCTGAGTATACCTGTGAGTGGGTGCATGGGTCTCTGAGTGTATCTGTAAATTAGTGTGTGAGTATCTGAGTAGATTGTTGAGTAGGTATATGAGCCTCTCTATGGGTCTGTGTGTGGATGCTTAAGTCTCTGAGTGGATCTGTGAGAGGGTGCATGAGTCTTTGAGTGGGTCTGTGAGTAGGTGTTTAAGTCTATCAGTGGATCTGGGAGTGAGTGAATGAGTCTCTGAGTGAGTGGGTCTGTGAGTGGGTGAATGAATTTCTGAGTGGGTGCATATAAATCTGAGTGGGTCTGTGTGTGGATAAAGGAATATCTGAGTAGGTCTGTGAGTGGGTACATGAGTCTCTCAGAGGGTCTATGAGTGGGTGCATGAGTGCCTGATTGGGTCTAAGAGTGGGTGCAAGAGTGCCTGAGTGGATTTGTGATTGAGTGTTTGAGTCTCTCAGTGGGTCTGTAAGTGGATGTATGAGTCTCTGAGTGGCTCTGTGAGTGGGTCCATGAGTCTCTGCATGGGTCTGTGAGTGGGTGCATAGGTTTCTGAGTGGGTCTGTGAGTGGGTGCATGAGTGTCTAGCTGGGTCTACCGTGGGTGAAAGAGTGCCTGAGTGGGTCTGTGAGTGGGTACATAATAGTCTCAGTAGCTTTGTGAGTGGGTGTGTATGTCTGAGTAGGTCTGTGAGTGATGCATGAGTCTCTGAATAGCTCTGTGAGTGGGTGCATGAGTCTCTGAGTGGGTCTGTAAATGCATGCATGGGTCTGTGAGTAGGTCTCTGAGTGGGAATATGAGTCTCTGAGTGGGTCTGTGAGCGGCAGCATGAGTGTCTGACTGGGTCTGTTAGTGGCTGCATGAGAGTCTGAGTGATTCTGTGAGTGGGTGTAAAAGTGTATCAATAATACTATGACTGAGTGTGTGAGTCTATAAGTGGATCTGTGAGTGGGTGCATTAGTGTCCAAGTGGGCCTGTGTGTTGGTGTGTGAAACTCTCTCTGATTGACTGTGTGAGTGGCTGTATGGATCTGTGAGTGGGCACATGAGTGTCTGAGTGGGTCTGTGAGTGGGTGTATATGTCTGAGTGGGTCTGTGAGTAGGTGCGTGAGCCTCTATGTTCATCTGTGAGTGGGTGTGTGAGTCTTTGAGTACATCTGTGAGTGGGTACATGAATCTCTGAGTGTGTCTCTGAGTGGGTGTGTGAGTATCAGAGTGGATGTCTGAGTGGGTACATGAGCCTCTCTGTGGGTCTGTGAGTGGGTGCTTAAGTCTCTGAGTAGATCTATGAGTGGGTGCATGAGTCTCAGAGTAGGTCTGATTAGGTGGAATAAATTCCTGAGTGTGTCTGTGAGTGGGTACATCAGTCTATCAGTGGGTCTATAAGTGGGTGAAGGAGAATCTGAGTGGGTCTATGAGTGGATGCATGAGTCTCCCAGTTGGTCTGTGAGTGGGTGCATTGATTGTCTGAGTGGGTGATTGAGTGTTTGAGTCTCTGTGGGGGTCTTTGAGTGGGTGCATGAGTCTCTGAGTGCCTTTGTAAGTGGGTGCATGAGTCTCTGAGGAGGTCTGGGAGTGGGTACATTGGTCTCTGAGAGGGTGTATGAGTGGGTGCATGAGTGTCTGAGTGGGGCTATGAGTGGGTGCATGAGTCTCTGAGTGGGTCTGTGAGTAGATGCATGAGTGTCTAACTGGGGCTGTCAGTGGGTGTAAAAGTACCTGAGTGGGTCTATGAGCAGTTACATAACTGTCTCAGTAGCTTTGTGAGTGGGTGTGTGAATGTCTGAGTGGGTCTGTGAGTGTGTGCATATGTCTCTCAGTAGCTTTGTGAGTGGGTGTGTGAGTGAGTGGGTCATGGAGTGGGTGCATATGTCTCTGAGTGGCTTTGTGAGTGGATGCATGAGTCTCTAAGTTGGTCTGTGAGTGGGTGCATGGATTTCTGAGAGGGTCTGTGAGTGGGTGCATAAGTCTCTGAGTGGATCTGTGAATAGACGCATGAGTGTCTAACTGGGTCCGTCAGTGGGTGCAAGAGTGCCTAAGTTGGTCTGTGAGTGGATACATAACAGTCTCAGTGGCTTTGTGAGTGGGTGTGTGAGTATCTGAGTGGGTCTGTGAGTGGGTGCATGGGTCTGTGAGTAGGTCTATGAGTAGGAACATGAGTCTCTGAGTAGGTCTGTGAGTGGCTGCATGAGTGTCTGACTGGGTCTGTCAGTGGGTGCATGAGTGTCTGAGTGACTGTGAGTGAGTGCACAAGTGTGTCAGTGGTACTATGACTGGGTGTGTGAGTCTGAGTGGGTCTGAGAGTGGGTATGTGAGTCTCAATGTGAGTGACTGTGTGAGTGGCTGTATGGGTTTGTGAGTGGGTATATGAATGTCTGAATGGGTCTGTGAGTAGGTGTATCCGTGAGTGGGTGTTTGAACCTCTGAGTGAATGTGTGAGTGGGTGTGTGAGTATCTAAGTTCATCTGTGAATGGGTATGTGAGTTTCCAAGTGCAACAATGAGTGGGTGCATGAGTCTCTGGGTGTGTTTTTGAGCTGGTGTGTCAGTATCTGAATGGATATCTGAGTGGGTGCATGAGCCTCTCTGTGGGTCTGTGAGTGGCTGTGTGAGTGGCTATATGGGTCTGTAAGTGGGTGTATGAGTGTCTGAGTGAGTCTGTGAGTGGGTGTATATGCCTGAGTAGGTCTGTGAGTGGGTGCAAGACTCTCTGAGTGGGTCTGTGAGTGGGTGCATGAGTCTCTAAATGTATCAGTGAATGAGTGTGTGAGTCTCTGAGTATACCTGTGAGTGGGTGCATGGGTCTCTGAGTGTATCTGTAAATTAGTGTGTGAGTATCTGAGTAGATTGTTGAGTAGGTATATGAGCCTCTCTATGGGTCTGTGTGTGGATGCTTAAGTCTCTGAGTGGATCTGTGAGAGGGTGCATGAGTCTCTGAGTGGGTCTGTGAGTAGGTGTTTAAGTCTATCAGTGGATCTGGGAGTGAGTGAATGAGTCTCTGAGTGAGTGGGTCTGTGAGTGGGTGAATGAATTTCTGAGTGGGTGCATATAAATCTGAGTGGGTCTGTGTGTGGATAAAGGAGTATCTGAGTAGGTCTGTGAGTGGGTACATGAGTCTCTCAGAGTGTCTATGAGTGGGTGCATGAGTGCCTGATTGGGTCTAAGAGTGGGTGCAAGAGTGCCTGAGTGGATTTGTGATTGAGTGTTTGAGTCTCTCAGTGGGTCTGTAAGTGGATGTATGAGTCTCTGAGTGGCTCTGTGAGTGGGTCCATGAGTCTCTGCATGGGTCTGTGAGTGGGTGCATAGGTTTCTGAGTGGGTCTGTGAGTGGGTGCATGAGTGTGTAGCTGGGTCTACAGTGGGTGCAAGAGTGCCTGAGTGGGTCTGTGACTGGGTACATAATAGTCTCAGTAGCTTTGTGAATAGGTGTGTATGTCTGAGTAGGTATGTGAGTGATGCATGAGTCTCTGAATAGCACTGTGAGTGGGTGCATGAGTCTCTGAGTGGGTCTGTAAATGCATGCATGGGTCTGTGAGTAGGTCTCTGAGTGGGAATATGAGTCTCTGAGTGGGTCTGTGAGTGGCAGCATGAGTGTCTGACTGGGTCTGTTAGTGGCTGCATGAGAGTCTGAGTGATTCTGTGAGTGGGTGTAAAAGTGTATCAATAATACTATGACTGAGTGTGTGAGTCTATAAGTGGGTCTGTGAGTGGGTGCATTAGTGTCCAAGTGGGCCTGTGTGTTGGTGTGTGAAACTCTCTCTGATTGACTGTGTGAGTGGCTGTATGGATCTGTGAGTGGGCACATGAGTGTCTGAGTGGGTCTGTGAGTGGGTGTATATGTCTGAGTGGGTCTGTGAGAGGTGCGTGAGCCTCTATGTTCATATGTGAGTGGGTGTGTGAGTCTTTGAGTACATCTGTGAGTGGGTACATGAATCTCTGAGTGTGTCTCTGAGTGGGTGTGTGAGTATCAGAGTGGATGTCTCAGTGGGTACATGAGCCTCTCTGTGGGTCTGTGAGTGGGTGCTTAAGTCTCAGAGTAGATCTATGAGTGGGTGCATGAGTCTCAGAGTAGGTCTGATTAGGTGGAATAAATTCCTGAGTGTGTCTGTGAGTGGGTACATCAGTCTATCAGTGGGTCTATAAGTGGGTGAAGGAGAATCTGAGTGGGTCTATGAGTGGGTGCATGAGTCTCCCAGTTGGTCTGTGAGTGGGTGCATGATTGTCTGAGTGGGTGATTGAGTGTTTGAGTCTCTGTGGGGGTCTTTGAGTGGGTGCATGAGTCTCTGAGTGCCTTTGTAAGTGGGTGCATGAGTCTCTGAGTAGGTCTGTGAGTGGGTACATTGGTCTCTGAGTGGGTGTATGAGTGGGTGCATGAGTGTCTGAGTGGGGCTATGAGTGGGTGCATGAGTCTCTGAGTGGGTCTGTGAGTAAATGCATGAGTTTCTAACTGGGGCTGTCAGTGGGTGTAAAAGTACCTGAGTGGGTCTATGAGCAGTTACATAACTGTCTCAGTAGCTTTGTGAGTGGGTGTGTGAATGTCTGAGTGGGTCTGTGAGTGTGTGCATATGTCTCTCAGTAGCTTTGTGAGTGGGTGTGTGAGTGAGTGGGTCATGGAGTGGGTGCATACGTCTCTGAGTGGCTTTGTGAGTGGATGCATGAGTCTCTGAGTAGGTCTGTGAGTGGATGCATGAGTCTCTGAGAGGGTCTGTGAGTGGGTCTGTGAGTAGATGTGTGAGTGTCTGAGTGGGTCTGTGAGTGAGTTCAAGAGTGTCTGAGTCAGTCTGTAAGTGGGTGTTTACAGTCTCAGTAGTTTTGTGAGTAGGTGTGTCAGTGTCTAAGTGGGTGCATGAGTGTCTGAGTGACTCTATGAGTGGGTGCATATGTCTAACAGTGGGAATGTGAGTGAGTGCATGAGTCTCTGAGTGGCTCTATAAGTGGGTGCTTGAGTTTCTAAGTTGGTCTGTGAGTGGGTGCTTGGGTCTCTGAGTAGGTCTCAGAGGGTGCTTGGGTCTCTGAGTAGGTCTCAGAGTAGGTACATGAGTTTCTGAGTGGGTCTGTGAGTGGCTGCATTAGTGGCTGCACGATTATCTGTCTGGGTCTGCCAATGGGTGCATAACAGTCTCAGTTGCGCTGTGAGTAGGCTTTTCAGTGTTTGGGTGGTTCTGTGATTGGGTGCGTCAGTGTCTGAGTGACTCTATAAGTGGGTGCACAAGTATATTAGTGGGGCTATGAGTGGGTGTGCGAGTCTCAGTTGGTCTGTGAGTGGGTGCATGAGTCTCTGAGTGGGTTTGTGAGTGGGTGCATGTGTTTCTGAGTGGGTCTGTGAGTGGGTGCATGACTCTCTGAGTACATCTGTGAGTGTTTGCAAGAGGCTCTGAGTGTGTCTCTCAGTGGGTGCATGATTGTCTGAGTGACTGTGAGTGGGTGCATAAGTGTATCAGTGGGACTATGACTGGCTCTGTGAGTCTTTGAGTAGGTCTGCGAGTGGGTGCATGAGTCTCTGATTGGCTCTGTGAGTGGGTGCATGAGTCTGAGTGAGTCTGTGAATGGGTGCATGGGTCACTGAGTGAGCGCATGAATCTCTGAGTGGTCTGTGAGTAGTTGCATGAGTGACTGGGTCAATCAGTGGGCACATGTTTGTCTGAGTGACACTGTGAGTGGGTGCATAAGTGTATTAGTGCTACCATGACTGGGTGTGTGATTCTCTGAGTGGGTCTGTGAGTGGCTGCATGAGTGACTGACTGGGTCTGTTAGTGGGCGCATGAGTGTCTGAGTGGGTCCGTGAGTGGGTGTATGTGTCTGAGTGGATCTGTGAGTGGGTGCTTGACTCTCTGAGTGGGTCTGTGAGTGGGTGCATGAGTCTCTAACCACATGTGTGAGTGGGTGTGTGAGTCTCTGAATGGGTGTGTGAGTAGGTACGTAAGTATCTGAGTGGATATCTGAGTGGGTGCATGAGCCTCTCTGTGGGACTTTGAGTAGGTGCTTAAGTCTCTGAGTGGGTCTGTGAGTGGGTACATGAGCCTCTGCATAGATCTATGAGTAGGTGGATAAATTCCTGAGTGTGTCTGAGAGTTGGTGCATAAGTCTAACAGTGGGTCTGTAAGTGGGTGCATGGGTTTCCGAGTGGGTCTGTGAGTGGGTGCATGAGTCTCTGAGTGGGTCTGTGAGTGGATTCATGAGTATCTAACTTGGTCCATCAGTGGGTGCAAGGGTACCAGAGCGGGTTTGTGAGTGGGTATATAACAGTCTTAATAGCTTTTTGAGTGGGTGTGTGAGTGTCCGAGTAGGTCTGTGAGTGATGCATAAGTCTCTGAATAGCTCTGTAAGTGGGAGCATGAATCTCTGAGTGGGTCTGTGAATGGGTGCATGGGTCTGTGAGTAGGTCTCTGAATGTTAACATGAGTCTCTGAGTGGGTCTGTGAGTGACAGCGTGAGTGTCTGACTGGGTCTGCCAGTGGGTGCATGAGTGTCTGAGTGACTCTCTGAGTGGGTGCCTAAGTGTTTCAGTGGTACTATGACTGGGTGTTTGAGTCTCTGAGTAGGTCTGTGAGTGGGTACATGGGTCTGTGAGTGGATGCGTTATTGTCTGAGTGGGTCTGAGAGTGGGTGTGTGAGTCTCAATGTGAGTTACTATGCGAGTGGCTATATGGGTTTGTGAGTGGGTATATGAGTGTCTGAATAGGTCTGTGAGTGGGTATATATGTCTGAGTGGGTCTGTGAGTGGGTGCATGAACCTCTGAGTGAGTGTGTGAGTGGGTGCATGAGACTCTAAGTTCATCTGTGAGTGGGTGTGTGAGTCTCTGAGTGCATCTGTGAGTAGATACATGAGTCTGAGTACATTTGTGAGTGGGTGTGTGAGTATCTGAGTAGATGTCTGACTGGGTTCATGAGCCTCTCTGTGGGTCTATGAGTGGGTGCTTAAGTCTCTGAGTGGGTCTATGAGTGGCTGTGTGAGTGGCTGTGTGGGGCTGTAAGTAGATATGAGTGTCCGAGTGGGTCTGTGAAGGAAGCGACCCAATTCGGGTCACCCGGGTCACTCACGACCACCTCTCAGCCTTCCATACCAAATGAAGAGTGGGTGAGACAGTAGAGAATACAAACCAATATCTGTTTATTCAGGAACACTTAAAGTGGAGCCCAGTCTGCCCAGTCACTAGGAGTGCTGCAGAGGGACTGACATCAGCAAGCATAGATATACATTATGTATATCTCAGAACTAATGAAGGCACGCCCACAATGGAATTTTGCAAGCAGATGCAGCTAAAAAATGAAGTACAGAGAATAAGTTTCGATTCTGAGGCCGGGCACACACTATGTACTACTCAAGATCGCTCTGCCCGTGCCCGCCACTAGACAAGTGGGAGAAGGCCTCTATCTAGTGGGAAAGGTATGCGCTAATAAGGACTGTGTATTCATTAGTGAAGCAAAACTCAACCTTGGAGAAACAAAACTCAGCAGAGGCCTTTTCTCAGAAATAGCAAAGGATTAGTTTTGATCAGGATTCAAAATGGTGCCCAAATAGAAAATGGTGCCGCAAATGCTAACTTACATATGATAATACATAAACAAAATCATGTCTATTCTAACAGACCATCCTTTTAGCATGAGCTAAATACTTTCTAGTAATAGCAAAGAACATATAAATCAATAAAACAGAAAGTCATAGGTAAACTTCTTAGGAGCATCAGGAAGGGAGACCGTAAGGAGGGAAGAAGTCTCAAAAATGCCCTCATCTATCTGCATTAAGTCATCGATCTCTTTCTGGGCCATAATTGCAGCATTGGTGTCATGAACTGATATTTTCCTCTTAGGAGTGAGAAGAGTGGTGCAATAAGAACAACAGAAGGGAAGGCATTGAATAAGGGCACAACAAGACACCAATATCACTATTAAGTAAATCACCTTTTCAAGAATCCAGCCCCAGCTGCCGAAAAGAGACCAACTCCAGTTCCCACTTTCCATTCCCTTGACATTGTCAAGAATGTCTAAAATATGTGGGGTAATATTCTTTTCCATATTTGTTATCCCGATAACACACTGATCTCCCACTACTGCGCATATACCACCACTCTTGGCTAAAGTAAAATCAACAGCATATCTGGTTTGTTCCGAATATATTCGCATACTCTCCAGTTGAGTAGTGATGTTGCGTAGAGCTGCTACGGTAGTATTGGATAAAATTTGCACCCAAAATATTCTCTGGCTTTCTCACCTCGGGCCATAGAAGTACCACGCAAAGTGAAAATAGAGGAAAGAATGTATTCAAAGGTGATGCCGTTACTATAATTATTGATCTCTATATCTGTCACCCCTTCGCAGAATTTCTTGGTCAATGTTCTTATAATCCATCTTACTTTAGGCTTTGCACTTTTGCAAGGTACACCCCAAGGCAGCACCATCACAAGTGCCACATTGTTCATACCATTATAAATATTAGAATATGTTCCATTAGAAAAAAAGAAAAACCCCGGGTGGGCATAAATCGGTCTATCATAATCCACTGCAGAATATCGGGAATTCCTCCCAAAGGTACTGGGGTCTTCTGACTTCACCAAAGGGAACGTCTCCTTATACAATACTATCCCTGAGCAATTGATATACAATGAAGTATCAGTACTTCTGATAATCGGACAATAAGCAGGATAATAACCAGCTTCTCGTGGAACTGTCAATTCCTTGTGATGCCAACCCACCAGAGTTATATTCTCTTTCTCCATATAAAAATTATCACAGTACATACTATCATCACAACCTGGATAACCCTCCCCCTATGGCTTGCTATAATAGAGACATGGCCCTGCGTAACCAAACCCAAACACTCCTTTCACTTCTATAAAATCAGGCGGCCGAGTATATGTATGATTTACAAGTGATAAAGGGTATGCAGTCTATAGACCAGTGACAGATTGAGTGGGGTAACAGGCCGTTCCTTCTCCAAAGAACCTCTTATGTGTCTCTAAGAATACATTGCTCGGGCTGCTCTTCTCTTTTAATTCTTGTTGGGGAGATAACCTTATCCTTACTATGTAAAGGTACACTTTGATCACTTTCCAAAACCCATGATACACCGCATATTATCATTAACAGCAAAATCACAAGGGCAACACATGTTAACTTTTGTTTACGGGTCCACATCATATTGTGCTGGGCAACAAGAAGCACTGGCTGCTCTTCTGCAGCAACCATTCTACCAAATGGAATGCATAACGAATGATGAAATGGGGGCAAAAATGCAAGAGAAATATACAAGTTATAAATAATGCATTTGAAGGACCTCAAAAGGAAAAGTGGGTGGTGCAAAGTTACCAGGCGGTGTAGGGGAACCTTTCCCGGGATTATGCATCTTGCATACCATGCAGTACTTCACTAAGTGTGCAGCTGTCTTAGAAATATTATCATTCTGCCATACGGGATCTAACAATTTACAAATGCCTTTAGCACTAAGATGAGCTGGACCGTGGGCCATAGTGACTACAGGGAGAACATATGCATCTGGCAACATCCATCTCTGCTTCCCTGACTTATCAATCCAAAATCCCTCATCGTTCAATTGTGCTGTACTTTCTTGCCACACCGATAATTCTTCTATCGTGGCTTCACTTTGTATCTCCTTTACACTTTCAAGAGTGTCTTCAAACATAACAACTTCAGGAACCCATCTAGCTGGACCTGCTGCAAACATTCTTTTCATCTTTGTCCGGGCCGTTTCCTTAGCTGTCTGATCTGCAAAGGCATTTCCCCTACCTACATCATCAGTGACCTTCCTGTGGGCACTACACTTCACTATGGCCAATTTCTTGGGGAGTGTTAAAGCAGATAAAAGCCTCAATATAAGGTGCCCATGCTGGATTATGGTGTCATGGGAAGTAAGGAACCCTCTCTCAGCCTAGAGTCACCCAAAATTATGCACGACCCCAAAGGCATACTGGCTGTCAGTATAGATATTGTCAACCAGTCCCTCACTCAATTCACAAGCTCAAATAAGGGCAGCAAGCTCAGCAGCTTGAGCCGACTGTTAAGGGACCTGTGATGACTCTACCACTGTACGCAATGTGGTAATAGCATAAACTGCAGTTGTAGTGCCATCTGTTTATTTGAAACAAGAGCCATCAACATATAGTTCCCCTTGTGGGTCAGATAAGGGAACGTCAGTCAAGTCTACCCATCCTTTCGTCTCTTCTTCCGTCTGGAAGATACAGTCATGTTTGTCGACTTCATCACTCTCGGAAGGGAGGGGTAGTAACGTGGCTGGATTCAGAGTAGCACATCTTGTGATCGTAATATGTTTAGCAAACAATGTCAATTCATAGACAGTAAGACGTGCACTTGTAAGGTGCTGTGTCTTTGTCTTATTCAAAAGCGTATCCACTGCATGGGGTACCATGACTGTGAGATCAGTATCCAATACAAGTGCAGCCGATTGTCTGATCGAAGTGACCACGGCCGCAACCGCTCTTAGACAACTCGGGAGGGCTCTCGCGACTGGATCAAGGACAGCAGAGAAATAAGCACACGGCCGTTGCATATCTCCAAATTATTGTGTTAGGACAGAAAGCGCGCAACCAGCAATCTCATGGACATACAACACAAACGATTTGCCATAATTAGGTGTGCCAAGTACTGGAGCCGAACAAAGCGCAGTTTTCAAATGCTCAAAAGACTGCTGACATTCAGGCGTCCAAGGCAGAGGCTCATGCACTTCTTTCATTGTTAGTGCAAGCATGGGTTTGATTAGCGAGGAATAATTAGGTATCCACTGCCAACAGTAGGAAGTGATACCTTTAAAAGCGTGCACATCTTTCTGAGTTTGTGGAATGGGCATTTTAACGATGGTACTGATACGCTCCGGGGTCAACCTCCTACCCTCCTTCAAGTAGGTGACCTAAGTAGGTGACCTCCTGTCGACCATACTGAAATTTATAAAGAGAAACTTTATGTCCATGCTGAGCTTAATGTAGCAATAACTTAACTGTACTGTCTTTACAACCTTGTTCGGTTTCGTAAGCAATAAGGAGGTCATCGACATACTGCACCAATACATTACCTGCGGGAAGCGACGAGGAATCCAACTGACATTTCAATGTCTGGCTATAAATGCTCGGACTATCTGTATAGCCCTGAGGAGCCCGACAGAATCTAAAGCTCCTACCAGCTAGGGTGAACCCAAACAGATATCTGCTATCTGGATGAATAGGAATACTGAAGAACGCGTTTTTCAAATCAATGACAGAAAATAATTTAGCAGTAGAAGGAATCATTGTCAAAAGTGTGGTAATATCTGGTACCACTGGAAACTGGGGAACCACTATTTTATTAACTTCACGCAAGTCAATCACAAAACGTTCAGAGGAACCTGAGGGTGTCCGTTTAAGAATCGGAAGAAAGGGACTATTACAAATATTGGCAGACGTCTCTACAACTACTCCTTTGTGTATCAAATCCTGAATAATTTCTAGAAGGGCCCGTTCTCCCACCTGGGGTATTTTATACTGAGGAATATGAGGCAAACTAGCATTATCTTTAACCTGAATCAAAACCGGTGGTATATGCAGCAGCCCCACATCTGTATCACCCTTCACCCATAGAGTGGATGGTATGTCAGCAAATTCAGCGGGAAGAGGGAGAGACAGGCACTGTTTAGTACTCACATGTGGGCCCATCATCATATAAACACCTTCCAGGGAACAATAAATAGTAGCATGCAATTTCTTCAACAAGTGCAAACCCATCAAATTCTCACCACAATTGGATGTCAACAAAAATGGAGAATCCACAGTAAAAGGACCAATAGTCAATGCAAGGGCTCGTGAAATGGGGATTACAACCGGTACTCCTGAAAAACCGACCGAAACATTATTATAGCCAGACAGAACCACCCCAGGGACCAAAGATCGAGAAACAGAACTTTTCGTTGCACCTGTATCCATCAAAAATTCTTTAGTCGAGCCATGCAAATCTGCGGTGACATAAGGACCACGCTGATCTACAGGTATCAGAACTGGTCCCTCACTCTGTCCCTGGCTGTCCTAGCTGTAAGACATTCCTGTGGCCTCATCCATAATCATCATGGTAATACTGTCCATCACGAGGGTCATCAAATTAATTATTATCGGAACAACCCTGTGAGACCGCAGCACTCTGTGCCCTATCGGCCCCTCGACCTCGTCCCCGAGGACCTCGCCCTCTCGGAACCGCCACCTCCTTCAGAAGCACAGGACACTTGCTACGCCAATGACCCTCTTCCTTACAATATACACACTGATTCGGCCCTAAAGGAGTCCTCTACCATTCCCTCTATACGCTTGCTGCAACAGCACCTTTGTCTTTAAATCCTTATTCCTTTTATCTGTATTTTCTTTCTCTTCCTGATCACCATGCTCATAATATTGAGCCATATGCAAAATGCCAGAAGGGGAAGAGGTGGTCCAAGTACTCTCAGATGCCTTCAAATGAGTCACAATTTCAGGAAGTAAATTAGAAACAAACCTGTCAACAAACAATCGAACACCTCCCTCAATAGACATATCCTGCCACTATAATCTAAAAACGTATCTTCAAACCGAGTGTAGAAATCAGACACACTTTCATCCTTCTTCTGTAGACAAGCTGTCAACTTAGCCCAGCTTACCGTCTTTGGCGGAATAAGGGAGTGCATATATGTAATAATGCGACCTGGCAAAGCAAGTATCTCAGCTCGGGGCTCATCACCTTGCTTTCTTTCCTGATCCCATCCTTTAATCACATCCCATGTACCACCCAGCTCTGCAACATGGTCTTCAGTATGAACCTGTCTCCAAATATCAACCGGAACAAGGAGACTAAAGAACAGTTTGATATCAGCAAGAGTCATTACAGTAGAAGAGGCAGCTTCAGTCAGTTCTTTATAATAAGCAGTAGGATTCTTCCTAGGGTCGGGCAAATGAGCTTTAAGGGATAGAACTCACTCCTCTTCCATGGAGTATACACCCATTGTTCCTGAAAATGGGCAGCTACACCCGGTCTGGTAACATTACCGCGCTGGTCCATTTAACTCTGGTATTTCTGGGTGATATATTGGATGAACCTCTTGCATCGGAAACTGAGATACCAGGGTGGGACTCTTCTCGTGCAACCTACCCCTATAAGCAATTAATGTTGTGACATACCACCAGCATATACGCGATCTTTAATATCAAACAAAATTTGTGGTGCATCATCCCCAAAATGTTGCTGCCAGAGATTAATCAGCGTAGCAGACATATGCTTAAGGGCGTGCTGCTGTATAAAAGGCTCATAATCTTTCATCACACTCCAAAAAGTCCTCCACAATGTAAATGAGATTATGACCCCATTGTGCAGCCTGATTGGCTACTACCTTCTTCTCCTCATCCCCTATTTCAGATCGAATAAATGGGCCCATGCGCTCCTTAATTTTTGTCAAATCTCTATCCTCAAATTCATGAACTGGTGTTTCACTACTTAAAGATGTTGGGGATGAAAAACCAAAGATGGAGAAATGACAGAAGTACCAGGTAGAATCGTCGCTGTCGGGTGCACCGGTGGAGAGAGAACAGGAGATAAAGGTGACGAGACAGTAGGTGTACTAACAGTAACAGTTGCCACAGATGGCAAAGACAAAAAAGAGGAGGATGTGCCGAAGCCAAAGCCGTTGAAACAGGAACAGTTGAAACAGTAGTAGCAGGCTACTGAGATGGCAAGGGGACAGTGGGATATATTCTCTGCAGAGCATATGGGGGCGGAGGTCCAGTGTCTAACAATTCCTCCACAAAGTGTAATTTTCCTCTTGAGCCAAATATGATTTATCAACATGCAATCGAAACCTCCCATCTTCACATTCAAAGCCCTTTTCTTGCTTTTCTTTATCATATGCTACTGCTTTCTGAGTCAATGTTTGCATCTTCCCTTTCCATGCATCTTTTTCCATTTTCAGTCGTCTCTGCCTAGCTGCTTTCTGCCACGTTCTGAGGAAATCAAACTTAGACTGTCTACTTCGTCTTTTAAATAACTGTTCCTGTAAAAACCCAAACTTTTGTTCATCAAAAGTGCCTGTCAATGGCCACTGTAACTTGGCGTTGTCCCTCGTATATTTGTGCCATAATGTACTAATCATAATAGGGCCAAGACCATGCTTCACATACATATCAAAATTTGGAGTGCCTTCTGGAGGCGCCGGCTGTGCTTCTTCTAATCGAGCATCTGTAGAACAACAGCGACAACACAAAGAGAAAATCTTACTGATGCCAGGCATTTTCAAAAGGAAAACAAGTTCACTATTTATGTCTGGCAAAGCAATTGCAAGTGCTTTTTTTACCCAAAAACGGTCCTCAGACCGTACCAAATTCAAACCACAATGGTACCATATCCACAAAGAACCAAAACAAACTCACCTGATATAAGTAGCACAAACAGACCGATTCTCCACTGCCGACTCTTCAGACCAAACGGTCAGATCCAAGGGTTTCGCTGTTCAGGACTCCAGTCGGGATGACAACTGGGCGAGGCACCATCCGGCGGGACAGAAGGGGCAGCTGTGAGTATCAGAAACTCTTTATGCAGGGATCCCTGATCCGTCAGTCCGGCCCGACGATGGCCTCGACATCCCCTCCGTCCACGGAAGGAGATGGGTCACTCACCTGAAGGAGTCCCTGTTCGGGCACCAACTGAAGTAAGTGACCCACTCACGGCCACCTCTCAGCCTTCCATACCAAATGAAGAGTCGGTCAGATAGTAGAGAATACAAACCAATATCTGGTCATTCAGGAACACTCAGAGTGGAGCCCAGTCTGCCGAGTCGCTAGGAGTGCTGCAGAGGGACTGACATCAGCAAGCATAGAGATTCATTATGTACATCTCAGAACCAAAGAAGGCACGCCCACAATGGAATTTTCCAAGCAGATGCAGCTAAACAATGAAGTACAGAGAATAAGTTTCGATTCTAAGGCCGGGCACACACTATCTACTACTCAAGGTTGCTCTGCCCAGGCCTGCCACTAGACAAGTGGGTGAAGGTCTCTCTCTAGCGGGAAAGGTATGTGCTAATAAGGACTGTGTATTCATTAGTGAAGCAAAACTCAACCTTGGAGAAACGCAACTCAGCAGAGGCCTTTTCTCAGAAATAGCAAAGGATTAGTTTCGATCAGGTTTCAAAATGGCACCCAAATAGAAAATGGTGCCACGAATGCTACCTTTCATATGATAATACATAAACGAAATCATTTCTATTCTAACATCTGTGAGTGGGTGTATATACCTGAGTAGGTCTGTGAGTGGGTGCATGAGTCTATAAATATATCTGTGAGTGGGATTGGGAGTCTCTGAGTATACCTGTCAGTGGGTGCATGAGTCTCTGAGTACATCTGTGAATGAGTGTGTGAGTAACTGAGTAGATCTTTGAGTGGGCACATGAGCCTCTCAATGGGTCTGTGTGTAGGTGCTTAAGTCTAACAGTGGATCTGGGAGTGAGTGCATGAGTCTCTGAGTGGGTCTGTGAGTGGGTGCATGAGTCTCTGAGTGGGTCTGTGAGTGGGTGCATAAAAGTCTAAGTGGGTATGTGAGTGGGTAAAAGAGCGACTGAGTGGGTCTGTGAGTGGTTACATGAGTCTCTCAGTGAGTCTGTGAGTGGGTGCATGAGTGCCTGATTAGGTCTGAGAGTGGGTGCAAAAGTGCCTGAGTGGGTTTATGATTGAGTGTTTGAGTCTCTCAGTGGGCTTGTATGCTGTATGAGTCCCTGAGTGGCTCTGTGAGTGGGCCCATGAGTCTCTGAATAGGTCTGTGAGTGGGTGCATGGGTTTCTGAGTGGGTCTGTGAGTGGGTGCATGAGTCTCTGAGAGGGTCTGTGATTGGGTCTGTGAGTAGATGTGTGAGTGTCTGAGTGGGTCTGTGAGTGAGTTCAAGAGTGTCTGTTGGTCTATGAGTGGGTGTTTATAGTCTCAGTTGTTTTGTGAGTAGGTGTGTGAGTGTCTGAGTGGGTGTATGAGTGTCTGAGTGACTCTGTGAGTGGGTGCATATATCTATCAGTGGGACTGTGAGTGAGTGCATGAGTCTCTATATGGCTCTATGAGTGGGTGCTTGAGTTTCTAAGTTGGTCTGGGAGTAGGTGCATGGGTCTCTGAGTAGGTCTCGGAGTAGGTACATGAGTTTCTGAGTTGGTCTGTGAGTGGCTGCATCAGTGGCTGCATGATGGTCTGACTGGGTCTGCCAATGGGTGCATAACAGTCTCAGTAGCGCTGTGAGTGGGTTTGTGAGTGTCTGAGTAGGTCTGTGAGTAATGCACAAGTCTCAGAATAGCTCTTTGAGTAGGTGCATGAGTCTCTGAGTGGATCTATAAATGTGTGCATGGGTTTGTGATTAGATCTCTGAGTGGGAACATGAGTTTTTGAGTGGGCCTGTGAGTGGCAGCATGAGTGTCTGACTGGGTCTGTCAGTGGGTACATGAGTATCTGAGTGACTCTGTGAGTGGGTACATAAGTGTATCAATGGTACTATGACAGGGTGCGTGAGTCTCTGAGTAGGTCTGTGAGTGGGTGTATGAGTCTCTAAGTGGGTCTGTGAGTGGGTGCATTGGTGTCTGAGTGGGTCTGTGTGTCTGTGAGTGACTATGTGAGTGGTTGTATGGGTCTTTGAGTGGGTGCATGAGTTTCTGAGTGGGTCTGTGAGTGGGTCTATGTGTCTGAGTGGGTCTGTGAGTGGTTGCTTGACTCTCTAGGTGGGTGTGTGAGTGGGTGCATGAGTCTCTAAGGTCATCTGTGAGTGGGTGTGTGAGTCTCTGAGTGCATCTGTGAGTGGGTGCATGAGTCTCTGAGTGCATCTGTGAATGGGTATGTGAGTATCTGAGTGGATGTCTGAGTGGGTGCATGAGCCTCTCTGTGGGTCTGTGAGTGGGTGCATAAATCTCTGAGTGGATCTGTGAGTGGGTACATGAGTCTATCAGTGGGTGCATAAAAGTCTGAGTGGGTGAAAGAGAATCTGAGTGAGTCTGTGAGTGGCTGCATGAGTCTCTCAGTTGGACTGTGAGTGGGTGCATGAGTGTCTGAGTGGGTGATTGAGTATTTAAATCTCTATGTGGGTCTGTGATTGGGTGCATGAGTCTCTGAGTAGCTTTGTAAGGGGGTGCATGAGTCTCTGAGTAGGTCTGTGAGTGGGTGCATTGGTCTCTTTGGTCTCTGAGTGGGTCTGTGAGTGGGTGCATGAGTGTCAGAGTAGGTATGTGAGTGGGTGCATGAGTCTCTGAGTAGGTCTGTGAGTGGGTGCATGGTTCTGTGATTGGGTCTGTGAGTGGGTGCATGAGTCTTTGAGTAGGTCTGTGAGTGGATGCATGAGTGTCTAACTGGGTCCATCAGTGGGTGCAAGAGTACCTGAGCAGTCTGTGAGTGGGTACATAACAGTCTCAATAGCTTTGTGAGTATGTGTGTGAGTATCTAAGTAGGTCTGTGAGTGGTGCATGAGTCTCTGAATACCTCTGTGAGTGGGTGCATGAGTCTCTGAGTGGGTCTGTGAATGGGTGCATGGGTCTGTGAGCAGGTATCCGAGTGGGGCCATGAGTCCCTGAGAGGGTCTGTGAGTGGCTGCATGAATGTCTGACTGGGTATGTCAGTGGGTGCATGAGTGTCTGAGTGACTCTGTGAGTGGGTGTATAAATGTATCAGTGGTACTATGACTGGGTATGTGAGTCTCTGAGTAGGTCTGTGAGTGGGTACATGGGTCTCTGAGTGGATGCGTTAGTTTCTGAATGGGTCTGAGAGTGAGTGTGTGTGTCTCACTGTGAGCGACTGTGTGAGTGGCTGTATGGGTTTGTGAGTGGGTATATGAGTATCTGGGAGGGTCTGTGAGTGGGTGTATGTGTCTGTGTGGGTCTGTGATTGGGTGCTTGAACCTCTGAGCAGGTGTGTGAGTGGGTGCGTGAGTCTGTAAGTTCCTCTGTGAGTGGGTGTGTGAATCTCTGAGTACATCTGTGAGTGGGTGCATGCATCTCTGATTATGTTTGTGAGTGGGTATATGAGTATCTGAGTAGATGTCTGAGTGGGTTCATGAGCCGCTCTGTGAGTCTGTGAGTGGGTGCTTAAGTCTCTGAGTGGGTCTGTGAGTGGCTGTGCAAGTGGCTGTATGGGTCTGTAAGTAGGTGTGTGAGTGTCTGAGTGGGTCTGTGAGTTGGTGTATGTGCCTGAGTAGGTCCGTGAGTGGGTGTAAGACTCTCTGAGTGTGTCTGTGAATGGGTGCATGAGTCTCTAAATGTATCTGTGAGTGGGTTTGTGAGTCTCTGAGTATTCCTGTGAGTGGGTGCATGAGGTTCTGAGTGCATCTCTGAATGAGTGTGTGTATCTGAGTGGATCATTGAGTGGTTACATGAGCCTCTCCATGGGTCTGTGTATGTGTATCTAAGGCTCTAAGTGGATCTATGAGAGGGTGCAGGAGGAATATAGGCCTTTACATCGCATGCGTTTACAACGCGGTCGTTACAACGACTGCGTTGTTACATCGCAGTACCATTACATCGCAAGCCGTTACAAAGACTTGCTGTAGGGGAGCACTGGACTTAGGAATAGTATAATTTACTATTCCAACTCCAGTGTGTGAGACAGTAGGGAAGGTGTTGGAAGAGTAAATTATACTATTCCTTAGTTTAGAGCGCTCCCATACAGCAAGTCGTTGTAACGACTTGCGTTGTAATGATACTGCGATGTAACAACATGGTCGTTGTAACAACCTCGTTGTAATCACATGCGTTGCAATGCATGTGATGTGATGGCTGTTTCCCATGCATGAGTCTCTGAGTGGCTCTGTGAGTAGGTGCTTAAGTCTATCAATGGATCTGGGAGTGCATGCATGAGTCTGTGTGGGTCTGTGAATGGGTGCATGAGTCTCTGAGTGGGTCTGTGAGTGGGTGCATACAAGTCTGAGTGGGTCTGTAAGTAGCTGAAAGAGTGCCTGAGTAGGTCTATGAGTGGGTGCATAACAGTCTTAGTAACTTTGTGAGTGGGTGTGTGAGTGTATGAGTAGGTCTGTGAGTGATACACGAGTCTCTGAATAGCTCTGTGAGTGGTTGCATGAGTCTCTGAGTGAGTCTGCAAATATGTGCATGGGTCTGTGAGTAGGTCTCTGAGTGGTAACGTGAGTCTCTGAGTGGGTCTTTGAGTGGCAGCATGAGTGTCTGACTGACTCTGTGAGTGGATGCATAAGTGTATCAATGGTACTTTGACTGGGTGCATGAGTCTCTGAGTAGGTCTGTGAGTGGGTACATGAGTCTGAGTGGGTCTGTGAGTGGGTGTATTTTTGTCTGAGTGTGTCTGTGTGTTGGTGTGTGAGTCTCTCTGTGAGTGACTGTGTGAGTGGCTATATAGGTCTGTGAGTGGGTACATGAGTGTCTGAGTGGGTCTGTGAGTAGTTGCTTGACTCTCTGAGTGGGTATGTATGTGGGTGGATAAGTCTCTAAGTTAATCTGTAAGTGGATGTGTAAGTGTCTGAGCACATCTCTGAGTGGGTGCATGAGTATCTGAGTGCATCTGTGAGTGAGTATGTGAGTATCTGAGTAGATGTCTGAGTGGGTGCATGAGCCTCTCTATGGGTCTTTGAGTGGGTGTTTAGGTCTCTGAGTAGATCTGAGTAGATTCACAGAAGGCACTTACTCATTGATGAGTAAGTGCCTTCTGTGAATACCAAAATGAGTAACTTACTCATTTTGAGTAACTTACTCATTTTGGTATTCTCAGAAGGCACTTACTCATCAATGAGTAAGTGCCTTCTGTGAATACCAAAATGAGTAAGTTACTCAAAATGAGTAAGTTACTCAAAATGAGTAAGTAAGTGCCTTCTGTGAATACCAAAATGAGCAAGTGCCTTCTGTGAATACCAAAATGGTAGTAAGTTTAGGATTTTGTCTTAAGTTAGTTCTGTGAATCGGGCCCATAGAGTGGTTCTGTGATTGGGTGGAACGAATTCCTGAGTGTGTCTGTAAGTGGATGCATCAGTCTGTCAGTGTGACTGTAAGTGGGTACATGAGTCTCTGAGTAGGTCTGTGAGTGGGTGCATGAGTCTCTGAGTAGGGGCATAAAAGTCTGAGTTGGTGAAGGATAATCTGAGTGGGTCTGAGAGTGGGTACATGAGTCTCAGTTGGTCTGTGAGTGGGTGCAAGAGTGTCTAAGTGGGTGATTGAGTGTTTAAGTCTATGTGTGGGTCTGTGCGTGGGTGCATGAGTCTCTGAGTGGCTTTATAAATAGATGCATAAGTCTCTGAGTAGAGTTGTGAGTGGGTGCATTGGTCTCTGAGTGGGTCTGTGAGTGGGTGCAGAAGTGTCTGAGTGGGTCTGTAAGTGGTTGCATACAACTCAGTAGCTTTGTGAGTGGGTGCATGAGTCTCTGAGTAGGTCAGTGAATAGATGCATGGGTCTGTGAATGGGTCTATGAGAGAGTGTTCGAGTCTTTGAGTGGGTCTCTGTGAGTGGATGTGTGAGTGTCTGAATGGGTCTGTGAGTGAGTTCAAGAGTGTCTGAGTGACTCTGTGAGTGGGTGCATATGTCTATCAGTGGGACTGTGAGTGAGTGCATGAGTCTCTGAGTGGCTCTGTGAGTGGGTGCTTATGTTTCTGAGTGGGTATTTGAGTGGCTGCATGAGTGGCTGCATGATTGTCTGACTGGGTCTGCCAATGGCTACAAGAGTGTCTGAGTGGGTCTGTGAGTGGGTGTGTCAGTGCTTAGATGGTTCTGTGATTGGGTGCGTCAGTGAATGAGTGACTCTATGAGTGGGTACACAAGTGTATTAGTGGGGCTATGAGTGGGTGTGTGAGTCTCTGAGCTGGTCTGTGAGTGGGTACATGAGTCTCTTAGTGGGTATGTGAGTGGGTGCATGCATTTTTTAGTGGGTCTGTGTGCGGATGCATGACTCTCTGAGCGCCTCTGTGAGTGTTTGCATGAGACTCTGAGTGTGTCTTTCAGTGGGTGCATGATTTTCTGAGTGACTCTGTGAGTGGGTGCATAAGTGTATCAGTGGGATTATGGCTGGGTCCATGAGTCTCTGAGTAGGTGTGTGAGTGGGTGCATGAGTCTGAGTGAGTCTGTGAATAGGTGCATGGGTCTCTAAGTGAGTGCATGAGTCTCTGAGTGGGTCAGTGAGTGGCTGCATGAGTGACTGACTGGGTCTGTCAGTGGGTGCATGTGTGTCTGAGTGACTCTGTGAGTGGGTATAAGTGTATCAGTGCTACTATGACTGGGTATGTGAGTGTCTGAGTGGGTCTATGAGTTGCTGCATGAATGACTGACTAGGTCTGTCAGTGGGCACATGAGTGTCTGAGTAGTTCTGTGAGTGGATATATGTGTTTGAGTGGGTCTGTGAGTGGGTGCATTATGAATGGGTATGTGAGTCTCTGAGTGGGTCTGTGAGAAGGTGCATGAGTATCTGAGTGGATATCTGAGTGGGTGCATGAGTGGGTCTGTGAGTAGGTGCTTAAATCTCTGTGTGGGTCTGCGAGTGGGTACATGAGCCTCTGAGTGGGTGGATACATTCCTGAATATGTCTGTGAGTGGGTGCATAAGTCTGTCAGTGGGTTTGTAAGTGGGTGCATGTGTCTCTGAGTGGGTCTGTGAGTTGGTGCATGAGTTTCTGAGTGGGTCTGTGAGTAGGTGCCAACAAATCTGAGTGGTTGATGGAGATTTGTGAGTGGGTCTATGAGTGGGTGTATGAGTCTCTGAGTAGCTGTGTGAGTGGGTGCATGAATCTCTGAGTAGGTCTGTGAGTAGGTGCATGGACCTCTGAGTGGGTCTGTGGATGTGTGAATGAATGAGTGACTCTGTGAGTAGGTTCATAAGTGTGTCAGTGGAACTATGAGTGGGTGCATGAGTCTTTGAGTAGCTCTGTGAGTGGATGCATGAGTAGCGACATGAGTGTCTGACTGGGTCTGTCAATGGGTACAAGAGTGCCTGAGTATGTCTGTGAGTAGGTGCATAACAGTCTCAGTAGTACTGTGAGTGGGTGTGTCAGTGTCTAAGTGGTTCTGTGAGTGAGTGTATTAGTGTCTGAGTGACTTTGTGAGTGGGTGCATAAGTGTATCAGTGGGACTACGAGTAGGTGTATGAGTCTCTTAGTGAGTGCATGAGTCTCTGAGTGGAAATGTGAGTGGTTGCATGAGTCTCTGAGTCTGTGAGTATGTGCATGACGTCTCTGAGTGAGTCTGTCAGTGGGCTCATTAGTGTATCAGTGGGTCTGTGAGTGGGGCCATGAGTCTGTGAGATGGTCTGTGAGTGGGTACATTACTATCTGAGTGGGTCTGCGAGTGGGTGCATCATTGTCAGAGTCGGGTTGTGGATTTGCTGCAATGTTACATGTGGGGGCAACGCTGGCAATCACGACAAATTTGTGAATATCATGCATGAAAAAAACCTGTTTAGCAATATATTGGGCACATGTGGGCTCCGTGAAAGATCCTAATATTCCTCCCATGGTCTCATGACACATCCAACCGGACCCCCTTCGGCCATGCTCTGCCATTTGATTTCAGCCCTGGGAACTGTCCCAATAAACTAAAATGGCAGCTGCAACTCTCTGCTCAGGTTGCAGCCAGCCTATCATGGCATTTCTGTTGGCGCTTGCATTCGTGATTGTAGATAAAAAAACTACTTAACGGATTTACACCAAATAACAAAAAGCACAATCTGTGGACCAAAAGCTAGCTTCCTTCCAAATTTGGTCTTATTCTGTCCATAGTTTCGGGCTGCAGGTGTGTCTAACGAGTCTATGGGAATTAACATAAGAAACATACTTTTTTTGACCCCCCTCCCTTTTTCTCCGGCCCGCTTGGCAGATCCCCTCAAAACTTTCCATGCACAGCTAGAAATGCCGGCACACTTTTTTGTGACAATTTCATGAAGATTCATCAAACTGCACTAACGAAATAGGCACGTCCAAAAATGCTTTTCCTATGGAAAACATGGTCCTAACTATAATTACATACTGGCGACCACCAGTAGGAAATTATAAATATATATATATATATATCCACAGTTTCGTTTGGCTAACTTTAAGTGGCTTGGGTTTAGCCAAATGAAACTGTGGATGTAATTCAAAACCCTTGCCCGCCCCCAATTGCCAAGCCGTGACGTGTGGAAGTCTCCAGGTCGTGGACTGCCTGTTTCGCTTTGAGGAAGGAGAAGGAGGGGCGGTCGGAGGACGGCGCTTCTGATCCATACTTCGGCTCGGAACAGGTAAGCCGAGATGTGTGAGTGCTTGCCTGAGGCTTTGGTATATGTAAAGGGGAGCGATACGGAAGTAGTGGTAACAGTGGTTATTCATCTGTTCCCGAACAAAGCTATTAAGCAAGTGTCACAGTGAGGCTTCGCTGTTAGTTCCTGTTCAGACTGAGCAGGCACGCAAACGATGACAACTACTAGAGACAGCAGGAGAAGGGATGCAGCTACCAAGCTGTTCATGAGAACATCAGGGCCACAGGGCAACAACATCGTACAACAACGTACTGTTAATACGTCTATGGATAAAAAGAAATTGTGGGACAATCTTTGGAAAATTCTAAAAAAAGAACAATCCAAGTGGTGGGAGGCCACAGCCCTGCAACAATATGTGGAATGTGATAGGATACCACGCGGGCTCAGAATTTTTATTACTCCCACATTACAGAAACCTGACCCAGATATGATAGAGGAGTGGATGACAAATAATCATGCTTGCTCACTTAATATGCTCAAAATCTTGATCAAACATGCGGAAAAGGAAAGCCTCAAATTGACAGAAGAAAGTGAGGAAATCATCAAAAAGTTAAAGGAATTATACACTAAAGAGGAGTTTGAATCAGAAATGGTGAAAATGGATAAAAAACTGGAAAAAATCGAGGAAGATATTAAAGCAAAGAAATTGAGCAAATTCCATCGAGATGAGGTGGACTATAATAAAGGCCAAATTCTGACATTTGGCAGAAAAGTTCGACCTATTACGGAAAGAGGTTAAGGAACATGGAGAGCCTGATAAAGATCAAATACAACCATCTACATCAGGGGGCTCTACCCCTACAGGACTAAGCGAAACTGCAGGAAACATAGTGGAGACACTTGACAGCGACAACAGTGAAAATGACGGCTCGGTTATTAAGGAGCCCAATGCATCAAAAGCCCGCATTTTAAAAGAGTTCACGCTGATGGCCAAAGAAATAAAGAATACACAGGTACACAGCGAAAGTCCGGGAAGAGGTCGTGGTCGAGGCGGAAGAGGAGGAAACAGACCAAAATTCACAAGCAACAACCCAATAGACAGCCCTGTGGGAACACGTACGAGGGGCAGATTTGTGAAGAAATAATGGCCAACAGGACAGTGGTAAATCTTTCTGATTATGTACTGACTAAAGACCAACTTGAAGTTTTATCTCTAGGATTATCATTCTGCCCAACGTCTGAGTTTGATTATACTGAAACTCGCATTGATTTATTTAGTTTTGTTAGGAAACTGAAACTTAAGAAATGGTTTGCGATTAACAAATCTAACAAACAAAGATCAGCTCCTAGTAACCCATCAGCCCTTACCATAGATGATATAGAAACACTCCATTTGGTTCACGAGTTGGCTGGGGTTGAGGGATGCATTGATGACCCTTATGTTAACCTTGTTGATATCAACATTGATTTAGAAATGGGAGCTGACACATGTTTTAAACCTAAATCGGTTTTCATACCGCAGATTAGCAACAATGCCATTAATTGTTTTGAGAAGGGTATGATCAATGAGTTACAAAAACTCGAAACACACAAATCTTACGTGAGATCCAATTTGAAAAAACCTTATAGAGTTGCATTAAAAGAATTAGAGACTAACACTAACATAGTCATTAAGAAATCAGATAAAGGCGGTAACGTCGTGATTTGGCCTCTTCACATGTATCTCGAAGAAGGCAACAAACAATTGTCCGACAACAACAGATACTGCATTTCCTCTAAAGGAGAATATGATAAGGCCGTAAAAGATGTGTCCATTAAACTTACGGGGTGGAGGGACAGTGGACTGTTGAATAAAGATGAATTTACTTTTTTGGAGTGTAAGGACCCTAAAATTCCAGTACTTTATCTCCTTCCTAAAATTCATAAAAACGCCACTAAGCCACCAGGCAGACCCATAGTGTCATCACGTGACAGCGTGCTTGAGAACACATCTAAGTATGTGGATTATTTTCTGCAGCCGTTAGTCCAAGCACTACCATCTTTTGTGAAAGATACAAGTGATTTTCTAAGATCTATTAACAATATCAGCTGGGATGAAAATTACCTGTTAATGAGTATGGACGTCAGTAGTCTGTACACATGCATTCCCCAAGAACAGGGTATCCAAGCGTGTAGGTTTTTTCTGAAAAATAGAGCCCTATCGTTCTTTTTCATACCGAAATGATTCTGGATATGATCCAGCTATGTCTGAGTAACAATTTCTTCTTATTTGACAATAAGATGTATAGACAAATCCAGGGGCCGGCGATGGGAACCTGCTTCGCCCCCAGCTTTGCAGGATTGTACCTCGGCTGGTGGGAGGAGCAGGTTGTCAGTAAAACCAGACAATTTTCTGACCACGTCGTCCTCTGGTTGAGGTACATTGACAATATCTTCTGTGTCTGGAAGGGCACTGAGGTCCAGGCACGGGAGTTCGTGGATGTTCTCAATCATAATGATTTGAACTTGCAATTTACTAGTGAAACTAGTAAAAGCACCATCGAATTTCTTGATCTCAAACTTGAGATCAATGACAACAAAATTAGTAGTAGGTTGTTCAGAAAGGCCACGGCTGGCAACAGTTTGCTGCACGCCAACAGTTGCCACCCCAAAAACCTTATTCGCAGCATTCCTTTTGGCGAACTATTGAGAGCCAAGAGGAATTGCAGCACAGATGAGAGCTATCAAACGGAAAAACTGATCATGACTAATAGATTCCTGGCACGGGGATACAACAAAAATCTTATCAAAGAAGCCACTGAAAAAGTTGAGGAAATCAACAGGGATGATTTATTGTTTCCCAAAGTTTGCATGAATATGGTAGAGAAAAAAGAGCCGATTAGGTCCATTACGAAGTATACCAGTCAAGCCTGGGAGATCAGGAAAAGTCTGAAAAAGTTTTGGCAGGTCTTAAGGAATGATGATGATTTAAGAGAACATGTGGGCGAATATCCGTCCCTCACATTTAGAAAACACTGTTCATTGCGCGACAGTTTGAGTAGAAATATGTTGCAGGGTAACACAAAACGTAAGGACATTAAGTTTTTTTTTTACGTGCAATCAATGTAAAGCTTGCAAGTTTAGTACAAGTTGCAAATCCATCAAACTCTGCAATGACAAGGCTCCCTTTGTGATTAACAAACATGTGAACTGCAATACTGAATATGCTGTTTATGCATTAAGGTGCCCCTGCAATAAATTTTATATAGGCAGCACCATCCATAAAGGTAAAAAGAGAGTGTTAGAACATCTCAGGGCAATAAAGAAGAATGATAAAGTGTATCCTGTTGCCCGACACTTTAGTGAGCACCACAACCAAAATTCCAACCTTCTAAGATTCTGTGTTCTTGACTGTATTCCACCAAGATCAAGGGGGGGGCAATAGAACTATGGAACTTAGGAGGCTTGAATCAAAAATGATTATTAAATTCAACACTCTAGCCCCTAAAGGGCTGAATCTTGATGAAGAGATGTCCGTACATTTATGATGTTCCCATTTTTAAGTTTATATGATCTCCTGTTCTGTCTTTAAAGATTTTGTGTTCAGTTACACTTTCGATAAGTGCACTTTTTATGTTTTATTTTTTATTTTTTATTGTTTTTAATATCATCATCTTTGTCTGATTTTTTACAGATGACGAATGGGAATGATGAGACGCATGAATTTGAAATGTCTTGCACAGCTTAACTTATGCAACGCGACACTTAGGCTCACTTGAGCATGACTTTTCTGGGATTTATTGCTGAAAAACCATCAGTATATGCGGGTTCAGACGCTATAGATAATATTGAACCCACTTGGGTTGGTTTTGAGGTTTTTGAAGTTTTAAATATCTTCGATTATAGGCTTAATCCAACGGTCATAATATAGGTATGCCCACTTGGGCTTAACCATGAGCGTTTATCTAACTATCTATTCATTATTTTATCAATTATGTATTTTATCATGATGAGGTTTGTGAAATTATACTGTCGAATTGATTACATGCCCACTAGGGCTTTATTGAGGTTGAGCAGAATACATTATACGATACAGGAGGTGATCTCCGATATTTATCAGCATTTATCATGATTATACCTAGCAATGAATGATACACTGAGACACAGTAATTTATCCACAATGAGACTTATCATGTTTTATTGAATCATTATGAAATCGTGTTCAGTTGTAAGCAATCTAACATGTGCGAGGACACATACAAATTTTATTTCAGTTTGCGTCAACACTGAGCTTGTTGAGTCGATACATTTGACTAGTAAGTCTAAGTGGTTATGTATTAATTTACTATCATCCTTCCGTCATTTTTTCCAATTTTCAAATTTTCCAAATGTTTGATTAATGTTACTGAAACTTTATTGGTCAAGATGATGAACATTAGTATGTCTTCTATATTCATTGCACGTTATCAGCACTGTTGCTTTAAATGAAACTGATGATTCACTTACTCTTGCCCGTGAGAAAGGAGTGAGGAAACTCCGAAACGCGTCGGACCTAGTGTTGTCAATAAACACGCTTTATAATTGTGGCCACGGCTCCAGTGTTGTTTTCTACTTTAATCAAGGAGTCGCGCATTGGATTTTGTGTGGATATATATATATATATATATATATATATATCAGAAGCAAGCGACCCTTCCAGTTGGAAAGACGAGAGCCCACACAGGTAAGCGGATCCAAACTCCTTTAATTTCAGTTAAAAAAGCGAGCGGCATAATGCATTTCAGCACTCCGTGCCTTCCTCAGATGCCTGTGCTCTTTGAAAGATTCACTGTCCACTTTAAGGAAACAAAGCGTCTCACTGGATTGGTGGAGACACTCCTTCCACCTTTTGAAGGGAAGATTTTCCGGACTCGCTGCCCCGAGTCCACTTGCTGTAAAGACACACGTGGAAGTCCTTGCCCCAGTGGGCGGTGTCTGCAGCTCCCTCTGCATTGTGGATCCTGTAGTGTAAGGGGCTGGAATAGCTGACCTTCACCTAACCGATAATGCCCCCAGCGTGCCGGAATACCTTCGCCTGAGTAAGCAGAGGCATCTTTATGAAGTCATAACCCAGTTTTGACCGGCCTGGCAATGCGCTGAGAGTTACGGTGGTCCGGCGTTTCCCAAGTGCCTTGAGACATTCCACCTTTTGCCACAGTCTACGAACTATATATATATATATATATATTTATAGGAAAGAACCAAAATCCTGGCTCCCCAAGTGTTCTGCGAGAAAACAGGAGCGGACCACAACGCATTCCTCACGGTGAATTTTATTGCAGATGAATTAAATTAAAACAGCACCCATAGTGTCCAGACAAGTGTCCAGCCTGAAGCGTTTCGACCGCGTAACAGCGGTCTTGTTCACATGACGCGCTGGACCAATACAAACATAATTATAGTGCAATCAGCAAAATGGAACCACCCCCAATAGCACCAGAAATAGAAAAAAGACTTGTTGTTACCTCAGGACTACCCTTTTCCCATTTCGCCAGAAAATAAGGTTACAATAGATGTTAGGAATCCTGTCACGATAATTATGTATGCATTGTAAAAAGATGTATAAAAAATATATGATGCTTAAAAACATGCTATATACAATTTCATACTATTAAACATTGATGGGAAAAATAATAATAATAAAGTGCTTATTATGGCTGCTGCTAATACAGCTAAAAGATGCCTTAAAATCCCAACACATAATCTAATCCCATTTATGAAATATACAATAGTCGTGTATCCAGGCAAGGGGTGTCCATAAAATTACTATTGCCATTCTGCTCAATAAAAAAACCTAAAGTGCAAGTGCAAAAAAAGTGCCAAAGTTTACTCATGTGCAAACAATGCTGATTGTTAAAAACCATTTCAAAATTCCTATATATGTACAACAAGCCGGGTCAGTAGCTATACTCAATTCCACTTGAATAGAAGGTTAATCAATAAAGTGCCAGTGCAAAATTCCACATTGTTGAGTACATACTCGGCAAAAGAATCGGTTCAAATTCATAAACTATTTTTCGATGTTAAAAAATATATAAAGTTACATGATGTTATTCAAAATCTCATAAAATGGAAAAGCATGAAAACATTATATAATCATGATTGGCTCAGGTTAAAACAAGTTACAACAACAGACACCTACATACTTAATTCTCAGCAGATCAGTAGGATGAGGGACACATGATGGTCTATTTGTACCCGTGATTACCTTACTGTTATCAAATATTGCTATTATATAGAGAAAATCCTCTTGCACCAAGGTCATACAAGGGGTACCTAATGCCTAAAAGGGGTGTGTGTCATGTCCAAACAAACCTATATCAAATGATTTTACATTAATACATCCTAAAAGCATTTAATAAATACTTAAAAAATGTGTGTTGATAACAGATCCCTAAAACGATTGTTAAAATAAGATGTCTGATTTGGACATTCAATTTACTATCTGCAAGACACCCCATTAAAGAAAATTGTGTAATTCCTCCCTGCGTTCAAACCATTAGGCATTTTGGTGTCTAATAATACAATAAAGTGGGATTCCAGTTGGCGCAATATTTTTTCTCTGTTCCCCCCTCTGATTGATTTGGGTACTGATCCGATCACAAAATAACTTAACTCACTCAGGTTGTTGTTATGCTTAAGTTTAAAATGGCGAGCCACTGGGTAGTTGGGGTCGGAATTCACCACCGCCCTTAAATGCTGAAGAATTCGGTTGAACACCTAAAGCTTGGTACTTCCTACGTATTTGAGTTTGCATGTGCACTCCAATACATATACGGCGTGTTCGGTGCGACATGTCAGGTGACCCTGGATTTTAACTGTCAATTCTTCAAAGGCAGTGGTGTATTCTGTAACATTTTTACCGAACTTGCAGGCCCTGCAACTTGTACATTTAAAAAAACCAGACTTAGGCGACAACCAGGTGTTAGAAACCACTATTTCTGGACTGGTTCTAACCAGCGCATCCCTCATAGAGGGAGCGCGTCAAAATGTAAGGGTAGGAAGATTGGGCACGATCTGTGATAATGTCAAATCAGATAGTATGATCGGCCAGTGTCTATAAATAATCTTCCTTACCTGTTTGTCCTGGCAATTATATGATGTTATTAACCTGATTGAGTCACTAGTGTTGGATGATTCTCCAGAGAAGTTTCTTGTAGCATTAGTGGCTGCTGTTTGACTCTGTAGGTACTCCTGTCTCTCAATAGTATTGGCCCGGTCCCGGGCCTTTACTAAATCCTTAATCTTGTAACCTCTAACCTTAAACCTTTCCAAGGCTTCTGTTTGGCAGGAAGTGAGGTCACTCTCTGAACTGCAAATCCTTCTAATACGCAGGAATTCGCCATAGGGAATACTGCGAATGAGATGGAAGGGATGAGCACTGCTGGCATGCAAAATGGAATTGCCAGCAGTGCTTTTTCTGTACAGCCTTGTTTCGATCCTGTTGTTTTTGACATAAAGTTCCACATCTAGAAATTGGACACAGCTAGTACTGATGTGTGCCGTAAACGTTAAGTTCAAATCATTGTTGTTAATCATATCAACAAATTGTGCAGCAGACTCCTCTGCCCCCTTCCAGATGACACACACGTCATCAATGAATCTCCACCAATGGAGAACGTGTGAGTCATAAGTGGTTTTGTGGGTGGTTCTGAGGACCCGCTCCTCCCACCAGCCAACGTGAAGACACGCATAGCTAGGGGAGAAGCAAGCCCCCATCGCCACCCCCCGCAATTGCTGATAGGTCATCTTATTAAACATGAAAAAATTGTTAGTTAAACAAGTTTCAATCATACTGCATAGCATCTTATTGTGCTCATAAAGACCAACATTACGCTTGCTCAAAAAGTACTTAACTGCATTAATGCCATCTGCATGATTAATGCTAGTATACAAGGTACTAATGTCCATTACGATGAGACAACAATCCCCATGCCAAACAACCTCTTGTAATTTAGATAAGAAATGCCCTGTGTCCTTAATGAATGATGGAAGACCCTCCACAAATTCATGAAGATAGTAGTCCACATATTTAGATATTGGCTCCAAGAGACTACGTTGAGCAGAAATAATGGGTCTTCCTGGTATCGGGGTAATCATCTTACGTACTTTTGGGATAAAATACAAGATTGGTGTTATGGGATAGTCATTTTTGAGGAAATTGTACTCATCCTTGCTGAGAAGACCCTGACGCTTCCACTGTGCTAGGTTTTTGAACACTTTATCCTTTACTTGAGTCAATTCAATAGGGAGTGCTTTTCTATAACATAGAGTGTCATTTAAATGTCGTTCAGCTTCCTGCATGTAAAGTTCCCTCGGCCATATGACAATGTTGCCCCCTTTATCTGGCTGGTTGATAATCAGATCCTTGTTGCTTTTTAATTTGTGCATGAGCTTGGAATATTGTGCATCCCGAAAATTCCTGCGATGATTTCTTACGCATTACATTTTTATTCAAGCTCTTCAGATCCTCAGTCACACAATCATTAAAAACGTCGATGGCGTCTTTGGGCATCATTGGGATGAATTTAGATGGTGGACGAAAGGGACTTTTCACGGCACTACCAACATTTATTCCTAATGACAAAAGGTCAGATTGTGTTGAAGTGGAAGTAATGTCCTCTATATATATATATATATTTATATATATATAAATATATATAGATATTTATATATATATATAGATATATATATATATATATATACACACACACATATACATATGTGTGTGTGTATATGTATATATATATATATATAAATATATATATATACACACACACATATACATATGTGTGCGTGTATATATATATATGTATGTATTAATATACATATGTATGTATATATGTGTGTATATATATCTATATGTGTGTGTGATATATATATATATATATATATATATATATATAACCTACTAGCGGTCGCCAGTAGGTAGTTATAATTAGGACCTTGTTTCTATTCAAAACAAGTTTTTTCTTCTGCCAATATCGTTGGCGCCGTTTGATGAATATTCGGGAAATTTCCAAAACTAATGGGGCGCTCCGGTCAGCTCCTGTCTTGAAAGTTTCGGAGAGATTCGTCAAGCAGGGGCCAAGAAAAAAGGGGGGGCCCAAAATGTATTTTCCCCATGTTAATTTCCATAAGAAACTTTAGACAAGGCTACAGCCCAAACTGCTGAACGGAATTACACCAAATTTGGCAAAAAGGTAGCCCTTGGTTCAGAAAGCAACCTTTTTTTTTTTTTAAATGGTGTAAAACTGTTCAGTAGTTCTATAGAAATTCATATATTTAGAAATATTAGTATCTGGTGACCGCGGTGGATCCGCGAACCCTCCTGATCTCAAGCTTGACTCTGATTGGCTGCCAACACTTAAAACAAGGAAGTGTTGGCAGCCATCTTGTGACTTATTGAACCGAGTCACAAGAATAAAGGTAAAAAAACAGTGGAATTCGCGTAGGGTCCGTGAATCCCGTTGATTTTTTTTTTTAAACGAAGTGCGGTCTCACGCGCTTCATTTAATTAAGCCCCCGGGTAGGCCAGGTCCCGGGGCAATGCCAAAAAAGAATGCGGGGGCACCGCCACCTCCCCGGGGCTTTTTATTAAGAAAAAAGGCTTGGGGGGCTCCTGCCAACCCCCACGCTGCCCTGGGGACCGCCACCCCCGGGGCATACATTATGTAAATGCGGAGATCCGTTGTGAACCTCTGGCCCCGGGGACCAGCACCTCCCCGGGGCTTTAAAATTGATGGAAGGGAGCCGTGCGGCCCCTCCTAGGAGCCCTCCATGACACTGGGGACCACAAACCCCCTTGGGCCGGCTCCAGCAATGTCCCGGGGTGCCAACCCCAGGTACATTGCAGTTTGCTATGACAGGGTGGGAGCACTGCCCGTGCCCTGCCATAGCAAACTTCTGCTTCGCTTCATGGAAGCGAGAGCAGGAAAACTGCTCTTACTTCCATGAAGCGAAGCAGTATTGCTTTTGGGCAAAGGGAGCTGCATGTTTGCATCTCCCTTTGCCCAAAAGCAATGCCGGCTCCTGCAGGAGGCGGGGAGCCGGCAGGGACCGCAGTGGCATTGAGGCAACCCCCGTGGTCCCTAATGTGAGGCCAAGCCTAGGGTGTTGGGGTCCCCATGGCCCAAAATGGCCCAGTTAGGGTGGCCACGCAGGCCAACTATTCATTTAAACAAGAATTGGGCAAGCCCCGGGGGATGGGGTCCCTGGGGCCAAAAATGGCCTTGGGGGTGGGCCAAGTGGCCCCTCTCCATTTTTTTACTTTTTTTTAACAAATGGCCTGGCCCCGGGGGATGGGGCTGACATTGGGTAATGGAACTGGGGGGCATTAAAAAAAAATTCTCTCGTGATAGGAGTCGCGACCCTATCATGGCTCTCAGCACGGCCCCCCAGTGTAACGTTGCGGTGGATTCGAGGATCCATCTTAAATAAAAAAATGAATAGTATGTAATTCAGAAGGTAGTATTGCATTTGTGAACTTTTTTATAGAGCTAGTGAGATTGAAGTTAATAATTACATTGAATTTGATAGAGTTAGAAAGAATATAAAAAAATTAAAAGTAAAAGTTAAATTTGAAAAGTGTTTTGTGTTGTAGTACATTGAATTTGTGCTTTTGTTTTGGAAATTCGCTATGGGTTCCCAATTCCGGAAAATATTTAAAGAGAGTATGTATGTTAAATAATAAATAAGATTCACTGTTGGGTTATAGGGTGGCTCTAAAAAGAGGCTGTGTTTTCATTATGACTTTGTTGGAGATACACATAAGTGCGGATGCACAGCTTAAGGTTGTTGAGAAACACTCTGTTTCGTTCATCTGTGAAATGAACTCCATCAGTTCTGTAGATGTCATGCATATTAAAACGTAGATTGTTGTTATAGATGGAGCCCATCCTATGGTCTCTGAGGTAAGCAGAAACAGCTTTATTGACATTCTTCCTAGCTTTCTCAATCTGTGGACAGAATTGATTTGACCACTTCCAGTTCTGTCTTTGGCATATATTAGAGTATACAAAGACAGTTTGAGGCAAAAGCAACATCAGTTGTGCAAAGGTATCATTCATTAGGATTTCCAGCCCTACCCCAGTCAATGTGCCTAGGTCATTGCCACCACAGTGCACAATCATGAGGTCAGGGGTTTGGAGATGCAAAAAGGTTTTAACCAAAGGCATCAATTGGTGCCACTTTAATCCTCTCTGTGCAGTCCATTTAATATCCACATTTTACAAACCTAGGTCTTTGTGCTCTGTGTTCAGCATACCTTTTGCACCAGAAAACATAACTGTGCCCTACAATCCATACTGTAAGATTCTTGAAGGGATGTCTGGAAGGAATGCAAAGATATCTGTAGATGAGGTAGTTAGTTGGTAGAATGAGAGGTATCTAAAATGGTGGAGAACATGCTGCTTTTGAGAAAACTGATAAGTGATTGGCTGTTCATCAACATTGTGCACTCAAAAATAGGATGCATGTTACTTTCCTGAAGAAGCATGTTCCTGATTAGTTACTAAAAATTTTTGAAAGGTACAGTAGATAGGATAAAAGAATATTTTGCAAAAGTCAGCCACACCTGCTATTTGCATTTGCAAGCTTGTGTACTGAATTTGAAAATGTGGTGAACTTGTGACCTTCTGGTACAGTTGAATGTTGCAGAAAGTGTTACTATGGAAACTAGGATTAAACAGAATGGGAGGAGGGTTGAAACTTAACTGTGGTTTTAAAATCTGAAATGGTAACTTATATATAAGTGATATGTTACTGAATTAAGTTTTTCCAAATCAGTAGAATGTTTAGAAGTAGTGTGTTGTTAAAAAATAATACTAGTATGTAGTATTCTGTCCTCGCGCGCTTCTCGTGCGTGTACATTCTATGCCGTGATGACTCGTGCTGCCCGTTGGCGCGCGACTAGTTCTGTGGTTTTTACAGTTGGGACATGACTGTTGGAACTGGCGGCGCCGTGCTTGCATGCATGACTGAGGGCTGTTTGTGGGTTTTCAGCTGTTATACAAAATAAAGACAACTTACCTTCACGTCTGTATCCTGTCATCACTACATTTATCGTGGTGACGAGCTGGACTGTAGCTGATCCCACACAGAATCCACATGGAGCACCTCGCCCTCATACAAGCCTAGATTCTCGTTACAAGCCGCAGCGACGAAGAAACACAACGAGTTCCAGAAAACCCTAACAGATGCCAGACGTATTGGTTACTCCAAGCATTCGGCATCTCCACCTTTTACACACGACGGCCACAGTATGTACAACTGAAAAGCAGACTGGATCTGTGGTGTCAAAGAAGAGGCAGAGTCCCGCTGTGCGTGAGAGTCCGGCTACCACCGCCCTCTCCTGTTGCCTGGCTTCGCTTAGCCTGGCAGGGGCAGAACAGGAGGCGGGCAAGGCTGTCATTCTCTGTGAGGGGGCAGCACTTAAGCCCATGCGGAGGAGGGCCACCAGGCACGCACAAGTGATTGATTCCCTCGATCGTCTTCACCAGAGGCGTGGTTCACAGCGCTAAGCACCCCTCCTGAGGCCGTCCCTCTTCATCCTCACGTGGCGTCATATGTCTTTCGGAGGAGTTTGGTCGGCATCTCCGCCCCGTGAGGCGGAACTTAGACTCCCCATCGAGATACACCAGTAGAGTTCGCATGACACAAAGAGCAGCCCAGCTGTCTGCCGTTTGGTAATCCCTATGAGCACACGCCTCGCCACGATTATGCTCCGGGTCAGCGCGTGCGCTACTTCAAAAGCATTTTTTTTTCTGTTCTTTTCCCTTCTTGGTCTCCTCCTGTCTTCACGTACTAAGCAGTAGCAACGTTGTCTTCAGTCACTTCTGCTGGTGAAGAGCGTTCAGGACCCTGTTCTGTACAGTAAGAGTACAACATAATACATTTACTTTGCCTGTTTTTTTTTCAAAGATCTTTATCTATTTACCCTCTTATAGTTTATTTTTACATATATCTTTCACATAAATAGACTTGGCTAAGCTACTTTTACAGCACGGTGACGCGCACACCATTGTGACTGTTTTTAAAACATTTTTCATTTTTTTACTTTCCTTAAAATTGCACTGCGCTTGACATTCTGCTCTTTTGAATAACATTGATTCATCCCACTACAGGTGTTTAGCTTACCTTTTAGGTGGTTAAAGTTTACGTTCTATTACATTATGCAAGCTGTTAACCCACCACCACCATTCCTTGAGTCGCCTGGTGAACCACCTATCAGCTGGCGCCATTGGCTCGACGCATTTAAAACTTATTTAGGTGCTATAGGAGCACATAGGTTTAGACCTGAAAGAAAGAAGTTTTTACTGTTACATTCTCTTGTATTTGAAGGGAGAGCTACACTTAAACACCTAACTGATCCCGTGGGCGTTGTTGAGGAAGATCTTGATGAATATCAAAGAACTATTAAGAAATTGGCTGGTAGATATGATGTTCAGCCAAGTATTGTAGTACTAAGACACAAATGTTTCAAAAGAGTACAAAAAACGATGAGGATGTTGACACATACATCAGTGCCCTTAGAAGAATGATAGCAGATTGCGAATTTGAAAATTTTAGTGAGCAATTGGTACGTGACCAATTTATTAGCCATTGCACGGATAGAACCATTAGACAAAAACTATTGTCCTTAGGGAATCCCACCCTTGACGAGTCTATCCGCATTGCCAAAAGCATTGAAACCGCTCAACTCTCAGTGAAACAATTAGAGAACAAAACAGTGGAAGTTGTAACCCCAGTATGCATTAACAACTACAAAATAAAGAGAGAAAGTTCTCAGAATAGTTTTTTTAAAAGATCAGACATTTGCTTTCAGTGCGGTAACCCTATGCACATCAAAAACAGCAGACCGTGTCCTGCTAAAAACGTAGTCTGCCGGTTCTGTATCAAAGTAGGCCATTTTGCCAAGGTATGTCAGGGGCACAAAAGAGAAAATGTCAGAGTTGGGCATGTCAAGGACACCCGTGACAGTGAGAATGAGGGCCCCTTGTCCGAAATGAAAGACATGATACTAGTGGTTACGGAGAGTGAAATTAGGACTTGCGATCCCTCTGAGTGTGTAGACCCCTATGCTAACATACTTGTAGGAGAAAAGAAATTGCGACTTCTAGTGGACTCTGGTGCACGCATCACTATGATTTCCGAATCAATTTTCACCGCCAATTGGGGCGAAAGACAGCCGTTGCCTTCTGATCGCGCACCTGTGTCCTAGGAAGGGCGTAAGATCGATCTCCTAGGTTATTTCGAAGACATCGTGTAATTTAAAGGTAGTCGCATTCAAGGTAAAATCTATGTAGCTATCCAAGGTTTAAATATACTAGGGTGGTTTCACCAAGGTTTGTTCGACATGATGTTATGTCCTCGTGCCAAAGAACAGGTTTTAGCAATTCGTGATTCCTCCCAGGTTGAAGAACGTTTGAACAACTTTCCCAAAGTCTTCTCTGGAGAACTTGGAAAAATCAAAGGTTTCAAACATAAGATTAAAGTGAAAGAAGGTGCCATACCCGTAAAACACAAGTTAAGAAGCGTACCTTTCAGCATCAGAGAAGACCTCGAGAAAGAACTTACTATATTATGCAACAGAGGAGTTATCGAACCTATTGAATCATCGGACTGGTTGTCCCCACTTGTTGTAGCGCGCAAAAAGAACAATGAACTTAGAATTTGCATAGACTTGCACAGCCTAAATAAAGAGATATGGGTAGACTCGCACCCTCTACCCAACATCACCAAAATGTTGGCAATGGTTGCAGGAGCAAAGTTCTTCAGCAAACTTGATCTTGCTTCTGCATATCATCAAGTTGAACTTGACAGAGATTCACGCCATCTCACTGCGTTCAACTCCCCATCAGTCACGTTCCAATTCTGTCATATGCCATTTGGTTTGGCTTCGGCAGCTTTGGTTTTTCAGCGCGGATTTTCCTTTGAGCAGGACACGCTCCTTTCATCTCCCAGGCCTCCATTTACTGAACTGTGACCAGCCAATTTAATTAATTCCCCGGCACAGCACATTGCCATTTAGCGGCGAAGGTGTTTAAGCAATTGCTCCCAGCAAACCAAGTTTGTTTTCCCCCCTACCGGGCCCCACCAAAACGCGCATTAGTTCGCAGGCTATCCCGGTCACCTTAAGAAGTACAGCGCTACGCAGACGCCTTTACCAAGGATATTAATTACATCCTTTCTTCAGCTCAATTCAAGTTGCTCACACTTTTTGTCCTGAAGATGAACTCGAATAATTGAGTTCGAAACGTCGTCGACCCCTACATGAACTCCTTATACTCTGTAAAAATCTTTAAAGGAGCTTCTATTTCTGTTGTCAATGCGATGTCATTATTTTAAGTTCACCCTCACTTCTCACGTCACACTTATTGTCACTTACTGTGTGAGCACCTGAATACCTTCATTGTGTAATAAATACTTGTCATACATTGACCTATATGTCCCTCGTTATATTTCCTACTGCTCTCTTTTATGAATTAAGTTTCTATTCCTTTACTTACCTCAGTGCCCTCTACAGGGTTACTTCCCCTTGGACCCTTTAGGCCACTCTAGAACCATTGTTCCTTTAAACAACTTGGTTTTTCAGCGCCTCATGGTTAATCTTCCTAAAGGAATTAAAAATGTCGCCATCTTTCAAGATGACGTTCTTATACATGCCATCGACGAATCTACACATGACAAATCTTTGCACCAAGTTCTATCCATATTTCAAGAGCATGGTATTGTGCTCAAACGTGACAAATGCGAGTTCTCTAAGAGCTCTGTAGAATACCTAGGTCACACAATCTCGAGTGCAGGTGTCACACCTAAACCAGGGTTGGTCCAAGCCATTTTAGATGCATCTCTCCTATTGACAAAACGGGTGTCAAATCTTTCTTAGGATTAAGTGAATTCTATTCTCGTTTCATCCCCGATTACGCCACGAAAGTATGCCCCATCTCCAACTTGTAAAAGCATGAAACTGTTTTTGCATGGGATGATGAATGTAGTAATGCTTTTGAATGGCTAAAAACACAACTCAGTAAGGTCAAGGCGCTGAAACCATTTGATCCAACAGTACATTGCACTTTAACTGTTGATGCCAGTTGTTATGGTCTTGGTGCAGTCCTAACCCAGCAGATAGGCACTCATGAACACACACTAGGTTTCGCATCAAGAGTATTAAGAGACACAGAAGCACACTACTCTGTCATTGAAAAAGAACTACTAGCATGTTGGTGGGCCATTGAAAAATTCAAATGTTATCTATGGGGCAGGAAGTTCACCCTACAGACCGACCACAAACCTTTGGTAGCCATCTTAGGTAACACTAATTCTCGCAACAGTACACCACGCATAGCCAGACTTGCTTCCAAACTCCTCCAATTCCAATTTGATATTGTACACATCCCGGGTGGGAAGAACGTGCGTGCTGATGCTCTTTCACGCTTGCCTCCAGTTCCTAACATGTCAGAGGGTAGTGACAGACCCAATAGCGATGACGAACTTGAAGATTGTCTAGTGGCTGCTGTAGAATTAGAAAACACCTGTTCCATATGTGAAAAGGATTGGAAATTTGCCATGCAAAATGATGAAGCGCTGAAATGTGTCAAGAAATACATTGCTGAAGGTTGGCCTAAAGAGAAAAATGTAAATGTTGATGTCCAATCTTATGTAAAAATAAGTGAAGTATTGTCTGTAGAAGATGACCTTATCTTCGGGCTAGAAACAATTGTACCCCCTTGTTACCTCTTAAAAACCCTCTTGACTAAAGCACATGAAGGTCCTCTGGGTGCTACACTCACAAAACGCAGAGTACGTGAATACTTCTGGTGGCCCCAAATGGACAGAGACATTGACGCCATGGTCCAGGAATGTCCCATTTGTGCTGGTAGTGACAAGACCCTATGCGTCTCTAACCCTACCCTCACACCCATTTCCCTTCCTGACAATCCCTGGGAAAAACTGGGGATTGACGTTCTGGGTCCCTTCCACACCTTACCTCTTCAGACCCGTTTCGCCATAGTCTTAGTTGACTACTACTCAAAGTGGCCTGAAGTAAAATTTGTAGCCAAAGTTGACTCCAAAGAAATCCTCGACTTCATGAAAGAGGTTTTCATGCGGGAGGGTTTTCCCAAGACAGCTATCTCTGACAATGGTGTACAGTTCATATCTGCTGATGTTGAAGAATTCCTCAAACAATCTTCCATCAACCACCTCAAAAACTCTCTCTATCATCCACAAAATAATGGACTAGTGGAAAGGCTCAACAGAGTCATTGGGGATTGTATACGGTGGGCCATTTCTCACAACAAAGTAATACCTGTTGCTGTAAGAACCATGCTGTGGTTCTACAGAACCACGCCGCACTCATCCACTGGCGTTTCCCCTTTCGAATTGCTCAAAGGCAGGAAGGCCTGCTCTGAATTCAGACCAGCTTGGATGTCTAAATGGTTCAAACACAACACCACTGTCCTCGAGCTTGACGCAAAGGTTAGAAACAAAGTTGACGACACACAATCCAAACAAAAAACATACTTTGACTCTAGAAAAAATGTCTCCAAAAGGAATTTCGCCGAAGGTGACAGTGAAAAAAAAGAAACAAAGTTTTGTAAGAAAAGGTGACTCCAAGTTCAGTGAGCCCATTGGCATTGACAAAATATGTGGCAGTGCTGTTTGTGCCAATCAGCGCAACTGGTGGAACATGAACAAAGTTGTTAAAGTCAATGACAAGGTATGTGATAGACCGTCTCAGTGTGCTGATGCAGTCACCATGCATTCCATAGGTCCTAGATGCAGTGAACTTGATGTTATTAATAACCCCCTTGTTTCCCCCAGGAGGAGTGGCAGAGATATTAGACTGCCTGCCAGGTTCAGGTAAACCCATTCTCCCCTTTTTTTCCCCTTTTGTTTCCCTCGCTTATTCTTCTTTTATTAAGGAAAAGAGATAGGTAGTATTCTGTCCTCGCACGTGGACATTCTATGCCGTGATGACTCACGCTGCCTGTTGGTGCGTGACTAGCTCTGTGGTTTTTACAGTTGGGACATGACAGTTGGAACTGGCGGCGCCGTGCTTGCATGCATGGCTGAGGGCTGTCTGTGGGTTTTCAGCTGTTATACGAACTAAAGACAACTTACCTTAACGTCTGTATCCTGTCATCACTACATAGTATTATTGGAAATAGGTTTTTGAACTCCCGTAAGGGTTTGTGGCTCCATCGTGACGCTACACTGCGGCACCTCGGTGGAGTCTTGACTCCAGTAAATTAGAGAACCAGTTTGGGCACTTTTAGAAGACACTTAGAAACAGTTAATATGTCTAACCAATAGAAATGTGAATCACAATTTGAAATAATGAAGGAAGCAATTTGATTTGTTACTTACATTTATTTGTGTGCAGAAAGAGAGGGAAAGTTTGCCATTACTAGTTTCACCTTGTTGAGAGTGGTGCATTACATTTTTGTGTGAAAGAGAAAATCTTTTATGAGTTTCTGATATTTCCTATTCTGCAATACTATTTGAAAGGTGAGTTTCAAATTTGTACGGTGTGTCATGTATTATTAGTAGTGTTTCATTCTTTGTAGTGATATTTTTAACTTTGAAAAGCATTATTTTCAAAGTTTGGAAATTATTAGAGAAGTGTGATGTTTGAAATATGTTACAAAATGTACAGATGTGTATTGTAGTTTGTTTTATTGTACTGAAATGATGATTGAAATAGTTTGTGCATACTAATATGTGTACTTTGGTAGATGGATTAGTGATTATGGTAGTTCGTATGAGTCTGTGGAAAGCTACACTTGTAGTACGCCGCATAAATTTAGGTGTCTGCTTGAAATGGGAAGTGCAGTGTGTCAAGTTTAAAGGACTTCATGGTCTTGTGACTGAGGTATGTCTCTACATGCACATGTATTCTCACAAGTGTTATGTATCTGAAGATGCTAGACATGTGAAACATAGGTATACATCTATTTGTATGTTTCTTTTATATATGATGCCACTAGCGAAAGGTACACACACATGCATGTATGCTTTCAGGAATATGGTGAGAGTTACAACAGACACATGCGCAGGGTTGCTAGTTTATATTTGGCTAGGTCCAACACTCTGAGTAGTTGCTGAACAGTGAAGCTGCAGCACAAAATTGAGGTTTAAGAGGTGTTAGCAGAGGGATTAGTGATTAGGCTACTTCATATGAGTCTGTGGAAAGGTACAGTTGAAGTACTCCGAATACATTTAGGTGTCAGCTTGAAATGGGAAGTGCAGTCTGTCAAGTTTAAAGGACTTCATGGTCTTGTGACTGAGGTATCTCTCTACTTGTACTTATATTTTCACACGTGTTATGCATCTGAAGATGCTAGACGTGTGAAACACAGGTATGCATCTATTTGTATGCCTCATTTATGAATGATGCCACTAGCAAAAGGTGCAGACACATGCATGCATGCTTTCAGGAATATGGTGAGAGTTACAACAGACACATTCGCAGGATTGCTAGTTTATATTTGGCTAGGTCCAACACTCTGAGTAGTTGCTGAATAGTGAAGCTGCAGCACAAAATTGAGGTTTAAGAGATGTTAGCAGAGGGATTAGTGATTAGGCTACTTCGTATGAGTCTGTGGAAAGGTACACTTGAAGTACGCCGCATAAATTTAGGTGACTGCTTGAAATTGGAAGTGCAGTGTGTCAAGTTTAAAGGACTTCATTGTCTTGTGACTGAGATATGTCTCTACTTGTACATGTATTTTCACACGTAATATGCATCTAAAGATGCTAGACGTATAAAACACAGGTATACATCTATTTGTATGTTTCTTTTATATATGATGCCACTAGCAAAAGATACAGACACATGCATGCTTTTAGGAATATGGTGAGGGTTACAACAGACATATGCGAAGGGTTGCTGCTTTATATTTGGCTAGGCCCAACACTCTCAGTAGTCGCTGAATGGTGAAGCTGCAGAACAAAAGTGAGGCTTAAGACATGTTGACAGAGGGATTAGTGATTAGGCTACTTCATATGAGTCTGTGGAAGGGTACACTTTAAGTATGTCGCTTAAATTTAGGTGTCTCCTTGAAATGGGAATTGCAGTCTGAGAAGTTTAAGGACTTCATGGTCTTGTGACTGAGGTATGTCTCTACTTGCACATGTATTCTCACAGGTGTTATGCATCTAAAGATGCTAGACGTAGAAAACACAGATATACATCTATTTGTATGTTTCTTTTATATATGATGCAACTAGCAAAAGGTACACACACATGCATGCATGCTTTCAGGAATATGATGGGAGTTACAACAGACACATGTGAAGGGTTGCTACTTTATATTTGGGTAGGTCCAACACTCTGAGTAGTCGCTGAATTGTAAAGCTGCAGCACAAAAGTGAAGTTTTAGACATGTTGTTAGAGGGATTAGTGATTAGGCAACTTCGTATGAGTCTGTGGAAAGGTACACTTGAAGTATGCCACATAAATGTAGGTGTCTGCTTGAAATGGGAAGTGCAGTCTGTCAAGTTTAAGGGGAGTCATGGTATTGTGACTGAGGTATGTCTCTACTTGCACATGTATTCTCACACGTGTTATGTATCTGAAGATGTTAGTAGTATAAAACATAGGTATACATCTATTTGTATGTTTCTTTTATATATGATGCCACTAGCGAAAGGTACACACACATGCATGTATGCTTTCAGGAATATGGTGAGAGTTACAACAGACACATGCGCAGGGTTGCTAGTTTATATTTGGCTAGGTACAACACTCTGAGTAGTAGCTGAATAGTGAAGCTGCAGCACAAAATTGAGGTTTAAGAGATGTTAGCAGAGAGAGACTTCATGGTCTTGTAACTGAGGTATCTCTCTACTTGTACTTATATTTTCACACGTGTTATTCATCTGAAGATGCTAGACGTGTGAAACACAGGTATGCATCTATTTGTATGCCTCATTTATGAATGATGCCACTAGCAAAAGGTGCAGACATGCATGTATGCTTTCAGGAATATGGTGAGAGTTACAACAGACACATTTGCAGGGATGCTAGTTTATATTTGGCTAGGTCCAACACTCTGAGTAGTTGCTGAATAGTGAAGCTGCAGCACAAAATTGAGGTTTAAGAGATGTTAGCAGAGGGATTAGTGATTAGGCTACTTCGTATGAGTCTGTGGAAAGGTACACTTGAAGTACGCCACATAAATTTCGGTGTCTGCTTGAAATGGTAAGTGCAGTGTGTCAAGTTTAAAGGACTTCATGGTCTTGTGACTGAGGTATGTCTCTACTTGTACATGTATTTTCACACGTAATATGCATCTAAAGATGCTAGACGTATAAAACACAGGTATACATCTATTTGTATGTTTCTTTTATATATAATGCCACTAGCAAAAGATACAGACACATGCATGCTTTTAGGAATATGGTGAGGGTTACAACAGACATATGTGAAGGGTTGCTGCTTTATATTTGGCTAGGCCCAACACTCTCAGTAGTCGCTGAATAGTGAAGCTGCAGAACAAAAGTGAGGTTTAAGACATGTTGACAGAGGGAATAGTGATTAGGCTACTTCATATGAGTCTGTGGAAAGGTACACTTGAAGTATGCCGCATACATTTAGGTGTCTTCTTGAAATGGGAAGTGCAGTCTGAGAAGTTTAAGGACTTCATGGTCTTGTGACTGAGGTACGTCTCTACTTGTACATGTATTCTCACAGGTGTTATGCATCTGAAGATGCTCGACGTAGAAAACACAGATATACATCTATTTGTATGATTCTTTTATATATGATGCAACTAGCAAAAGGTACACACACATGCATGCATGCTTTCAGGAATATGGTGAGAGTTACAACAGACACATTTGCAGGGATGCTAGTTTATATTTGGCTACGTACAACACTCTGAGTAGTTGCTGAATAGTGAAGCTGCAGCACAAAATTGAGGTTTAAGAGATGTTAGCAGAGGGATTAGTGATTAAGCTACTTCGTATGAGTCTGTGGAAAGGTACAGTTAAAGTACACCGAATACATTTAGGTGTTTGCTTGAAATGGGAAGAGCAGTCTGTCAAGTTTAAAGGACTGCATGGTCTTGTGTCTGAGGTATGTCTCTACTTGCACATGTATTCTCACTCGTGTTATGCATCTGAAGATGCTAGACGTGTAAAACACAGGTATATATCTATTTTTATGTTTCTTTTATATATGATGCCACTAGCAAAAGGTACAGACACATGCATGCATGCTTTCAGGAATATGGTGAGGGTTACAACAGACACATGCGAAGAGTTGCTGCTTCATATGTGGCTAGACCAAACACTCTCAGTAGTTGCTGAATAGTGAAGCTGCAGCACAAAAGTGAGATTTAAAACATGTTGTTAGAGGGATTAGTGATTAGGTAACTTCGTATGAGTCTGTGGAAAGGTACACTTGAAGTATGCCACATATATTTAGGTGTCTGCTTGAAATGGGATGTGCAGTCTGTCAAGTTTAAGGGACTTCATGATCTTGTGACTGAGGTATGTCTCCACTTGCACATGTATTCTCACAAGTGTTATGTATCTGAAGATGCTAGACGTGTAAAACACAGATATACATCTATTTGTATGTTTCTTTTATATAAGATGCCACTAGCGAAAGGTACACACACATGCATGTATGCTTTCAGGAATATGGTGAGAGTTACAACAGACACATTCGCAGGGTTGCTAGTTTATATTTGGCTAGGTCCAACACTCTGAGTAGTTGCTGAATAGTGAAGCTGCAGCACAAAATTGAGGTTTAAGAGATGTTAGCAGAGGGATTAGTGATTAGGCTACTTCATATGAGTCTGTGGAAAGGTACAGTTGAAGTACTCCGAATACATTTAGGTGTCAGCTTGAAATGGGAAGTGCAGTCTGTCAAGTTTAAAGGACTTCATGGTCTTGTGACTGAGGTATCTCTCTACTTGTACTTATATTTTCACACGTGTTATGCATTTGAAGATGCTAAACGTGTGAAACACAGGTATGCATCTATTTGTATGCCTCATTTATGAATGATGCCACTAGCAAAAGGTGCAGACACATGCATGCATGCTTTCAGGAATATGGCGAGAGCTACAACAGACACGTTCTAAGGGTGGCTGCTTTATATTTGTTTAGGCCCAACACTCTGAGTAGTCGCAGAATAGTGAAGCTGCAGCACAAAAGTGAGGTTTAAGACATGTTGGCAGAGGGATCAGTGATTAGGCTACTTCGAATGAGTCTGTGGAAAGGCACACTTGAAGTACGCCGCATAAATTTAGGTGTCTCTTTGAAATGGGATGTGCAGTCTGGCAAGTTTACGGGACTTCATGGTCTTGTGACTGAGGTATGTCTCTACTTGCACATGTATTCTCACACGTGTTATGCAGCTGAAGATGCTAGACGTGTAAAACACAGGTATATATCTATTTTTATGTTTTTTTATATATGATGCCACTAGCAAAAGCTACAGACACATGCATGCATGCTTTCAGGAATATGGTGAGAGTTACAACAGACACATGCGAAGAGTTGCTGCTAAATATGTGACTAGACCAAACACTCTCAGTAGTTGCTGGATAGTGAAGCTGCAGCACAAAATTGACGTTTAAAACATGTTGTTAGAGGGATTAGTGATTAGGTAACTTTGTATGAGTCTGTGGAAAGGTACACTTGAAGTATGCCACATAAATTTAGGTGTCTGCTTGAAATGGGATGTGCAGTCTGTCAAGTTTAAGGGGAGTCATGGTATTGTGACTGAGGTATGACTCTACTTGGACATGTATTCTCATACGTGTTATGTATCTGAAGATGCTAGTAGTATAAAAGATAGGTATACATCTATTTGTATGTTTCTTTTATATATGATGCCACTAGCGAAAGGTACACACACATGCATGTATGCTTTCAGGAATATGGTGAGAGTTACAACAGACACATGCGCAGGGTTGCTAGTTTATATTTGGCTAGGTCCAACACTCTGAGTAGTTGCTGAATAGTGAAGCTGCAGCACAAAATTGAGGTTTAAGAGGTGTTAGCAGAGGGATTAGTGATTAGGCTACTTCATATGAGTCTGTGGAAAGGTACAGTTGAAGTACTCCGAATACATTTAGGTGTCAGCTTGAAATGGGAAGTGCAGTCTGTCAAGTTTAAAGGACTTCATGGTCTTGTGACTGAGGTATCTCTATACTTGTACTTATATTTTCACACGTGTTATGCATTTGAAGATGCTAGACGTGTGAAACACAGGTATGCATCTATTTGTATGCCTCATTTATGAATGATGCCACTAGCAAAAGGTGCAGACACATGCATGCATGCTTTCAGGAATATGGCGAGAGCTACAACAGACACGTTCTAAGGGTGGCTGCTTTATATTTGTTTAGGCCCAACACTCTGAGTAGTCGCAGAATAGTGAAGCTGCAGCACAAAAGTGAGGTTTAAGACATGTTGGCAGAGGGATCAGTGATTAGGCTACTTCGTATGAGTCTGTGGAAAGGCACACTTGAAGTACGCCGCATAAATTTAGGTGTCTCTTTGAAATGGGATGTGCAGTCTGTCAAGTTTAAGGGACTTCATGGTCTTGTGACTGAGGTATGTCTCTACTTGCACATGTATTCTCACACGTGTTATGCATCTGAAGATGCTAGACGTGTAAAACACAGGTATATATCTATTTTTATGTTTTTTTATATATGATGCCACTAGCAAAAGCTACAGACACATGCATGCATGCTTTCAGGAATATGGTGAGAGTTACAACAGACACATGCGAAGAGTTGCTGCTTCATATGTGACTAGACCAAACACTCTCAGTAGTTGCTGAATAGTGAAGCTGCAGCACAAAAGTGATGTTTAAAACATGTTGTTAGAGGGATTAGTGATTAGGTAACTTTGTATGAGTCTGTGGAAAGGTACACTTGAAGTATGCCACATAAATTTAGGTGTCAGCTTGAAATGGGATGTGCAGTCTGTCAAGTTTAAGGGACTTCATGGTCTTGTGACTGAGGTATCTCTCTACTTGTACTTATATTTTCACACGTGTTATGTATCTGAAGATGCTAGACGTATGAAGCACAGGTATGCATCTATTTGTATGCCTCATTTATGAATGATGCCACTAGCAAAAGGTGCAGACACATGCATGTATGCTTTCAAGAATATGGTGAGAGTTACAACAGACACATTCGCAGGGTTGCTAGTTTATATTTGGCTAGGTCCAACACTCTGAGTAGTTGCTGAATAGTGAAGCTGCAGCACAAAATTGAGGTTGAAGAGATGTTAGCAGAGGGATTAGTGATTAGGCTACTTCGTATGAGTCTGTGGAAAGGTACACTTGAAGTACGCCGCATAAATTTAGGTGTCTGCTTGAAATGGGAAGTGCAGTGTGTCAAGTTTAAAGGACTTCATGGTCTTGTGACTGAGGTATGTCTCTACTTGTACATGTATTTTCACACGTAATATGCATCTAAAGATGCTAGACGTATAAAACACAGGTATACATCTATTTGTATGTTTCTTTTATATATGATGCCACTAGCAAAAGATACAGACACATGCATGCTTTTAGGAATATGGTGAGGGATACAACAGACATATGCGAAGGGTTGCTACTTTATATTTGGCTAGGCCCAACACTCTCAGTAGTCGCTGAATAGTGAAGCTGCAGAACAAAAGTGAGGCTTAAGACATGTTGACAGAGGGATTAGTGATTAGGCTACTTCATATGAGTCTGTGGAAGGCTACACTTTAAGTATGCCGCATAAATTTAGGTGTCTCCTTGAAATGGGAAGTGCAGTCTGAGAAGTTTAAGGACTTCATGGTCTTGTGACTGAGGTATGTCTCTACTTGCACATGTATTCTCACAGGTGTTATGCATCTGAAGATGGTAGACGTAGAAAACACAGATATACATCTATTTGTATGTTTCTTTTATATATGATGCAACTAGCAAAAGGTACACACACATGCATGCATGCTTTCAGGAATATGATTGGAGTTACAACAGACACATGTGAAGGGTTGCTACTTTATATTTGGGTAGGTCCAACACTCTGAGTAGTCGCTGAATAGTAAAGCTGCAGCACAAAAGTGAAGTTTTAGACATGTTGTTAGAGGGCTTAGTGATTAGGCAACTTCGTATGAGTCTGTGGAAAGGTACACTTGAAGTATGCCACATAAATGTAGGTGTCTGCTTGAAATGGGAAGTGCAGTCTGTCAAGTTTAAGGGGAGTGATGGTATTGTGACTGAGGTATGTCTCTACTTGCACATGTATTCTCACACGTGTTATGTATCTGAAGATGTTAGTAGTATAAAACATAGGTATACATCTATTTGTATGTTTCTTTTATATATGATGCCACTAGCGAAAGGTACACACACATGCATGTATGCTTTCAGGAATATGGTGAGATTTACAACAGACACATGCGCAGGGTTGCTAGTTTATATTTGGCTAGGTACAACACTCTGAGTAGTTGCTGAATAGTGAAGCTGCAGCACAAAATTGAGGTTTAAGAGATGTTAGCAGAGGGATTAGTGATTAAGCTACTTCGTATGAGTCTGTGGAAAGGTACAGTTAAAGTACACCGAATACATTTAGGTGTTTGCTTGAAATGGGAAGAGCAGTCTGTCAAGTTTAAAGGACTGCATGGTCTTGTGACTGAGGTATGTCTCTACTTGCACATGTATTCTCACTCGTGTTATGCATCTGAAGATGCTAGACGTGTAAAACACAGGTATATATCTATTTTTATGTTTCTTTTATATATGATGCCACTAGCAAAAGGTACAGACACATGCATGCATGCTTTCAGGAATATGGTGAGATTTACAACAGACACATGCGCAGGGTTGCTAGTTTATATTTGGCTAGGTACAACACTCTGAGTAGTTGCTGAATAGTGAAGCTGCAGCACAAAATTGAGGTTTAAGAGATGTTAGCAGAGGGATTAGTGATTAAGCTACTTCGTATGAGTCTGTGGAAAGGTACAGTTAAAGTACACCGAATACATTTAGGTGTTTGCTTGAAATGGGAAGTGCAGTCTGTCAAGTTTAAAGGACTTCATGGTCTTGTGACTGAGGTATCTCTCTACTTGTACTTATATTTTCACACGTGTTATGCATTTGAAGATGCTAGACGTGTGAAACACAGGTATGCATCTATTTGTATGCCTCATTTATGAATGATGCCACTAGCAAAAGGTGCAGACACATGCATGCATGCTTTCAGGAATATGGCGAGAGCTACAACAGACACGTTCTAAGGGTGGCTGCTTTATATTTGTTTAGGCCCAACACTCTGAGTTGTCGCAGAATAGTGAAGCTGCAGCACAAAAGTGAGGTTTAAGACATGTTGGCAGAGGGATCAGTGATTAGGCTACTTCGTATGAGTCTGTGGAAAGGCACACTTGAAGTACGCCGCATAAATTTAGGTGTCTCTTTGAAATGGGATGTGCAGTCTGTCAAGTTTAAGGGACTTCATGGTCTTGTGACTGAGGTATGTCTCTACTTGCACATGTATTCTCACACGTGTTATGCATCTGAAGATGCTAGACGTGTAAAACACAGGTATATATCTATTTTTATGTTTTTTTATATATGATGCCACTAGCAAAAGGTACAGACACATGCATGCATGCTTTCAGGAATATGGTGAGGGTTACAACAGACACATGCGAAGAGTTGCTGCTTCATATGTAGCTAGACCAAACACTCTCAGTAGTTGCTGAATAGTGAAGCTGCAGCACAAAAGTGAGATTTAAAACATGTTGTTAGAGGGATTAGTGATTAGGTAACTTCGTATGAGTCTGTGGAAAGGTACACTTGAAGTATGCCACATATATTTAGGTGTCTGCTTGAAATGGGATGTGCAGTCTGTCAAGTTTAAGGGACGTCATGATCTTGTGACTGAGGTATGTCTCTACTTGCACATGTATTCTCACAAGTGTTATGTATCTGAAGATGCTAGACGTGTAAAACACAGATATACATCTATTTGTATGTTTCTTTTATATATGATGCCACTAGCGAAAGGTACACACACATGCATGTATGCTTTCAGGAATATGGTGAGAGTTACAACAGACACATTCGCAGGGTTGCTAGTTTATATTTGGCTAGGTCCAACACTCTGAGTAGTTGCTGAATAGTGAAGCTGCAGCACAAAATTGAGGTTTAAGAGATGTTAGCAGAGGGATTAGTGATTAGGCTACTTCATATGAGTCTGTGGAAAGGTACAGTTGAAGTACTCCGAATACATTTAGGTGTCAGCTTGAAATGGGAAGTGCAGTCTGTCAAGTTTAAAGGACTTCATGGTCTTGTGACTGAGGTATCTCTCTACTTGTACTTATATTTTCACACGTGTTATGCATTTGAAGATGCTAGACGTGTGAAACACAGGTATGCATCTATTTGTATGCCTCATTTATGAATGATGCCACTAGCAAAGGTGCAGACACATGCATGCATGCTTTCAGGAATATGGCGAGAGCTACAACAGACACGTTCTAAGGGTGGCTGCTTTATATTTGTTTAGGCCCAACACTCTGAGTAGTCGCAGAATAGTGAAGCTGCAGCACAAAAGTGAGGTTTAAGACATGTTGGCAGAGGGATCAGTGATTAGGCTACTTCGTATGAGTCTGTGGAAAGGCACACTTGAAGTACGCCGCATAAATTTAGGTGTCTCTTTGAAATGGGATGTGCAGTCTGTCAAGTTTAAGGGACTTCATGGTCTTGTGACTGAGGTATGTCTCTACTTGCACATGTATTCTCACACGTGTTATGCATCTGAAGATGCTAGACGTGTAAAACACAGGTATATATCTATTTTTATGTTTTTTTATATATGATGCCACTAGCAAAAGCTACAGACACATGCATGCATGCTTTCAGGAATATGGTGAGAGTTACAACAGACACATGAGAAGAGTTGCTGCTAAATATGTGACTAGACCAAACACTCTCAGTAGTGCTGGATAGTGAAGCTGCAGCACAAAATTGAGGTTTAAAACATGTTGTTAGAGGGATTAGTGATTAGGTAACTTTGTATGAGTCTGTGGAAAGGTACACTTGAAGTATGCCACATAAATTTAGGTGTCTGCTTGAAATGGGATGTGCAGTCTGTCAAGTTTAAGGGGAGTCATGGTATTGTGACTGAGGTATGACTCTACTTGGACATGTATTCTCACACGTGTTATGTATCTGAAGATGCTAGTAGTATAAAAGATAGGTATACATCTATTTGTATGTTTCTTTTATATATGATCAATCAATCAATCAATCAATCACAGAATTTGTAAAGCGCGCTACTTACCCGCGAGGGTCTCAAGGCGCTGGGGAGAAAAAAGGGGGGGTGCTGCTACTGGTCGAACAACCAGGTCTTGAGTAGCCTCCTGAAGGTCAGCAGGTCTTGGGTCTGTCGTAGGCTTAGTGGAAGGGTGTTCCAGGTCTTGGCGGCGAGGTGGGAGAAGGATCTGCCGCCGGTGGTAGTTCTTCGAATGCGAGGGACGGTGGCGAGGGAGAGGTCGGCGGAGCGGAGTTGGCGGTTGGGGACGTAGAAGAGGAGTCGTCTGTTGAGGTAGGCTGGGCCAGTCTTGTGGAGTGCCTTGTGTGCGTGGATGAGGAGTTTGAAGGAGATTCTCCTGTCGACGGGGAGCCAGTGCAGGTTCCTCAGGTGGGGGTGATGTGGCTGTGGCGTGGTACATCGAGGATCAGGCGTGCGGAGGCGTTTTGTATGCGTTGCAGTCGCTTGATGAGCTTGGCCGGGGCTCCCGCGTGAGGGCGTTCCCATAGTCAAGTCTGCTACTGACGAGGGCCTGGATGACTGTTCTTCTTGTGTCTGTCGGGATCCACCTGTAGATCTTGCGAAGTATGCGGAGGGTGTTGAAGCAGGAGGATGAGACTGCGTTGACTTGCCTGGCCATGGAGAGCGTTGAGTCGAGGATGACTCCCAGGTTGCGTGCGTGGTCGGTGGGTGTCGGGGCTGCTCCCAGCGTCGTTGGCCACCAGGAGTCGACCCAGGCTGAGGGGTTGGAGCCGAGGATGAGGACCTCTGTCTTCTCCGTGTTCAGTTTTAGTCGGCTGATCTTCATCCAATCGGCGACGGCCTTCATTCCTTCATGGAGGTTGGATTTGGCGGCGAGGGGATCCTTGGTGAGGGAGAGGATCAGTTGAGTGTCGTCGGCGTAGGAGATTATGTTGAGGTCGTGCTGTCTGGCGATGCGTGCGAGCGGGGCCATGTAGATGTTAAACAGTGTTGGGCTGAGGGACGATCCCTGGGGTACGCCGCAGATGATCTCGGAGGCTTCAGATCGGAATGGTGGGAGGCGGACTCTCTGGGTTCTGCCGGTGAGGAAGGAGGTGGCCCATTCCAGGGCCTTGTCTCGGATCCCTGCGTCGTGGAGGCGTGCGCGTAGAGTGCGGTGGCAGACAGTGTCGAAGGCGGCAGAGAGGTCCAGCAGGATGAGGGCTGTGGTCTCACCGTTGTCCAGCAGGATCCTGATGTCGTCGGTGGCGGCGATGAGGGCAGTCTCAGTGCTGTGGTTGCTGCGGAACCCAGATTGGGATGGGTCCAGGATGCTGTTTTCTTCGAGGTATCGGGTTAGCTGTTTGTTGACGATCTTTTCGATGACCTTGGCTGGGAACGGAAGCAGGGAGATGGGCCGGAAGTTGTGATGCCAATAGCGAAAGGTACACACACATGCATGTATGCTTTCAGGAATATGGTGAGAGTTACAACAGACACATGCGCAGGGTTGCTAGTTTATATTTGGCTAGGTCCAACACTCTGAGTAGTTGCTGAATAGTGAAGCTGCAGCACAAAATTGAGGTTTAAGAGATGTTAGCAGAGGGATTAGTGATTAGGCTACTTCATATGAGTCTGTGGAAAGGTACAGTTGAAGTACTCCGAATACATTTAGGTGTCAGCTTGAAATGGGAAGTGCAGTCTGTCAAGTTTAAAGGACTTCATGGTCTTGTGACTGAGGTATCTCTATACTTGTACTTATATTTTCACACGTGTTATGCATTTGAAGATGCTACACGTGTGAAACACAGGTATGCATCTATTTGTATGCCTCATTTATGAATGATGCCACTAGCAAAAGGTGCAGACACATGCATGCAATCTTTCAGGAATATGGCGAGAGCTACAACAGACACGTTCTAAGGGTGGCTGCTTTATATTTGTTTAGGCCCAACACTCTGAGTAGTCGCAGAATAGTGAAGCTGCAGCACAAAAGTGAGGTTTAAGACATATTGGCAGAGGGATCAGTGATTAGGCTACTTCGTATGAGTCTGTGGAAAGGTACACTTGAAGTACGCCGCATAAATTTAGGTGTCTCTTTGAAATGGGATGTGCAGTCTGTCAAGTTTAAGGGACTTCATGGTCTTGTGACTGAGGTATGTCTCTACTTGCACATGTATTCTCACACGTGTTATGCATCTGAAGATGCTAGACGTGTAAAACACAGGTATATATCTATTTTTATGTTTTTTTATATATGATGCCACTAGCAAAAGCTACAGACACATGCTTGCATGCTTTCAGGAATATGGTGAGAGTTACAACAGACACATGCGAAGAGTTGCTGCTTCATATGTGACTAGACCAAACACTCTCAGTAGTTGCTGAATAGTGAAGCTGCAGCACAAAAGTGATGTTTAAAACATGTGGTTAGAGGGATTAGTGATTAGGTAACTTTGTATGAGTCTGTGGAAAGGTACACTTGAAGTATGCCACATAAATTTAGGTGTCTGCTTGAAATGGGATGTGCAGTCTGTCAAGTTTAAGGGACTTCATGGTCTTGTGACTGAGGTATCTCTCTACTTGTACTTATATTTTCACACGTGTTATGTATCTGAAGATGCTAGACGTGTGAAACACAGGTATGCATCTATTTGTATGCCTCATTTATGAATGATGCCACTAGCAAAAGGTGCAGACACATGCATGTATGCTTTCAGGAATATGGTGAGAGTTACAACAGACACATTCGCAGGGTTGCTAGTTTATATTTGGCTAGGTCCAACACTCTGAGTAGTTGCTGAATAGTGAAGCTGCAGCACAAAATTGAGGTTTAAGAGATGTTAGCAGAGGGATTAGTGATTAGGCTACTTCGTATGAGTCTGTGGAAAGATACACTTGAAGTACGCCGCATAAATTTAGGTGTCTGCTTGAAATGGGAAGTGCAGTGTGTCAAGTTTAAAGGACTTCATGGTCTTGTGACTGAGGTATGTCTCTACTTGTACATGTATTTTCACACGTAATATGCATCTAAAGATGCTAGACGTATAAAACACAGGTATACATCTATTTGTATGTTTCTTTTATATATGATGCCACTAGCAAAAGATACAGACCAATGCATGCTTTTAGGAATATGGTGAGGGATACAACAGACATATGCGAAGGGTTGCTGCTTTATATTTGGCTAGGCCCAACACTCTCAGTAGTCGCAGAATAGTGAAGCTGCAGAACAAAAGTGAGGCTTAAGACATGTTGACAGAGGGATTAGTGATTAAGCTACTTCATATGAGTCTGTGAAAAGGTACACTTTAAGAATGCCGCATAAATTTAGGTGTCTCCTTGAAATGGGAAGTGCAGTCTGAGAAGTTTAAGGACTTCATGGTCTTGTGACTGAGGTATGTCTCTACTTGCACATGTATTCTCACAGGCGTTATGCATCTGAAGATGGTAGACGTAGAAAACACAGATATACATCTATTTGTATGTTTCTTTTATATATGATGCAACTAGCAAAAGGTACACACACATGCATGCATGCTTTCAGGAATATGATGGGAGTTACAACAGACACATGTGAAGGGTTGCTACTTTATATTTGGGTAGGTCCAACACTCTGAGTAGTCGCTGAATAGTAAAGCTGCAGCACAAAAGTGAAGTTTTAGACATGTTGTTAGAGGGATTCGTGATTAGGCAACTTCGTATGAGTCTGTGGAAAGGTACACTTGAAGTATGCCACATAAATGTAGGTATCTGCTTGAAATGGGAAGTGCGGTCTGTCAAGTTTAAGGGGAGTCATGGTATTGTGACTGAGGTATGTCTCTACTTGCACATGTATTCTCACACATGTTATGTATCTGAAGATGTTAGTAGTATAAAACATAGGTATACATCTATTTGTATGTTTCTTTTATATATGATGCCAGTAGCGAAAGGTACACACACATGCATGTATGCTTTCAGGAATATGGTGAGAGTTACAACAGACACATGCGCAGGGTTGCTAGTTTATATTTGGCTAGGTACAACACTCTGAGCAGTTGCTGAATAGTGAAGCTGCAGCACAAAATTGAGGTTTAAGAGATGTTAGCAGAGGGATTAGTGATTAAGCTACTTCGTATGAGTCTGTGGAAAGGTACAGTTAAAGTACACTGAATACATTTAGGTGTCTGCTTGAAATGGGAAGAGCAGTCTGTCAAGTTTAAAGGACTGCATGGTCTTGTGACTGAGGTATGTCTCTACTTGCACATGTATTCTCACACGTGTTATGCATCTGAAGATGCTAGACGTGTAAAACACAGGTATATATCTATTTTTATGTTTCTTTTATATATGATGCCACTAGCAAAAGATACAGATACATGCATGCATGCTTTCAGGAATATGGTGAGAGTTACAACAGACACATGCGAAGAGTTGCTGCTTCATATGTGGCTAGACCAAACACTCTCAGTAGTTGCTGAATAGTGAAGCTGCAGCACAAAGGTGAGATTTAAAACATGTTGTTAGAGGGATTAGTGATTAGGTAACTTCGTATGAGTCTGTGGAAAGGTACACTTGAAGTATGCTTCATAAATTTAGGTGTCTGCTTGAAATGGGATGTGCAGTCTGTCAAGGTTAAGGGACTTCATGGTCTTGTGACTGAGGCATGTCTCTACTTGCACATGTATTCTCACAAGTGTTATGTATCTGAAGATGCTAGACATGTGAAACATAGGTATACATCTATTTGTATGTTTCTTTTATATATGATGCCACTAGCGAAAGGTACACACACATGCATGTATGCTTTCAGGAATATGGTGAGAATTACAACAGACACATTCGCAGGGTTGTTAGTTTATATTTGGCTAGGTCCAACACTCTGAGTAGTTGCTGAATAGTGAAGCTGCAGCACAAAATTGACATTTAAGAGATGTTAGCAGAGGGATTAGTGATTAGGCTACTTCGTATGAGTCTGTGGAAAGGTACACTTGAAGTACGCCGCATAAATTTAGGTGTCTGCTTGAAATTGGAAGTGCAGTGTGTCGAGTTTAAAGGACTTCATGGTCTTGTGACTGAGGTATGTCTCTACTTGTACATGTATTTTCACACGTAATATGCATCTAAAGATGCTAGACGTATAATTCACAGGTATACATCTATTTGTATGTTTCTTTTACATATGATGCCACTAGCAAAAGATACAGACACATGCATGCTTTTAGGAACATGGTGAGGGTTACAACAGACATATGCGAAGGGTTGCTGCTTTATATTTGGCTAGGCCCAACACTCTCAGTAGTCGCTGAATAGTGAAGCTGCAGAACAAGAGTGAGGCTTAAGACATGTTGACAGAGGGATTAGTGATTAGGCTACTTCATATGAGTCTGTGGAAGGGTACACTTTAAGTATGCCGCATAAATTTAGGTGTCTCCTTGAAATGGGAAGTTCAGTCTGAGAAGTTTAAGGACTTCATGGTATTGTGACTGAGGTATGGCTCTACTTGCACATGTATTCTCACACGTGTTATGTATCTGAAGATGTTAGTAGTATAAAACATAGGTATACATCTATTTGTATGTTTCTTTTATATATGATGCCACTAGCGAAAGGTACACACACATGCATGTATGCTTTCAGGAATATGGTGAGAGTTACAACAGACACATGCGCAGGGTTGATAGTTTATATTTGGCTAGGTACAACAATCTGAGTAGTAGCTGAATAGTGAAGCTGCAGCACAAAATTGAGGTTTAAGAGATGTTAGCAGAGGGATTAGTGATTAAGCTACTTCGTATGAGTCTGTGGAAAGGTACAGTTAAAGTACACCGAATACATTTAGGTGTCTGCTTGAAATGGGAAGAGCAGTCTGTCAAGTTTAAAGGACTGCATGGTCTTGTGACTGAGGTATGTCTCTACTTGCACATGTATTCTCACACGTGTTATGCATCTGAAGATGCTAGACGTGTAAAACACAGGTATATATCTATTTTTATGTTTCTTTTATATATGATGCCACTAGCAAAAGATACAGATACATGAATGCATGCTTTCAGGAATATGGTGAGAGTTACAACAGACACATGCGAAGAGTTGCTGCTTCATATGTGGCTAGACCAAACACTCTCAGTAGTTGCTGAATAGTGAAGCTGCAGCACAAAATTGAGGTTTAAAACATGTTGTTAGAGGGATTAGTGATTAGGTAACTTTGTATGAGTCTGTGGAAAGGTACACTTGAAGTATGCCACATAAATTTAGGTGTCTGCTTGAAATGGGATGTGCAGTCTGTCAAGTTTAAGGGACTTCATGGTCTTGTGACTGAGGTATCTCTCTACTTGTACTTATATTTTCACACATGTTATGTATCTGAAGATGCTAGACGTGTGAAACACAGGTATGCATCTATTTGTATGCCTCATTTATGAATGATGCCACTAGCAAAAGGTGCAGACACATGCATGTATGCTTTCAGGAATATGGTGAGAGTTACAACAGACACATTTGCAGGGTTGCTAGTTTATATTTGGCTAGGTCCAACACTCTGAGTAGTTGCTGAATAGTGAAGCTGCAGCACAAAATTGAGGTTTAAGAGATGTTAGCAGAGGGATTAGTGATTAGGCTACTTCGTATGAGTCTGTGGAAAGGTACACTTGAAGTACGCCGCATAAATTTAGGTGTCTGCTTGAAATGGGAAGTGCAGTGTGTCAAGTTTAAAGGACTTCATGGTCTTGTGACTGAGGTATGTCTCTACTTGTACATGTATTTATTTTTCACACGTAATATGCATGTAAAGATGCTAGATGTATAAAACACAGGTATACATCTATTTGTATGTTTCTTTTATATATGATGCCACTAGCAAAAGATACAGACACATGCATGCTTTTTGGAATATGGTGAGGGATACAACAGACATATGCGAAGGGTTGCTGCTTTATATTTGGCTAGGCCCAACACTCTCAGTAGTCGCAGAATAGTGAAGCTGCAGAACAAAAGTGAGGCTTAAGACATGTTGACAGAGGGATTAGTGATTAAGCTACTTCATATGAGTCTGTGAAAAGGTACACTTTAAGAATGCCGCATAAATTTAGGTGTCTCCTTGAAATGGGAAGTGCAGTCTGAGAAGTTTAAGGACTTCATGGTCTTGTGACTGAGGTATGTCTCTACTTGCACATGTATTCTCACAGGTGTTATGCATCTGAAGATGGTAGACATAGAAAACACAGATATACATCTATTTGTATGTTTCTTTTATATATGATGCAACTAGCAAAAGGTACACACACATGCATGCATGCTTTCAGGAATATGATGGGAGTTACAACAGACACATGTGAAGGGTTGCTACTTTATATTTGGGTAGGTCCAACACTCTGAGTAGTCGCTGAATAGTAAAGCTGCAGCACAAAAGTGAAGTTTTAGACATGTTGTTAGAGGGATTCGTGATTAGGCAACTTCGTATGAGTCTGTGGAAAGGTACACTTGAAGTATGCCACATAAATGTAGGTATCTGCTTGAAATGGGAAGTGCGGTCTGTCAAGTTTAAGGGGAGTCATGGTATTGTGACTGAGGTATGTCTCTACTTGCACATGTATTCTCACACGTGTTATGTATCTGAAGATGTTAGTAGTATAAAACATAGGTATTCATCTATTTGTATGTTTCTTTTATATATGATGCCAGTAGCGAAAGGTAGACACACATGCATGTATGCTTTCAGGAATATGGTGAGAGTTACAACAGACACATGCGCAGGGTTGCTAGTTTATATTTGGCTAGGTACAACACTCTGAGCAGTTGCTGAATAGTGAAGCTGCAGCACAAAATTGAGGTTTAAGAGATGTTAGCAGAGGGATTAGTGATTAAGCTACTTCGTATGAGTCTGTGGAAAGGTACAGTTAAAGTACACTGAATACATTTAGGTGTCTGCTTGAAATGGGAAGAGCAGTCTGTCAAGTTTAAAGGACTGCATGGTCTTGTGACTGAGGTATGTCTCTACTTGCACATGTATTCTCACACGTGTTATGCATCTGAAGATGCTAGACGTGTAAAACACAGGTATATATCTATTTTTATGTTTCTTTTATATATGATGCCACTAGCAAAAGATACAGATACATGCATGCATGCTTTCAGGAATATGGTGAGAGTTACAACAGACACATGCGAAGAGTTGCTGCTTCATATGTGGCTAGACCAAACACTCTCAGTAGTTGCTGAATAGTGAAGCTGCAGCACAAAGGTGAGATTTAAAACATGTTGTTAGAGGGATTAGTGATTAGGTAACTTCGTATGAGTCTGTGGAAAGGTACACTTGAAGTATGCTTCATAAATTTAGGTGTCTGCTTGAAATGGGATGTGCAGTCTGTCAAGGTTAAGGGACTTCATGGTCTTGTGACTGAGGCATGTCTCTACTTGCACATGTATTCTCACAAGTGTTATGTATCTGAAGATGCTAGACATGTGAAACATAGGTATACATCTATTTGTATGTTTCTTTTATATATGATGCCACTAGCGAAAGGTACACACACATGCATGTATGCTTTCAGGAATATGGTGAGAGTTACAACAGACACATTCGCAGGGTTGTTAGTTTATATTTGGCTAGGTCCAACACTCTGAGTAGTTGCTGAATAGTGAAGCTGCAGCACAAAATTGACGTTTAAGAGATGTTAGCAGAGGGATTAGTGATTAGGCTACTTCGTATGAGTCTGTGGAAAGGTACACTTGAAGTACGCCGCATAAATTTAGGTGTCTGCTTGAAATTGGAAGTGCAGTGTGTCGAGTTTAAAGGACTTCATGGTCTTGTGACTGAGGTATGTCTCTACTTGTACATGTATTTTCACACGTAATATGCATCTAAAGATGCTAGACGTATAATTCACAGGTATACATCTATTTGTATGTTTCTTTTACATATGATGACACTAGCAAAAGATACAGACACATGCATGCTTTTAGGAACATGGTGAGGGTTACAACAGACATATGCGAAGGGTTGCTGCTTTATATTTGGCTAGGCCCAACACTCTCAGTAGTCGCTGAATAGTGAAGCTGCAGAACAAGAGTGAGGCTTAAGACATGTTGACAGAGGGATTAGTGATTAGGCTACTTCATATGAGTCTGTGGAAGGGTACACTTTAAGTATGCCGCATAAATTTAGGTGTCTCCTTGAAATGGGAAGTTCAGTCTGAGAAGTTTAAGGACTTCATGGTATTGTGACTGAGGTATGGCTCTACTTGCACATGTATTCTCACACGTGTTATGTATCTGAAGATGTTAGTAGTATAAAACATAGGTATTCATCTATTTGTATGTTTCTTTTATATATGATGCCAGTAGCGAAAGGTAGACACACATGCATGTATGCTTTCAGGAATATGGTGAGAGTTACAACAGACACATGCGCAGGGTTGCTAGTTTATATTTGGCTAGGTACAACACTCTGAGCAGTTGCTGAATAGTGAAGCTGCAGCACAAAATTGAGGTTTAAGAGATGTTAGCAGAGGGATTAGTGATTAAGCTACTTCGTATGAGTCTGTGGAAAGGTACAGTTAAAGTACACTGAATACATTTAGGTGTCTGCTTGAAATGGGAAGAGCAGTCTGTCAAGTTTAAAGGACTGCATGGTCTTGTGACTGAGGTATGTCTCTACTTGCACATGTATTCTCACACGTGTTATGCATCTGAAGATGCTAGACGTGTAAAACACAGGTATATATCTATTTTTATGTTTCTTTTATATATGATGCCACTAGCAAAAGATACAGATACATGCATGCATGCTTTCAGGAATATGGTGAGAGTTACAACAGACACATGCGAAGAGTTGCTGCTTCATATGTGGCTAGACCAAACACTCTCAGTAGTTGCTGAATAGTGAAGCTGCAGCACAAAGGTGAGATTTAAAACATGTTGTTAGAGGGATTAGTGATTAGGTAACTTCGTATGAGTCTGTGGAAAGGTACACTTGAAGTATGCTTCATAAATTTAGGTGTCTGCTTGAAATGGGATGTGCAGTCTGTCAAGGTTAAGGGACTTCATGGTCTTGTGACTGAGGCATGTCTCTACTTGCACATGTATTCTCACAAGTGTTATGTATCTGAAGATGCTAGACATGTGAAACATAGGTATACATCTATTTGTATGTTTCTTTTATATATGATGCCACTAGCGAAAGGTACACACACATGCATGTATGCTTTCAGGAATATGGTGAGAGTTACAACAGACACATTCGCAGGGTTGTTAGTTTATATTTGGCTAGGTCCAACACTCTGAGTAGTTGCTGAATAGTGAAGCTGCAGCACAAAATTGACGTTTAAGAGATGTTAGCAGAGGGATTAGTGATTAGGCTACTTCGTATGAGTCTGTGGAAAGGTACACTTGAAGTACGCCGCATAAATTTAGGTGTCTGCTTGAAATTGGAAGTGCAGTGTGTCGAGTTTAAAGGACTTCATGGTCTTGTGACTGAGGTATGTCTCTACTTGTACATGTATTTTCACACGTAATATGCATCTAAAGATGCTAGACGTATAATTCACAGGTATACATCTATTTGTATGTTTCTTTTACATATGATGACACTAGCAAAAGATACAGACACATGCATGCTTTTAGGAACATGGTGAGGGTTACAACAGACATATGCGAAGGGTTGCTGCTTTATATTTGGCTAGGCCCAACACTCTCAGTAGTCGCTGAATAGTGAAGCTGCAGAACAAGAGTGAGGCTTAAGACATGTTGACAGAGGGATTAGTGATTAGGCTACTTCATATGAGTCTGTGGAAGGGTACACTTTAAGTATGCCGCATAAATTTAGGTGTCTCCTTGAAATGGGAAGTTCAGTCTGAGAAGTTTAAGGACTTCATGGTATTGTGACTGAGGTATGGCTCTACTTGCACATGTATTCTCACACGTGTTATGTATCTGAAGATGTTAGTAGTATAAAACATAGGTATACATCTATTTGTATGTTTCTTTTATATATGATGCCACTAGCGAAAGGTACACACACATGCATGTATGCTTTCAGGAATATGGTGAGAGTTACAACAGACACATGCGCAGGGTTGATAGTTTATATTTGGCTAGGTACAACAATCTGAGTAGTAGCTGAATAGTGAAGCTGCAGCACAAAATTGAGGTTTAAGAGATGTTAGCAGAGGGATTAGTGATTAAGCTACTTCGTATGAGTCTGTGGAAAGGTACAGTTAAAGTACACCGAATACATTTAGGTGTCTGCTTGAAATGGGAAGAGCAGTCTGTCAAGTTTAAAGGACTGCATGGTCTTGTGACTGAGGTATGTCTCTACTTGCACATGTATTCTCACACGTGTTATGCATCTGAAGATGCTAGACGTGTAAAACACAGGTATATATCTATTTTTATGTTTCTTTTATATATGATGCCACTAGCAAAAGATACAGATACATGAATGCATGCTTTCAGGAATATGGTGAGAGTTACAACAGACACATGCGAAGAGTTGCTGCTTCATATGTGGCTAGACCAAACACTCTCAGTAGTTGCTGAATAGTGAAGCTGCAGCAGAAAATTGAGGTTTAAAACATGTTGTTAGAGGGATTAGTGATTAGGTAACTTTGTATGAGTCTGTGGAAAGGTACACTTGAAGTATGCCACATAAATTTAGGTGTCTGCTTGAAATGGGATGTGCAGTCTGTCAAGTTTAAGGGACTTCATGGTCTTGTGACTGAGGTATCTCTCTACTTGTACTTATATTTTCACACATGTTATGTATCTGAAGATGCTAGACGTGTGAAACACAGGTATGCATCTATTTGTATGCCTCATTTATGAATGATGCCACTAGCAAAAGGTGCAGACACATGCATGTATGCTTTCAGGAATATGGTGAGAGTTACAACAGACACATTTGCAGGGTTGCTAGTTTATATTTGGCTAGGTCCAACACTCTGAGTAGTTGCTGAATAGTGAAGCTGCAGCACAAAATTGAGGTTTAAGAGATGTTAGCAGAGGGATTAGTGATTAGGCTACTTCGTATGAGTCTGTGGAAAGGTACACTTGAAGTACGCCGCATAAATTTAGGTGTCTGCTTGAAATGGGAAGTGCAGTGTGTCAAGTTTAAAGGACTTCATGGTCTTGTGACTGAGGTATGTCTCTACTTGTACATGTATTTATTTTTCACACGTAATATGCATGTAAAGATGCTAGATGTATAAAACACAGGTATACATCTATTTGTATGTTTCTTTTATATATGATGCCACTAGCAAAAGATACAGACACATGCATGCTTTTTGGAATATGGTGAGGGATACAACAGACATATGCGAAGGGTTGCTGCTTTATATTTGGCTAGGCCCAACACTCTCAGTAGTCGCAGAATAGTGAAGCTGCAGAACAAAAGTGAGGTTTAAGACATGTTGACAGAGGGATTAGTGATTAGGCTACTTCATATGAGTCTGTGGAAAGGTACACTTTAAGTATGCCACATACATTTAGGTGTCTCCTTGAAATGGGAAGTGCAGTCTGAGAAGTTTAAGGACTTCATGGTCTTGTGACTGAGGTATGTCTCTACTTGCACATGTATTCTCACAGGTGTTATGCATCTGAAGATGCTAGACGTAGCAAACAAAGATATACATCTATTTGTATGTTTCTTTTATATATGATGCAACTAGCAAAAGGTACACACACATGCATGCATGCTTTCAGGAATATGATGGGAGTTACAACAGACACATGTGAAGGGTTGCTACTTTATATTTGGGTAGGTCCAACACTCTGAGTAGTCGCTGAATAGTAAAGCTGCAGCACAAAAGTGAAGTTTTAGACATGTTGTTAGAGGGATTCGTGGTTAGGCAACTTCGTATGAGTCTGTGGAAAGGTACACTTGAAGTATGCCACATAAATGTAGGTGTCTGCTTGAAATGGGAAGTGCAGTCTGTCAAGTTTAAGGGGAGTCATGGTATTGTGACTGAGGTATGTCTCTACTTGCACATGTATTCTCACAAGTGTTATTTATCTGAAGATGCTAGACATGTGAAACATAGGTATACATCTATTTGTATGTTTCTTTTATATATGATGCCACTAGCGAAAGGTACACACACATGCATGTATGCTTTCAGGAATATGGTGAGAGTTACAACAGACACATGCGCAGGGTTGCTAGTTTATATTTGGCTAGGTCCAACACTCTGCGTAGTTGCTGAATAGTGAAGTGCAGCACAAAATTGAGGTTTAAGAGATGTTAGCAGAGGTTATTAGTGATTAAGCTACTTCGTATGAGTCTGTGGAAAGGTACAGTTAAAGTACACCGAATACATTTAGGTGTCTGCTTGAAATGGGAAGAGCAGTCTGTCAAGTTTAAAGGACTGCATGGTCTTGTGACTGAGGTATGTCTCTACTTGCACATGTATTCTCACACGTGTTATGCATCTGAAGATGCTAGACGTGTAAAACACAGGTATATATCTATTTTTATGTTTCTTTTATATATGATGCCACTAGCAAAAGATACAGATACATGCATGCATGCTTTCAGGAATATGGTGAGAGTTACAACAGACACATGCGAAGAGTTGCTGCTTCATATGTGGCTAGACCAAACACTCTCAGTAGTTGCTGAATAGTGAAGCTGCAGCACAAAAGTGAGATTTAAAACATGTTGTTAGAGGGATTAGTGATTTGGTAACTTCGTATGAGTCTGTGGAAAGGTACACTTGAAGTATGCCACATACATTTAGGTGTCTGCTTGAAATGGGATGTGCAGTCTGTCAAGGTTAAGGGACTTCATGGTCTTGTGACTGAGGAATGTCTCTGCTTGCACATGTATTCTCACAAGTGTTATGTATCTGAAGATGCTAGACATGTGAAACATAGGTATACATCTATTTGTATGTTTCTTTTATATATGATGCCACTAGCGAAAGGTACACACACATGCATGTATGCTTTCAGGAATATGGTGAGAGTTACAACAGACACATTCGCAGGGTTGCTAGTTTATATTTGGCTAGGTCCAACACTCTGAGTAGTTGCTGAACAGTGAAGCTGCAGCACAAAATTGAGGTTTAAGAGATGTTAGCAGAGGGATTAGTGATTAGGCTACTTTGTATGAGTCTGTGGAAAGGTACAGTTGAAGTACTCTGAATACATTTAGGTGTCAGCTTGAAATGGGAAGTGCAGTGTGTCAAATTTAAAGGACTTCATGGTCTTGTGACTGAGGTATCTCTCTACTTGTACTTATATTTTCACACGTGTTATGCATCTGAAGATGCTAGACGTGTGAAACACAGGTATGCATCTATTTGTATGCCTCATTTATGAATGATACCACTAGCAAAAGGTGCAGACACATGCATGTATGCTTTCAGGAATATGGTGAGAGTTACAACAGACACATTTGCAGGGTTGCTAGTTTATATTTGGCTAGGTCCAACACTCTGAGTAGTTGCTGAATAGTGAAGCTGCAGCACAAAATTGAGGTTTAAGAGATGTTAGCAGAGGGATTAGTGATTAGGCTACTTCGTATGAGTCTGTGGAAAGGTACACTTGAAGTACGCCACATAAATTTAGGTGTCTGCTTGAAATTGGAAGTGCAGTGTGTCAAGTTTAAAGGACTTCATGGTCTTGTGACTGAGGTATGTCTCTACTTGTACATGTATTTTCACACTTAATATGCATCTAAAGATGCTAGACGTATAAAACACAGGTATACATCTATTTGTATGTTTCTTTTATATATGATGGCACTAGCAAAAGATACAGACACATGCATGCTTTTAGGAATATGGTGAGGGTTACAACAGACATATGCGAAGGGTTGCTGCTTTATATTTGGCTAGGCCCAACACTCTCAGTAGTCGCAGAATAGTGAAGCTGCAGCACAAAACTGAGGCTTAAGACATGTTGACAGAGGGATTAGTGATTAGGCTACTTCATATTAGTCTGTGGAAAGGTACACTTTAAGTATGTCGCATAAATTTAGGTGTCTGCTTGAAATGGGAAGTGCAGTCTGAGAAGTTTAAAGACTTCATGGTCTTTTGACTGAGGTATGTCTCTACTTGTACATGTATTCTCACAGGTGTTATGCATCTGAAGATGCTAGACGTATAAAACACAGGTATACATCTATTTGTATGTTTCTTTTATATATGATGCCACTAGCAAAAGATACAGACACATGCATGCTTTTAGGAATATGGTGAGGGTTACAACAGACATATGCGAAGGGTTGCTGCTTTATATTTGGCTAGGCCCAACACTCTCAGTAGTCGCTGAATAGTGAAGCTGCAGAACAAAAGCGAGGTTTAAGGGATGTTAGCAGAGGGATTAGTGATTAGGCTACTTCGTATGAGTCTGTGGAAAGGTACACTTGAAGTACGCCGCATAAATTTAGGTGTCTGCTTGAAATGGGAAGAGCAGTCTGTCAAGTTTAAAGGACTGCATGGTCTTGTGACTGAGGTATGTCTCTACTTGCACATGTATTCTCACACGTGTTATGCATCTGAAGATGCTAGACGTGTAAAACACAGGTATATATCTATTTTTATGTTTCTTTTATATATGATGCCACTAGCAAAAGATACAGATACATGCATGCATGCTTTCAGGAATATGGTGAGAGTTACAACAGACACATGCGAAGAGTTGCTGCTTCATATGTGGCTAGACCAAACACTCTCAGTAGTTGCTGAATAGTGAAGCTGCAGCACAAAAGTGAGATTTAAAACATGTTGTTAGAGGGATTAGTGATTTGGTAACTTCGTATGAGTCTGTGGAAAGGTACACTTGAAGTATGCCACATAAATTTAGGTGTCTGCTTGAAATGGGATGTGCAGTCTGTCAAGGTTAAGGGACTTCATGGTCTTGTGACTGAGGAATGTCTCTGCTTGCACATGTATTCTCACAAGTGTTATGTATCTGAAGATGGTAGACATGTGAAACATAGGTATACATCTATTTGTATGTTTCTTTTATATATGATGCCACTAGCGAAAGGTACACACACATGCATGTATGCTTTCAGGAATATGGTGAGAGTTACAACAGACACATTCGCAGGGTTGCTAGTTTATATTTGGCTAGGTCCAACACTCTGAGTAGTTGCTGAACAGTGAAGCTGCAGCACAAAATTGAGGTTTAAGAGATGTTAGCAGAGGGATTAGTGATTAGGCTACTTCGTATGAGTCTGTGGAAAGGTACAGTTGAAGTACTCCGAATACATTTAGGTGTCAGCTTGAAATGGGAAGTGCAGTGTGTCAAGTTTAAAGGACTTCATGGTCTTGTGACTGAGGTATCTCTCTACTTGTACTTATATTTTCACACGTGTTATGCATCTGAAGATGCTAGACGTGTGAAACACAGGTATGCATCTATTTGTATGCCTCATTTATGAATGATACCACTAGCAAAAGGTGCAGACACATGCATGTATGCTTTCAGGAATATGGTGAGAGTTACAACAGACACATTTGCAGGGTTGCTAGTTTATATTTGGCTAGGTCCAACACTCTGAGTAGTTGCTGAATAGTGAAGCTGCAGCACAAAAGTGAGGTTTAAAACATGTTGGCAGAGGCATTAGTGATTAGGCTACTTCATATGAGTCTGTGGAAAGGCACACTTGAAGTACGCCGCATAAATTTAGGTGTCTCCTTGAAATGGGAAGTGCAGTGTGACAAGTTTAAAGGACTTCATGTCCTTGTGACTGAGTTATGTCTCTACTTGCACGTGTATTCTCACATGTGTTATGCATCTGAAGATGCTAGACGTGTAAAACACAGGTATACATCTATTTGTATGTTTCTTTTATATATGATGCCACTAGCAAAAGGTACAGACACATGCATGCATGCTTTCAGGAATATGGTGAGAGTTACAACAGACACATGTGAAGGTTGCTGCTTTATATTTAGGTATGAGTAGTTGCTGAATAGTGAAGCTGCAGCACAAAAGTGACGTTTTAGACATGTTGGGAGAGGGATTAGTTATTAGGCAACTTCGTATGAGTCTGTGGAAAGGTACACTTGAAGTATGCCGCATAAACTTAGGTGTCTGCGTGTAATGAGAAGTACAGTCTGTCAAGTTTAAGGGGCTTCATGGTCTTGTGACTGAGGTATGTCTCTGCTTGCACATGTATTCTCACACGTGTTATGTATCTGAAGATGATAGACATATAAAACACAGGTATACATCTATTTGTATGTTTCTTTTATATATGATGCCACTAGCGAAACGTACAGACACATGCATGCATTCTTTGAGAAACATGGTGAGACTTATAACAGTTACATGGGAAGGGTTGCTGTTTTTAAATTTTGCTAGGCCCAATATTCTGAGCAGTTGTTAAAAACTGAAGCTGCAAGAGAAAAGTGAGGTTTAAGAAATGTTGGCAAAAGGATTAGTGATTAGCCTATTTGCTATGAGTCTGTGGAAAGGAATACCTGAAGTAGGCCATATACGTTTGCGTGTCTGCTTCAAATGAGAAATGCAGTCTTTCATGTTTAAAGGTCTGCGTGCTCTTGTGTGTCTACTTCTACATCTATTGTCTGATGTGTTATGCATCTGAAGATGGTAGTTTGAAAATCTGGTCAGTTTGGCTACTGGTGGATAAATCTCTTAGTCCTGCTCTGTCATTCGGTCTAATGTACATCAGTGGTCAAGCTGGAACAGGAAAATGTTTCTTAATTAAAGTTTTGACCAGTTATCTACACAAAACTACAGAATCACATTTATCTTGTGTTGTAACAGCTCCAACTGGAATGGCAGCACACAACATTAAAGGGATTACTTTACATTGTTTACTTATGCTACCAGTTGAACATGATAATAAATTGGAATATCAGAAGCTATCTGGAGAAGCTTGTTATTAAGTCTTAAGAATACTGAAGAAAATTAAACATTAATCATTGATGAGGTGAGCATGGTCTCTAACTTAATGCTTGCCTTTGTACATTTAAGAATGCAACAGATTTTAAAAACAGATTACGATGTTCTGTTTGGAGGAAAACATTTAATTGTATTCGGAGATCTACTACAACTTACTCCTGTAAAAGGACAACCTGTTTTTAAAACACTTGTCCATGAAGACACTAGGAAATCTTTGGGAAGTATTGAAAATTAGAACATTTGGTTATATTTTGAATATGAAGAACTTGTTAAGAATATGCGACAAGCAAGTGATGAAGATTACGGAAATATTCTTCAAGACATAAGAATTGGTGTCTTAACAAAACATGGTAAACAAGCTTTAGAAAGTCAGCTACTAAGGATCTTGTTTACAACTGGAAACACAGCAGCTGAAGTAATGTACAACATGCTTGGAGAAAGAAAATCTATAGTTTGTCTAATGCCTACACTGCAAGAGTGTTCTACATTTAATCAACAACTTCTCAAACTGGGAAAACAACAAATAGTGGAAATTTAAGCTATTGATAAAATTGAACACCAGGGAGTGACTATTCTTCTTACAGAGAAACTACAGGCTAAATTGGATTCTTTGGAAAAGTCTGTATCTTAAACTGAAGGCTTAGAAAAGACTTTATATGTATGTATAAACTGTCGGGTAATTTTACGGCGTAATTTGAATGTAGAAGAAGGTTTAGTAAGTGGAGCAATGGGAAAAGTTGTTGATTTTGTAAAATTTCAGAATAGAGATGGAATAGAATTTTTGATTATAAATTTTGATCAGATTAAAAAGGTAAGACAGATTGGGCGTTGTGTTGTCCGTTTTTTGCTTGTAAAAGATTTGTATGTTCGGAGTCAACAGTTTCCTCTGTCTTTAGCATTTGCAGTAACTATTCATAAATATCAAGGTTTAAGTATAGACACTGCTTTTGTAAATATTGGAAGTACAGTGTTCAAAGAGGGAATGGCATACTTTGCATTGTCTCGAGTAAGAACATTGTCTTGTTTGTTTTTGATAGATTTTGATGAGAAAAAGGTTAGTGCTGATGCAAGTTGTGAAAGAGAATACAATCGTTTAAGAAGACTTTATACTCCTGATTTAGGTGAAAATCCCATATATGAGAAACGTATAGTGTGCCCAAAACAGAAATATGTCAAAGATGAAATTGATGTTCAAAAAAGAAAACAATTGAAGCGAAAGTTGAAGGCGTAAAGAAAAAGAAAATGGAAACTGTTGATGACATTGAAGGATACCAGTTGGAAAATAGTTCAGGTATCAACTGTTATGCTAAAATGATTCTGAATGTTGTGTTTTATCTACAAGATGTTCATCATGAAATCATGGAAAATCATGAAAAAAGATTCTGTTTTTTACTACATCATGTATTTCAACAGTTGGCAACTGACAGAAGTAAAATCCATACTGCTTCTGGTATTCGGCATCTTTTGGATATATGTACTGGTTCTTTGACATTTACTCTTAATATACAACAAGATGCACAAGAATTTCTAATGCTTATGCTTGGAGTATTAGAACATAAAGGAATACAGATTGAAAACTTATTTGGACTAAGTTACAGATGGGATTATAAATGTGAAGAGTGTTCATTTACTTCTACCACTGAAACACAAACAGAACAATTCAGATACTTGACGATACCAGACTGCAAATCAGTACCTTTTAACAAATTGATAAAAACAGCCAATCAGGACATGAGATTTTCACATTGTAGATCTGAGATGTTGTCTACATTACATATAGAAAGATTTGGAACATATTGGATTTTAATGCTACAACGTTGTAGAGAAAATGGAAGAAAATTGGAAACCAAAATATTTTTTTTTAATGCAAGTCAAATATCTATTTCAGGAAGAACTTTTATAGCAGTGGCTATTATTTTCCATGATGGACCTACTATAACATCTGGACACTATACTGTGTATTTAAAGTATAATAAAGGATGGACACATTGCAATGATGCCCACTTGGAATTCAAACCTAAATTGCCTTATGAATTACCAAATTCATATTTGTTATTTTTGAAGCCAAAGTTTTGAGTACATCATTTGGCCTATTGGGAAGATGTGAACAGAAAGTAGACAGGAGTGCAAACTATTAGTATTTATAATTAGTGTTTGGAATATTATTTGCGCTAATTGATATTGCATTTGGAAAATTGTGTTTAAAAGCAAATAGTTTATATATTTGTTGTCTATATTGTACCAGATGTAAATGAGAGTCTACATTTTGGCAAATGTATTTTAGATAAAAAATAGAATTAATGTAGATGAAGGAAGTAATTCACAAAGTGTAGATAGAAAAACACATAGCTACACATATTGAAAATGATGCTCTCTGCTGATTTTTTTTTCTACAATCAATTTGATTGTTTTTTTCCCCGCTGTTCAATGATGATACTACATTGAAATCACTGTGTATGGTGAAGTTAAGTGGAATCTGAGAACAGCAAAAAAGGGAAACTGAATATGTTATGTAATTCTAAATTTATGTTGTGTTCTTAAAAATATATTATCATTTCTGTAATATATTATCCTTAAATAACAGTTTTTCTTCTTCTTCTTTATAGTAGCAGCTGTTGAAGTTTGAAAAGAGTTTTAATGCTTTTTAGGACAATACTACTCTAAAATAGTTCTACTGAGTAGTGTATCTTAATTACTTGAAAGGTAAGAATACATAATATAATATGCATGATAACCTGAAAAAAAATTTAAAATGTATTTATATGTTATTTGTTTCTAATATGAATAATGTTGATCCTTTAAACTATTTGAAAACTATCATCATGGTGCTCATTTAATCAGCCAGGCAATCATCCTTTCACGTAGACACTACCCATGCACTCATCCATTCTCTCAAGCACAACTCTTGCACTAATAGGATAACCCAGGCATTACCCTTGCATTCATCCTTTCACACAGGCACTACCCATGCACTCATCCGATGACCCAGGCAGTAGCTCTGCATTCATGCAATCGCTCATGCACTATTATTGTACTTAACCATTCACACAGGCATTACCCATGCACTCATCTATTCTCTCAGGAACTACCCATGTACTCATCGAATGACCCAAGCACTTCCTTTGCACTGATGCATTCACTCACACAGTACCCTTGCACTCATCTAAGTTCCCAGGCATTACCTTTGCACTCAATCAGTCCTTCTGCACTCATGCAATCACCCTGGCACTACCCATGCACTCATGCAATCACTCAGGCACTAGTGTTGCACTGAACCATTCACTCAGGCACTACCCATGCACTCATGTTTTCTCTTACGCACTATCCATGCACTCATCTAATGATTAAGCCATTACCTTTGCACTCATCCTTTCACGCAGGTACTACTCATGCACTCATCCAATCAGCCAGGCTCTACATATCCACTTATTCAATCACCCAGGCACTACCCAAGCACTCATGCAATCACTCTAGCACTATTCTTGGACTTACCCATTCAGTCAGGCACTGCCCATGCACTCATACATTCTCTCAGGCACAACTCATGCACTAGTGCAATAGCCCAGGCATTACCCTTGCACTTATCTTGTCAGTCAAGCACTATCTCTACACTCATCCAATTGCCCAGGAAGTAACTCTGCACTCATGCAATCACTCAAGCATTATTCTTGTACTCAGTCATTCACACAGGCATTACCCATGCACTCATCCATTCTCTCAGGAACTACCCATGCACTCATCCAATGACCCAGGCACTTCCTTTGAACTGATCCGTTCACTCACGCAGTACTCATGCACTCATCTAAGTACCCAGGCATTACCCTTGCACTCATAAAGTCACTCAGGTAATACATATGCAGTCATCCAATCACCCAGGCAGTACTGCTGCACTCATGCAATCACCCAGGCAATACACATGCAGTTATGCAATCACTCAGGCAGTACTCTTGCACTCAACCATTCAATCTGGTACTACTGATGCACTCATCTTTTCTCTTAGGTAATACGTTTGTACTCATCGTATGACCCAGGCATTACCTTTGCACTCATCCTTTCACACAGGCACTACCCATGCACTCATCCAGCCACCAAGGCAGTACCTCTGCACTCATGCAGTCACTCAGGCACTATTCTTGTACTCAACCATTCACACAGACATTAACCTTGCATTCATCTATTCTCTCAGGATCTACCCATGCACTCATCCAATGACCCAGGCACAATTCTTGCACTGATCTTTTCACTCAAGCACTACCCATACCCATGCACTAATCTAACCATCTACGCATTACCCTTGCATTCATGAAGTGACTTAAGTACTACACATGTACTCGTCCAATCACACAGGCAGTACCCATACACTCATGTAATCACCCTGGCACTACCCATCCAGTCATGCATTCAGTCAGGTAATGCTCTTGCACTCAGCCATTCACTCAGGCACTACCCATGTACTCATGTTTTCACTTAGGCACTACCCATGAAGCTCATCCAATGACCCAGGCACTACCTTTGCACTCATCCTTTCACACAGGAACTATGTCTGCACTCCCCCAATCACCCAGGCAGTACACCTGCACTCATAGAAATACTCAGGCACAACTATTGCACTCATCATTTCACTCAGGCAGTAACCATGCAATCAATCAATTACCCAGGCACTACACTTACACTCATACAATCACCCAGGCAGCACCTATCCACTTATGCAATCACTCAGGCAGTACTGTATATCTCAACCATTTACTCAGGCAGTACACATGTACTCATTTTTTATCTTAGGCACTACCCATGCAGTCATCCAATAACCCAGGCATTACCCATGCAGTCATGTAATCACCCAGGCACTACTCTTGCACTCAACCATTCACTCAGGCACTACCCATGCACTCATCCAATCACCCGGGCAGTACCGCCGCACTTATGCAATCACCCAGGCACTACCCATGCACTCAGGTAATCACTCAGGCACTACTGTTGCAGGGATTCTGCACCTACACAGAACTATGCGCAGGAAAACGGGACCTCGGTGTATAGGGTTGTACCAACCTACCACTTTAGTGCCCAAAATCCCATAACCGACTAGCTATAGTGTCTCATTCTTTCTCCTCCAAAAATCACAGAGCTACAAATGATTAGCCCAGAATACAACACTCCCGACTCTCTCAGGAATCGCGATAGCAAGACATACTCTTTCGCTCGCTCACTCGTACTTGCCCACAACAAGATTAGGCAGAGTCACGTCATAGTTCAAAATGTTTATTTTAACTATCGTGCTCTACAATACAGTATACGAGCCACTACCAGCAGCAAAATGCAAAAACTTAAAAAATTAGCATTGTTACAATTCCAAATAGCACAAAGGGGAAGTCATTTTATAAAGACAGTGGAAAAAGGGCTATAAGACCTAACCACCCTCCCCTTGGAGGAAGATATTTTGCTGGGCTTCTGGTTGTGGTGCGGCCTGGAAGGAGGGAGCGGACCAGGCGTGGCCATCTTCCGTGTTCTAAATTTTGGATTAAAATATCGATCAAGACGCGGACTTTTAATTTCCTGCAAGCGACGTTGTTTACATGGACTGGCATGGCAAGGAAATCCAAAATGGATCTACCAGCGTTGTCAAGAATTTGCTACCAGCTGGTGGTGATGCAAACTGTGTACCTGTGACGCACAAGCCTCAAAGTAGTGACCATAGTGGGGCACTTCCACCACAGAGGATTTTATGTGCATCAAATGGTGCCCAGCATGTCTTATCACAAACTCAAAAGACTGTCTCCGTCAATCAGAAGCCTTCTGTTCAGGCTAAAGTGACACAAAGCCAGCAGCACGCCAAACCAGTGACACAAGTGCGACCTCAGCCTTCCCACTTGACTACTCCAAATCAACAAGCATGTAGACCACCTTCAAAAACAACGGAACAGGAGAAGCGACAACCTAGTCAGAATCCTAAATCGGCTGATCCGAAAGGCACTGACCATCCTTGTGACCAGGAAAAAAAAAAACAGTGGTGTTTGGAAGATTTCGAAATTGGACATCCAATGGGTAAAGGAAAGTTTGGCAATGTGTATCTTGCCCGTGAGCAGCAAAGCAAATTCATTCTAGCATTGAAGTTGCTCTTCAAATCTCAGCTGGAAAATGCAGGAGTTGAACATCAGCTAAGGAGAGAAGTTGAAATCCAGTCTCATTTAAGGCATCCCAACATATTAAGGCTGTATGGTTACTTCCATGATGCTACCAGAGTGTACCTTATTTTGGAATATGCACCACGTGGAGAGCTATTCAGAGAGATCCAGAAAAATAAGATGTTTGATGACCAAAGAACTGCTACGTACATCACAGAGCTGGCAGATGCACTGTCTTACTGCCACTCGAAGAAGGTCATTCACAGGGACATCAAGCCTGAGAACCTATTGCTTGACTCAAATGGAGAGCTGAAGATTGCAGACTTTGGGTAGTCTGTGCATGCACCCTCATCACGGCGAAGTACGCTTTGCGGTACTTTAGACTACCTGCCTCCTGAGATGATTGAGGGTAAAATGAATGACGATAATGTGGACCTCTGGAGTCTTGGTGTGCTGTGCTATGAATTTATTGTTGGAAAGCCACCTTTTGAAGCGGACTCGCATCAGGAAACCTACAGGCGCATTTCAAAGGTTGAATATCAGTTTCCTTCATCTGTGTCTGATGGCACTCGTGACCTGATCTCAAAGCTGCTGAAACATAATCTATACCAAAGGCTGCCTTTAAAGGATGTGATGGAACACCCGTGGATTGTAGCAAACTACTCTATGCGTCCCAGAAGTCAAAGGAATTCTGTAACGCCTTCACAGTGACCCATCTTAAAACAGAGGGCCATAATCTTGCACACATTTGCACCCGCTAGAACAAGCTCATCACAATTATTGGCAGTGGAAAGCATTTCCTGCAGCATTCCAAAGTTGACTTTTAGCAGACTGAGCTGAAAATCGAGCACATAAGTAGCTGTCAATCAGTGTCCTTTAAAAAAAAACTAATTTTCAGGGCTGTATTCTGACCTTTAATGTGACTTGCTTTATCTCATTGTACTTGGTAAAGTGCAATAATCTGTACTACGGTCATTTTAGGCTGCTATGGTTGTCCTTGCAATGCACTTGTCACTTGTGAATGGGAAGGAAGAATGCCAATCTATGTAAATACACTGTATATAATTAACATTGTAATGTCCCGTTTGAATGCTGTGATTAGGCAAAGAATATAAAGCGGCTGAGTTGTCTGACTATGAGGAGGTTATATAACTCAAGTGTTTACTAGATGCCTTTTTCACAGTGTATGGTTGTTTTTGCTTTCAGAGATGGTTAATATTGTCATTGTTAATATTGTCTTCAGAAATACAAATAAAATAAATAGATATTTATTAGAAAAAGGAAGATCTCTGGGCTTTGACAGCAGACCCCATACCTTAAAGCCCAGATGCACGATTTACATCATAGGAACAGCGTAGCTCTTCTCCATGGAAAGGGCTCTCTCCAAGTGTGTGTTAAAACAACATGAATCCCCGTAATATCAAAGCACGAGTCTCCAGCATTGCAGCTGTGTTTAGCATGTTATGTTTAGGTGCTAGGGACTGACCAGAACAGAATAACAAGGGGCATTGTTTATCGACCTTGCACATCGTGTTCAGACTAAATTCCAGGAACTTCAGCAAAGAACGCGAAAAGCAGACAGTTCTCATGTGAAAGGCACAAACAATATCTTGCAAAAATAAAGTCATGTAGTAACGTACGCAAAAGCAGCATCATGGCAGCAAAGCTCATGCTAACTTAGCAATGTTGACAATGACTCTAAGGGCCATATAACACTACTCTTGCACTCAACCACTCACTCAGGCACTACCTATGCACTCATCCATTCACTGAGGCACTAACCATGCATTCGTCAAATGACCCAAGCATTACCCTTGCACCCATCCTTCCACTCGGGTACTAGCCATGCACTCATCCAATCACCCAGGCACTACCTCTGCACTCATGCAATCACCCAGGCACTACCCATGTACTCATGCAATCACTCAGGCACTACTCTTGCACTCATCCAATGACCTAATTACCCAGGCATTACTCTTGCAGTCATCCTTTTACTCAGGCACTACCCATGCACTGATCTAAGCACCCAGACATGACCCTTGCACTCATGAAGTCACTCAGGCACTACCCATGCACTCATCCAATGACCCAGGCATTATCCATGCAGTCATGCAATCACCCAGGCACTACTCTTGCACTCAACCATTCACTCAGGCCCTACCCATGCACTCATCCATTCACTCAGGCATTATCCATGCACTCATCCATTCACCCAGGCACTACCCATGCACTCATCCAATCACCTAGGTAGTACCCCTGTACTTGTGCAATCACCCAGGCACTACCCATGCACTCATGCAATCACTCAGGCACTACTCTTGCACTCAACCATTCACTCAGGCACTACCCATGCACTCATCCATTCCCTCAGGCACTACCCCTGCACTCATCCAATGACCCAAGCATTAGCCTTGCACTCATACTTTCACTCAGGTACTTCCCATGCACACATTTAATCACTTAGGCACTACCCTTTCACTCACCCATTCATCCAGGCACTACTTATGCACTCATCCATTCTCTCAGGCACTGTCCATGCAGTCATGTAAACATTGAGGCAGTACCTATTCAGTCATCCAATCACACAGACACTAGCCATACACTACCTAATGAGCCACACACTACTCATACAGTCATCCAACCAGCCAGGTACTATTCACACATTCCTCCAATCACTCAGGCACTATCCATTCAGTTATACAATTGCACAATGTGAGAGACTGGCCTGGTATATGATGTCCACTAATGTAAGTGGGCAACTTGCACCAGTCCAGACAACCCTTATGGTGATTTAAGAGGTCTCAGACAACCTTAGAAAGCTATCCAAGTGGTAGTTGTAGAGAGCAGCCTTCAGGCTTAGTCTTGAAGGAGTGTAAAGCAGCTTGTTTTACAAGAATGCAATCTTATAGTATAGATTAAATGAAAGGGAACCACACAAGGTATTTATAAACATATGTATTTATTACATAATACTTTCTAGTACGTCCCAGTATCTCCCACATGGAGACATACACAAAGCACACAATACTATAGCAAAGAAATCACAGTAAATAGCACTAATACACAGCGGGCCGCGGGGGGGACAGAACCATACACTAAAAAAGTGGTATAAGAACCACGACTCGAGTCTGGACAATGTCGAGAGGACGTACAAGTGCTGGGACCCCAAGGAACCACCCAAGGTGAGTAGATAGGGACGCCACAGAGAGCGCGTGCAGTGTGAGTACACAACTGCGTGCTCCGTACAAGTCTATGTGCAAGTCATGGTTGGATTTTCAAAGATTAAGGACCCTTCCCAGTGGACCCTGAAGAAACCCCGTGGAAGACAGACGGTTGGAGAGCCACCCCACCCGTGGATACCATGGTGCCCAAGTTACCTTTCCTAGGGCAGCCGGGTGCATAGGTGTGAAGTGGCATCAGAAACCACAGTCGAACCCAATGGAGGACTTCAGGAAAGTGCCGCTGCTGGAAGAGGAGAAAGTGTCCGTGGGAATCCAAACATGGATTCTTGTTGAAGAGTACCTGAAAGCAGAGGGGACAGAGTCTGGGTTACTTGAGAGAGACCAGGGGCTCGGTAGATGAATGCCCACCGATGTCGGGTGCTTCAGGATAGATGTCAATGACCTTGACTCTGCAGCTGTGAGGACCAGGCGATGCTGAGGATGACCAGGAGCCAGTTAAGAGCTGGCCCACAAAGGATGTCAAGTGCTGAGGGGTCGGTGTCTGGAGGGAGTACCAACAAGTCTTGGCAAAAGCAACCCACGCAGGAAGTCAAGAAGTTGCAGGAAGAGGACCAACAAGGTCTAGGAGACTCACAACAACCAGGGGAGTCAGGGCCAGTCCAGAGCAATCAGGGGAGCCCAAAGAAGACATAGTTGACCTTCGACGGGACCCAGAGGTTGAAGACACTGGAGTAGCAGGAGGACCTCGGGTAGCATTACAAAACAACAGGCCACGGAGCACACGGTGCCATGTGGTTGAAGATCTTTGCAGGAGAAGGTGTCAGAGTTTGGGGCTACTTGGAGCCCAATGCACGCGCTGCAGAATTGCCGACAAGCATTTGCACTTGCAAACGTACACATTGCACAGGGGTTCGGGTATTGCAGCCCCCACAAGGGATTCTGACCTCAAACTGGGTGAGAGGACAGCTCGGGCCTGAAGGGATGTCGAAACCCACCTCCTGTGTTGTTTAAACCCTTCGGAGTCCGTAAGAGCTTAGGATCAGCAGACCGGTCAGCAGTGTTGCAGTGCCTGTGAATTCAGGGAAGTGACTCCTTCACTCCAAGAGAGATTATCTTCAGGTGTCTTGGATGCTTCACAGGCCCTACATGGATCCTGTATGGTGCACCAGCACAGACGAGGCAGCAGACTGAGAGGGAGACAAAGTCAGGCGAAACAAAGTCCAGCGAGGTCCAGAGTGCCCAGACGGTCGAAGTGCAGTGGTTTCAGTTCTGAATCTTGTCCATGACTAATCTAGGGACCTACACCCAGGTAAGCCCTTAAGTACCCTAAGGAGAGGGTTGGGTAGATTCAGGGGACCATCCCAGGGAAGGGTCTGGACAGGGTGGAGGTTACTCCCATGTCCTTTGTCCAGTTTCGTGCCAGAGCGGGAGCCACTGCTCACAGGACTGGTTTGAACTGGACTATGCACAGGGACACCAAATGTGCCTCTTATGTAGACTTTCAGGCGCTGGCAAGCGCACTTACCCAGCCCTAATACACTAATTCCTGTCTGGGAGGTGGTCACACCTCCCTGTGACAGGATGCCTATTGTCCTGCCTTCCCCTGCTCGGCTTGGCTCAGCAGCAGGAGGGCAGAAATGTGTCTCTGGTCAGCAGCAACCATTTTGTGCTGTCCGGGACTCAAAGGCTGGTACCAGGAACACTGAGATCCTAACGGAGGGCTCTCCCAGTGGGTGGAATCATACCTCCCACACCGGTAACGGTGTTGGAGGTATGATTCCAACATGTTTGAACCCACCCATAATACGGTTAATTGCAGCCGTTTTCGAGATGGTCATCACGCGGTCACATAATGCCCCACTATATTAGTATATGGCTGCTTCACTTACAACCCAGGAGAATGGACTCCGTAGGCAGCAGGGGTGTCCTGCTCATGCAGGGGCACCCTCTCACTTAGAACCAAGCACCCTGCCCTCAGGATTGTAAAGGCCTGCTATAGGGGTGACTTATAGATTTTAAGTGCAGTGACCCTTAGATATAGTAAACCTATATCTTTCATAAGTGGTGCATTCACCAACTTACACAGGCTGCAATGGCAGGCCTGTAGTTCCATTTTGAATGATCTCTCATGGGTGACATAATACATGCTGCAGCCCATTTGAGACCTCTGGGGTACCTATGCCCTGGGTACATGGGTACCATATACTAGGGACTGCCAAGGGTACCCCAGCATCCAATCTGGGGTGTACCTAAGTACATATACAACAGTTTTTAGGAGAAAGCAGATAGACTGGGGTCCTGATTAGCAGGATCTGTGTCAGACTAGTCAAAATCAGCATCACATCAAGCAAAAAGTGGGGGTAACCATAAGAAGCAGACCCTACTTTCCCACACACAACATCTAATCTTGCAGTCATCCATTCACTCAAACTCTACTCATTTACTCATCTAATCACTCAGACTCTACATACGCACTCATGCAATCACACAGATACTATCCATTGACTCATGTATGCATACAACATATAGCTTTTCTTTTTAAACCAGAATAGGTGATTCCATAAGAACCGTTCTTTTTCTTCTTTTTTTAAAACTATTTTATATATATATTTTTTTAGCAATTTTGTGTTTTTAAGATTTTATCAATAAAATTGTAAACAAAAAAACAAGCACATAACACCGTGCGTAAATAGGGGGGAAATTGTTTTTAACAACGGTGATTGTTAATTGTGTCCAATATTGTTTGGACAACCTGTTCTCTAATGCTCAGCACAGTAATGAACTTAGGATAAAAAGTCCTGCCTTTGCGAAATCCAGAAGAGTCAGTGGTGTGGACTGCAACCTGTCGCCAACTTGAGAAGTGGAAGGTTGAGGATCTTGCCTGCCTTCATTTGCTCTTGCAAGTTTAGCTCTTGCAAGCCTCTTGTCATGCATTGTTCTTAGATATTTGTACATCGACGATGTACCACAAGAGTATTTCTTGTCCGATCCTCAGGCCAGGACCTTTTTGCACACATTGCATGTAACTTTCTGTGCATTTACTTTCTTTTGCCCTTCAGGTATGGAAAAGAATTCCCATACAGCACTCTCCTTTCTTTTTCCTCCTGAAGGGTCTCCTCCTCCTCCTCCTCCTCCTGCAGATCCTGTGCAGTTGCCATTTTGAAATTTTGCAGTTAAATCTACAAAATTCCCAAAAAAAACTCAAAATTGTCTAGCTCCTGATAAAGTATGGCTGTTGCCAACCACACCCAAAACAAGAAGAAAGAGGGTGGGATCTAGCAAACTTAAGAATGACAGGATCTTTAACCTATCAAATTACTCTTTTTTGTATCACATGGGATGCATGACCCCTACGCTGAACCACCGCGTACCGGACGCGATTCCGCAACTTCTTTCAATTTTACATTTCAACAATATTTAGTACTATCTGATATTTTAATTACACATAACTGTATCTCTTTATTTCAAATAAATCAAATAAAGCTATATTGATATATATTATTGTTTAAAAAAAACTTTAGATTTGCGTCCCCTACGTGAATCTGTAAGCTGCGATCTACGTGGACGTACCACGACTCCTGAAATTACTATTTAAAAAAACGTTTTAATAACTTTCATTTATTAATATACAAGTTTAGTAACTATCTTAACAAACCTCTAACCTTGAACTTAATATTATTATTGTTTATATATATGAAAAATATATATGTGAAAAATCACACTGGAGCTGCGTTTCGTACATGAATCCGGAACTAAGGCCCGGCAATGTACAGGGATTCGCATCCAGTACGGGACTCCATGTTTATATATTTTTTTAAAATATTGAAATACACATATTATATATATATGTATATATTTGTATACATATATATATATATAGTAATAATATAGTAAAAAAGTATGGGCCCGATTCACAAAAGTAATATGAGACAAAATCCTAACTTTACGACTTTCGGTATTCACAAAGGGCATTTAGGAGTAGTAAAGTTAGGATTTTGTCTCAGTTAAACTTAAGTTTTGGTCTTAAGTTTAACTTAAGTAAAACTTAAGTTTAATTGAGACAAAATCCTAACTTTACTCCTCCTAAATGCCCTTTGTGAATACCGAAAGTCGCAAGTTAGGATTTTGTCTCAGTTAAACTTAAGTTTTGGCCTTAAGTTTAACTTAAGACCAAAACTTAAGTTTAACTGAGACAAAATCCTAACTTTATTACTCCTTTCGGTTCCTAAATTTGTCTCAGATTACTTTTGTGAATCGGGCCCTATATATTTTAAATAAAAATATATTATTGAAAAAAATTTAAATACATTAAAAAAATATGTATTATATATGTATATGTATATATATATATATATATATATAATCACAGTAAAAAAATTGAGGTTTCAGGGACATTATAGTTAGTAATTAGCATTTAAAAAAACTTAGAAATTCACTGAAAAAACCAGAGGTTTCAAGGACGTTATAGTTAGTAAATAGCATTTCAAAACCTTAGAAATGAGGCAAGATGGCGTTCGGCTAACATCACCGCTGTGATGCTCCGCTGAGCATCCCCCGTAAATCTGCCTAAACTTGCTTTTTGTCGAAACCTTCGTGACAAGGCTGTATTCCTATAACCTTTAAAACAAAAACCCGACCAGGGAATGCAGCAGGAAACACAGAAAAAACGTTTTCTCTTCTCTCTGACCTGTTTGCTGTGGGTCGAATGCACGCATCTCCCCTGCCTCGAGGACGTCCGCTGGGCTCTGACCTCCCGGATTCACTCTGGCCTGCGTGAGTCTCAAGCGGAACGGCGGAATTGCAGGAGCACGGTTAGGTGCTGGGGCGCGCTCCCTCTCCAGAGGAGAATCTGTCAGCTGCAACAATCGCGCTGTGGCCGCCATGGAGATTCTTTGAGAGCCGGTGCATCCTCTGTACAGTTTTTCATCAGTACCCAGGAGAAACAAGTAAGAATGACTGGCAAAGGGGCACGCGTAGTGAAAGGCAAGAATGCTACGATATCTTCGCAGGTCAGTGCAACTTTGGCAGCGACACGGCAGAAAAAACTGGATACCCTGGCGATGAAAGGCAAAAGTGGGGGAGAGAAAGGAGAAAAGAGGGAGTGCGCTGACAAGAGCCCCGGGGAAACTGACATAGCAAACACCGCTACTATAAAAAAAGCCCCCGCTCGCTTAAATAAAGAAACTGACTATTCTCAGCCATTGATCACAAGTAGCTTTGGTGCTGCGAGCAGGGGGGGGCGCCGCTTCCATGCAGTCAGCTGGATCTCCTGGCATAACGATAGAGGCGCCTGTACAGATGGAAGGAGAATTAATAGGTCACTCCTCACCGGTCGTACTGAGCGATTTGCAGCTCCCAGATACCCCCTTTCCCGCTATCCAAGGCAAAAAAATAGTTGGCTTGGTACTTTCTGCTCCGCTAGACAGCGCTCCTGTGGACAACACTGACAGTCACAACAACAATAGCACCATCCCAAGGGGCAGGTCAAATATTCCGGAGGAGTGTTCAAATGCTGTACTATCATCACAAGCCACTTGTAGCACACGGCAAGACCACATGCTGAAAACGCCTGAAAATCAGGACCAATTTTACTCTCTTACAGAGGAGTCCGAGATGTCAGACATTAGTATTTCTTTGTCAAGCGGGGAGGAGGAGGGCAAGTGGTATAGCAGCTCTAATACTGACCTGCAGAAACATAAACATGTCTCTAAAAAACTACAAAAGAAAAAAAGCAGGGACCGCCATAAAAAGAACTATGACCTATCGGACAAAGAGGACGCCTCAGATTTGAAGTGGGATTACAATGATACATCGCTCACGATTTGCTCTAACACCTTGACTGCCTCTGGGGGTAATCAAACAATTACTGGCACTGGTACCGATCAAGTGGGGACACTCAGTGATCAAAGGAGTGAACCCGCTTTAACAGACATTTTGCAGTCTATCAAAAGCTTTCAGGCAGAAGTCAAAGCTGATAGTCGTAGATCCCGCCTGGCAGCAAAGAAGTTGCAAGGGGCAGTCAGGAAAGTGGGAAAAACCTGCGTCGAAATTGTAGATCGAATGGCTTCAGTGGAAGAAAGAACGGAACAACTAGAGAAGGAAGTTACCTCGCTCAAAACCAAGACTGATGAGCATGAGGGGGCGGTTAAGGACCTCATGTGGAAGCTGGAGGAACAGGAAAACCGGCAGAGACGTAACAACCTCCGCTTCCTAGGGATTCCAGAAGGTGCCGAAAAAAGATGATCCCAGGAACTTTATGATCACGCTTCTTAAAAGCTCATTCCCTAAGCTACAATCCTGGGATTGGGACAAGGAAATTCAAAGAGCCCATAGGTTTCCTCTGTCTCCCGGGAAACGCAATTCGGCATCCCAACAACATCCTCACGCTATGCTTTTGTTTTTTGGTAATTTCCTGCTCCGGCAAGCTCTTTATGATCTGGCTAGACCCACAAGCAAGCGGTTGTTTGATGGAATAACCTTTTTTACCAGGCCTGATTTTGCACACGCTACAGTTGAGCGTAGGTGGAGACTGAGGCAGCTCTTTGATCCCTTTCAGAAGCTTGGGGCAATGGTGTACCTTCAAAATCCTGCCAGACTAAAAATTGTTCACCAAGGGACTACTCGTAGCTTTATTTCCGAAGTACAGGCTAAAAACTATCTAGAGGAAATTTCGGGACATAAGTAACATATGTAATCCTGCAATAGAAATGCCCTGGCTCGACAACTTGTATTAGAATGTGGTATGGAATGTAGGAATTAGAGGCTATAACTTAAGTGAGGGGTCCGTAGGGTGTTTTTTCCTTCTTGTCTGCTCGTTTTTGTTATTGCCTCCGTTAATTAATTTTTCTTTTTCTTTTTTCCTGGCGAACTGCTTGGCATAAGGCCCTGTGTCGGTGTTTGGGTGTCGGTTTGTTGGTGTTTTTGTTGGAAGGTCATTTCTCAATGGGGGACTCTCAGCGGGCACATGGGGTCCTGCTTGACGGATGTCACACTCCTGGCCCGGTGCTGGCCAGGTAACCTCCAAAAGTGGTGGTGGGTGGTGGGGTGGGAGAGGGAGAGGGAGAGGGAGGGTAGGGTGGGAAGGGTTGAAGGTCAGACAGGTTGTTATTCTGAGTAAGAGTAAGAGTAAATTCAACAGGGCAAATTGGTATGTGGGAAATATCAGGTTATGGTGTAGCAAAGGGGCTATGCTAAATCCAGAGCAAACACTTGGATCACTCGAACTAGCGAGATGGGGGTGCTAAAAGTGCTATCCTTAAATATTTGTGGCTTAAATGACATTAAAAAGAGGCAAATTGTTGCGATAGGATTACAAACCATGGGCACGAATGTTGTCTGTTTACAGGAAACTCACATAGAGGGTTCACAAACACACATTCTCAAAACACTGGGGTATAAACTGGTTTGTGCAACTTCACAGGGGGCTCGGGTACGGGGGGTTGCTATATTAGCCAGGGGCTCAGGGTATACTTTTAACCGCTCAAAAGCTGATAAATGTGGCCGCTGGGCAGTCACAGAGTGCCAAGATAGACAAGGGCAAAAGATAACACTTTGCGCTATATATGGAAGCAATAGTGACGACCCGTCAGTCTTCAATGAGATCTCTAATGAGCTCACGCACTGGCCTCTACCTTTACTGATCTGTGGGGATTTCAATATCAACCTCCCCAGTAACTGGTCTATGAAGGATGATTGGCGTTATAATGGCCTTAACCTAAAGTGTTTAAGGCAATGAAACATATGTGCTATACTCATGGGCTTATAGATGGATGGCAGACTTCTAATCCTAATGATCCTGGGTACACCTTTTTCTCTAACCCACATTGTACACACGTAAGAATAGATTACATTCTGATGTCTAACTCACTTAGATTTAAGTTCCAAATTGAGAAGTTGCCCCGAATTCTTTCAGACCATAACCCTCTAATCTGTACTAGGCTGGGCGGTAAATTCCGTTCCGCTCGCGGAATTTGCGGAATTCGGGTAATTTCGTGTTTCGCGGAGAACGCGAAATTGCCCTAAATTCCGCGATCCGCGGCTTCGCGGAATTTTTTGCTTGTTCGCGCTTTCAAAATGCGTGTTCGCGAGATATTTCTCCCCGAGCACGCAAACAGCGTTCGCGAACAGGAAAAAAGCATCGCGAACGGGCGGAACAAGCAATTCCGCGTGTTCGCGGAACTTTTGCGTGCTCGCAGAGATTTTTTACCATTTCGCTGAGTTTTGCGTAGCGCAACTACGCAAATTCCGCCCACCCCTAAATTCTGTACTCTAGAAACAACACCAGGAAACATAACACCTAGATCATGGACATTTGAGAAATCCTTGCTTCTAGATGACAAATATTGCGCTCACATGAGAGAGTGGATCCCTAACTTTTTAAAGGACAACATCGGGAGTGTATCAATTGAAGTTTTATGGGACGCTCTAAAAGCAAGGATTCGAGGAGAAACGATGCAATATTCACTGAAGGCTAATAAACTGGCTAGAGAATCCATGAGGGAACTGCAGGAAAATCTTGGGCTGGCCGAAGAAGAGCTGATAAGGGTGACCAGAGGGATTCAAGGGTTAGAAGAAATAACTAGAACACAGAGCCAGGTGGCAATCGCAAAGGCCGCAATTACAAATATTTTTACTGTCAAAGCCATAAAAAAAGCTGCAGCACATAAAGAGATGTTGTATGAGGTCAATGAGCAAGTTGGCCATCAGCTGGCTATACGTATGAGGCAACAGGCTTCAGTAAATTTGATACGTGAAATACAGGACCCAGTGGAAGGCCAAATATCTGACCCAGAACGTATTAGAGAGGCATTCTGGCGATTCTATAGCACTTTGTATACTGAGGAGGGGGAGGGTGACCTAGAAAATGTCGAAAGATACTTAGATAGAGGAGGCTTCGACCGGTTCGACGAGGAAGATCAGTTTACCTTAGATGAAATCCCTTACATAGAAGAAATTTTAACTACAATCAAAAACTTACCGAAAGGGAAAGCAACTGGATTGGATAATATACCTTCGGAATTTTATTTAGCGTTTCTAGATCAGATCAAAGATACTTTACTTGACTTAATTGCACACATTTTTAAAGGGGGACAGCCCCCTAAGTCCTGGTCTAGGGCGAAGATAGTCATCTTTCTTTAAAAAAAATAAACCTCCAGATCAGCTAGGCTCATACCGCCCTATCACTCTTATTAATGCAGACTCCAAAATATACTCAAAAGTTATGGCGAATCGAATCGCCCCTATCATTCATAAAGTAATTGCCATATACCAGCACGGCTTTGTACCAGGGAGATCGACTACTAACCACATCCAGAGAGTGATCACTTTATTTGATAGCACGGAAGTTGCAGGAGACCCTATGGCACTGGTTCTTCTTGACGCCGAGAAGGCCTTTGATAGGGTCTCCTGGCAATTTTTGTGGGCAGCTATGTCCAGGGTTGGAATTAAAAAGGGGTTTATCCAGGCAGTGCAAAAACTATATGTTAACCCTAGGGCCATGGTAATGGTGAATGGTAGCCTCACCAAAGAGTTGATCACTTCTCGAGGAACACGACAGGGGTGCCCATGCTCGCCATTGCTTTTCGCGATCTACATTGATCCCTTCATTCGCAGACTGGAGGGAAACAGAGAAATAGCACCGATTTTGTCACAGGAATATCCGACCAAGACCTTGGCATACGCCGATGACATAGCGGTCGTGACAGCTGATCCTAACACAGCTATGTCTGTTATTGAAAGTGAGGCTAATAAATTTGGGCTAGTATCCTGATACGCACTCAACCAGGGGAAAACACAGGTCGTGCTGAACAATAAAAGTGAGATGCGCGACCCCGAGTGGTGGATAAGGCTACATATTTAGGTATCTGCATTACATCTAATCTTGAGAATATGGTGGACCTAAACATGAAGCCAATGCTGGGTTCAATGCAGAAAGATCCCCGTCGCCTAGACAATCTACATCTATCTTTAATTGGTAGGGCTAATGCCTTGAAAATGGTTCTTTTCCCTAAAATGTTATATTTATTTAGAGCAATATGCTTAGAATTTTCAGATCAATGGTTCAAATCTATGGAGCGCACTTTTTCAAGTTTTATCTGGACATACTCACAACCCCGGCGAGCGTATAAACTTCTGACCCTTTCAAAAGAAAGAGGAGGATTAGCTCTCCCAAACCTTAAAGCATATTATTGGGCATCTGTGTTGCTCTATAGTAGTGAGCTATTACAGAATATCGGGATAGAGATGACACCCGGGGACGACTCGCCATCTATCTTTCAGCTAATTTTGGGCAGTAAAAGTAGCGGATATCTCTGGCGACATTTACATGACAGCTACCATAAAAAAGTGAAATTTAAAACACTGATTAGTGGGTTTAAGGCTTGGAAGGCTGTAAGAAGAATGTTGGGTATAGGGCGTATATCATTTTATACCCCCCTAAGGGATAACCCAGCTCTGCCGGATATTTTTAAAGATAACTGCATTAACAAATGGAATGCAGCAGGAATAACTCATATAGGGTGCCTCTTTTCCCCTGCAGGGATACAATCCTTTGAAGAATTAAAAAAAAACTTTCAACTGGACTGGCGGGACTTTTTTAAATATCTTCAAAAACTTTTTATTACGAAGGGTAGGGGGAAGGGCTCTGCCTGAAAAAATAACCTTAGTTGAAACATTAATTCACATAAAAAAAAGCACTATTGGGGGAATATATTCCCTTTTAAATGCACTGTTTCCGGATGATCTGGAGAAAACGTCACAGAAGTGGCAGGGGAAAATTGGTATAACTATGGATGAATTTAACTATGCCTACTCAATGTCTCAAACAATTCTTATGTCCACAAAACTTCAAGCACAGTTTTATAAAACATGCTTTTTCTTATACTACACTCCAGATAAAATCGCCAAATGGGGGAGTGGCAAGGGGACATGCTGCCCTAGATGTATGCTATTTAACGCTGATTGTGTACATATTTTCTCTACTTGTGATGGACTGACTTCTTTAAAGCAAAACATTGAGAAATTCCTGTCCACCGTATTGCAAAGCGATATAGCTCCGTCTAGTGATGTTATTCTACTGGGGGCCACAGATCCGAGTAATCCCAGAACTGGTCATGAACTTATTTTTATCGCTATGGCAGTGTTAAGAATGTGTATAGCCTCGGCTTGGCTGGATCCTATTGCACCGTCCTTTCATCAGTGGCTAGCTAGGTTACTGGCAATCTCTAATCTGGAAGCTGCTATTTATAAACGGAAAGGCAGGAAACGGCGTAAAAGGGGGTTGAGAGTCTGGTCTCCTCTAATAGAATGGTGCCAATCCCAAAGCAATATCTAGTGGTATATTATGAAGAACATTTAACTGTATGGTATGTTGTAAAATTATTTAATGCTGGGGATAATGTAACATGGTTATGAAATTATGAAATTATGAGATTATGAAATTATGAAATTGTATTTTTGCTTGTCTGACCTGGGAGGGTGGGGGGGGTGGGTTTGGGGGAGTGTGAAATTGTTGGAAAAAACTAAATAAAGACATTTAAAAAAAAAAAAATCAAAACCTTAGAAATTCACTGAAAAAAACAGAGGTTTCAGGGACATTATAGTTAGTAATTAGCATTTAAAAAACCTTGGCAATTCACTGAATAAAACAAAGGTTTTAGGGTCGTTATAGTTAGGAATTAGCATTTAAAAAACCTTAGAAATTCACTGGAAAAAACACAGGTTTCAGGGACCTTATAGTTAGGAATTAGAATTTAAAAAAACCTTAGATATTCACTGAAAAAAATACAGGTTTCAGGGACGTTATAGTTAGGCTGACATTTCACTCGTACAAAACCAGAGAAATTCAGCCGTTATAGTTAGCTGAGCTAACTATAACTCAAGCCCCTGCAATGCACTGCTGATGACGTCACATATTACATCACTCATGACATGGCCAGTGACATCACTGATGACATCTCAAATGACATCACTGATGGCATCATCCAGTGACTGAGTGTTTCTAAAAAGTTCAAGAATGTTATATATATATATATATATATATATATATATATATATATATATATATATATATATATATATATATATATATATATGCCAGGGTGTATTGAAGAATGAGTGGGTGTATGAGTGTCTGTATGGATGATTTGGGGGGTGCGTGACTGTATAAGTGAGTGATTAAACGTGTGTTAGTGAATGCATGGGTGAATGACTAATCTGTGTGAATGTCTGTATCAGTCTGTCAGTTGGTGTATAAGTGGCTGCATGGGTTGGTGAATAGCTACAAGAGTGTCTATATTGATTCGTTATCTGAGTACATGTATGGGTGCCTGTGTGTTTGTATGACTCCCTGCATGGATGTGTGAGTGGGCGATTCACTGGGTATATGGGTTCATGAGTGCATCTGCAAGAGGCTGTATGGGTGACTGAGTGTGCGTATGGCTATGTTAATGAGTGAATGGATGTCTCAGTAATATATGTGTGAGTAACTACTTAAGTTAAAGGCAGTATATGTGAGTGTTGGAGTATATAAGTGACTATATGTGAGGGTGAGTGATTGTGAGAGTGGCTGTATGCGTGAGTGCATGCTTGTGTGAGTGATAGTAGAATTGAGTAAGTGTGTGTTAGTATCTGTATGAATAAGTGAGGTGGTGTGTGTATAACTGTATAGGTGAGTAAATGGCAGTGTGATTGACTCTTTGGGTAACTGACTAGGTGTGTGAGTAACTCTATGGGTGAGTGGCGGTGTGTGAGTGTCTGTATGGGTATATGAGTGCATATATCAGTGGCTGTATTGATGAGTGACAGCGTGTATGAGTGACTGGATGTGTGTGTAGACCTATGAATCAGTGAGTGGGTATGTACTAACTGGTATTAGTGTGTCTATGGTTTCGAGAATGGTAGTATGTTTTTTAGAGTGGGTGTATGAAAGGTTATATTAGGGTGCGAGGAGGTGCATCAGATATTAAGTGGATAATGTCATCAGTGATGTCATTTGAGATGTCATCAGTGATGTCATCAGTGATGTCACTGACCATGTCATGAGTTATGTACTATGTGACGTCATCACCAGTGCATTGCAGGGGCGTGAGTTATAGTTAGCTCAGCTAACTATAACAGCTGAATTTCTCTGGTTTTGTATGAGTGAAATGTCAGCCTAACTATAACGTCCCTGAAACCTGTGTTTTTTTTCAGTGAATATATATATATATATATATATATATATATATATATATATATATATATATATATATATAGATGGGCTGCCTATTCGAGGAATGTGACAATACCCTGCAAGGTTTTCAATGTGTTGGGGTACTATACCAGTATTGTTGATAATTCATTCTTCTCTTTGGTTTGTCATAATTAAATGGGACCACTGCTCTGATTTTAGACATTGTCTATTTATATGGAGATAATATACAGAGATGTCGGTCAAAGGACAGTACTATCCTTTGAATCATTGTACTAAACTGTATAATCCAATAATGTTCAAGTAACATGAAACAGTTATTTATATGTTAAGAACAATGTGATGTACAATATATTTCTTGGATTCACCTTGCTTTAAACCACGTTTGTCCATGTATGTATTATGTAACAAGTCAAAGTTTCAGACTTTTCTAGGACAAAGGAAGGATTGGACCCATGATTGCTATAGTTTTTCTTTTATGAGTAATCAATAAATGTCACATCGTGTGTGATGCAGATTTGACCCTTTAAAAAGGGATTGGATCATGAAGGAAGGTCATGTGACCAAGACCACGGCTGTGGTCAAAACGCGTTAGTTTGTTGCAAGTCTAATAAATACCTCAAGCTCTTGATCGGTGTGGCTCGTGAATCTTTGTTCGTATCTGGATTCCTCTTTTGGAATATATTTCTGTATATATATTCAAACTAAACACCAGTTCTCCTTACAAAACCGGACACCGACACCGCAAATTCAGTTGTTTTTCAGAATTTGTTAAATTATTGTGCTATAACGCGTTTCGACAGGATCCCCTGCCTTGCTCACACACTGAGCTCCACTACTCTCCTCTCTTTGTTGGGAGAGCGGGTCACATGATGTAATAGACATAGACAAAAAACTTCAGAGTTATAATCAATGCATTTTCATATACATGAAAAACATCCCTTAATCCCATGCTTCACAATTGCGACGTTTAGCTGCACATTCTTAACATCCAAATATGTTTACTTCAAATTTTAATTAATTTTAATTTTAATTTTCCTTTGTTCAAACGTGAATACTAAAATTCATGTTTTTCCTTTTTTCTCATTTACTTATTTAACTTTTTCTATCTTTTTTCTTTTTTTACCAATTCATTTTTTGTCTTTTATTTGAAACAGAAAAAAGTGACTTTTGTGCTACTCAACGCTTAATCCCAAAATGTGTTAATACTTTACCAAACAAAAAATGATTAATACATTATAACGATTCTGTACCCCTTGGCCATCGGTGTGCAACTGGTACTAATGGCCATACAACAAAAAACTCCTTCTTCTAACTGGTTTCACAAGTGTGAATCAATTCAAGACATCAATGTAGACCAATTGGGCAATATATTTGGCCAAGAATTTCTTCATGGGAAGGGACATGTCATGATTTATAACACCCCCATATGACACAGTCCTCCAGTGCCCTTTCCCTAAGTGCAAATTTGGCATAGTAAAGCGCAAGTACAGTAATGACGTTTCACCCTGAGCCTTACATTCCATGATCAGGTTCTAATCCCTATATCATAAAGTGCAAGTGCATTAGTGCAATTTATCATGAACCTATCTTCCCCCAATCGGGTTCCAGTCCATAACAATAAAGTGCTTATGTTCGTTCTAGGTTCAAAGTGCAAATGCTTTTATACACTCTAGCATGGATTTATTGTTCAAGGGCTAATATTTATAGTGCCATAGGGCTCGCCCCACCATGGGGCATTGGGACAGGGAGGGTGGGGTCCTTTATCCAAATCTGGGGTTTGTATCATAAAGTGCTAGTGCTTTTGCCGTTTAAAGTGCAAGTGCTGTAGTATAGGAAGGTGCAAGTGCCATAAAGAATTATTTCATTCCTTCAAAAACAATCTAAAAGATTTTCCATATGATAATTAGATTAGATAATACATACACTTATTTTCTAGCAAATTCCACTGCCCCACTGATAACACATCTCCCTGATTTTTCATAACATGCACATGTATGGATTCCCCACCGATAATCAATAATCCTATTTCACACATTACCGAGGGTAAGAGGTACAAGCCTAAAACCAAAATGATAGAATTTTTTTTTAAATTGAATTTCCCGAGATCTCTAAAAGCATTGATTTGATATACAAATTCTTTCATCTGTCAGATTACAGGTTGGCAGTAAAGGCGGTTCACCCCTCTAAAGATGGACATACATATCTTCCTCTGAGTTGAGGCCCCGGAGGATCTTAGTATCCAGCATTATTATATAACATGATTCTAGTTGTCTAAGTTTCATCTCTTGGTTACCCCCTCGCCTATTCTTATGGACTGAATCTATCACGTAGTAGACGAGTTCATTAAGATTCCCTCCATGGACCTCATTGATGTGTCTAGCCACAGGGTAGGTTCTATCTTTGTTTTTTGCCACCCTCAAGTGCTGGAGGATTCTCATGTGTACCATATGAATCGTGCTACCCACATAAAGTTTGGGCCATGCACACTGGAGAATGTATACCACATAGTCACTCCTACAGTTGAAAAAGCGAGGGTTTTTCCAAGGTTGCTTCAACAATGGCGATTGAATTTCTTTCTTATTAATGTCGTGTTGGCACGCCTTGCATTTCAGGCATGTGTTAGAACCTGGATTAGCTTTAAGCCACCCTTCTGTTTCTACCACCTCAGGGCTACTCACTACCAGTTGTTGTCTCATAGATCTCGCCATTCTGAAGGTTAGGAGCGGTCTACGTGAGACTAAGCTGCCTAGAGTAGGATCATTTCTCACTAGATGCTAATGCCTATTCATGCAATCTCTCACCTTTGCATGATAGGCATTGTATCCTGTAATCATTCTGATTTCATTCTTCTTTCTGCCAGCTTGTCTGTCTCCTATGTGCTCCGGGAACAGGATTGATTCTCTAGGGATTCCCTCCACCTTTATGAGGGCCTGATTTAAAACTTGTTGACTGTATCCCCTCTCCCTGAATCTTTGAGTCAATCCCACCTGAGCTTCTTCTAGGGAGGATGACTCACTACTGTTCCTCTTCATATGGAGGTGCTCTGCATATTATATGCTGTATTTTAGTTTTTGCAGATGGAAACTGTCCGAGTGTAGAATTGAGTTCCCTGCCGTGGGTTTCCTAAAAGTGCGTGTGTGCATTTTACCTTTACTCACAAAGACTTCTAAGTCTAAGAAGTACACCTGAGACTCACTGATGGTGCTGGTGAATTTCAAATTCAGGGAATTCATGTTCAAGGCAGAAATAAAGGCATTGGCCCTCTCTCTCTCAGGAGCCCCTCCATAGTATAAACAAATAGTCTATAAAACGAAACCAGACCACAATATTCTCCCTCCATTCTGTTGCAAATTCGACCCTGAGCACCTGCTCCTCCCACCAGCCCATGTGAAGATTCGTATAGCTGGGGGCGAAGCAGGTGCCCATAGCCGTGCCCCATAGCAGCCTGTAAGTGTCTCTGCCAAACAGGAAAAAATAGTTTTCAAGACACAGTCTTGCCATTGTTAGCAACATCTCAGAGAGCTGGTAAAGGTTTATCGGTCTGGTATCAGGGAAGTGTCTCAGAGCCCTGAGACCATCTTCATGTGCAATGCTGGTGTACAGCGAAGCCACATCAAGTGTTATCAAAAGGTAGGTCTCCTCCCAGGTGATATTGTGTAACTTACGCAGAAAATCCCTCGTGTCCTGAATGTAGGACGGGAGGGATTTCACAATGTCCTGCAGAAAATGATCTATATACCTCGAAGTGGTTTCAAACAAGCTACCAATGGCCAATATTATGGGCCTTCCTGGCCAATTGTGCACATCCTTGTGCACTTTAGGGATTAAATACAATATGGGTGTCATGGGATTATCCACCTTAAAATATCGGTAGTCCCCCTCTGTGATCAGGCCCATGCCCCTCCACCTTGCTAATTCTTAATGGTACTTGTTCTTAACTTCTATGAGGCTACTCTGTGGGACCCTTTGATAACACCCCATGTCTCTCAGTTGCGATTTGGCTTTGTCATTGTACATGCATAATGGCCACAGGACTACGTTCCCACCCATATCTGATTGGCGGACTACAATGTCCTTCCTCGATTTCAATGTGTCCATTACTTTGGAGTAGTATTTCTCTTCTTTCTTCATGCCTTTACAGAATCTCTCACTACATAATAAGGATAGTGATTTCAATATCTTAATTACACGGTCCAAAAACACACCAATAGAGCCCCTCGGGAGATTAGGAACAAAGGTAGATTTTCTTTTAAAGCATGTTGCAATGCTCCCATAAATATCAAGACCCAACAGATCCGCTGTCTCCTTGCAGGACATTGTTACGCCAGAGTCTTCATTTTCCCTTTCCAGTAGTTCCAAATACTGGAGCAAACTTAGATCTCCCACCACTAGGTTCGAAAAAGCAGCCTCTGTAGTGTGTTGTTGTGATGATGCATTGGTGCTCATTTGATTACTAAAATATTTTTTCAATTTTAATTTTCTGGTGAATTTATAGAAGTCAATTCGCATCTGAGCATAATTGAAATTCGTTCTCAGGCAAAAAGATAATCCCAGTGATAATGTTTCAACCTCTTCCTTGGATAGCTTCAGATCGGATAGGTTGATGACTGCAATGGCAGATTCACTTATTTGTTGTACTTGTTCCCTTTGGTCTTGGCTCCGGACTGGAGTTCCATGCCTCCTCCTTCTTCTCTTGCTTTGCCTCAAAATCCTCTTCGTTCTTTTCTGCGGTGTTTGCCTGGCATTGATGGTTCTGTCCAGACATAAAAAACGCATTTCATCGACCACCGTAGAGGGTTTGTCATGGCTTCCCTTACTGTTTGGAGCCCCAGAGTCGTCTTCTTGATCTGTGTCCAGCACCGAACTCCATTCAGAGCTAGTTTTGACTGCCAGTCTCTTCTCTTTGCCCTTGTTATCTGTGCTGGCATTCTCCGATCGTTTTTGGCGACGTAAGTTGTCAAAGCGCCTTGCAAACGTGTAAATCTGACCCCTCTGATAGTCAATGCGTTCCCTCCTAAACTTGATCGCTTTTCTCTCCCTGATGGTTTTTTCTTGTTTGGCCAATTTTGTTTCAAGTTCCTTTTCAAATTTTAGGACCTCATCAGGTTTTACTAAGTATATATATATATATATATATATATATATATATATATATATATATATATGGTCAGCCTGCCCTCGGACCTGAGATGGAGACATCAGAGCAATGAAGCAAGGCAGGGGCTGTGGTCCCTAGTGAAAGCCCGTTTCTGCACAAGTATTGGAGATATTCCAGAGCAGGGTAAACACGAAGCATTTGCTAAGTGGGGAAAAGTGGTGTAAAGAATTGTATTTGTGCATACAGGAAAATTACGACTGCTTGCAAGATTGAATATTTCAATTATATTCTATGTGATATGACAAGCAAGGCTACTTGCACAAGTGCGGCAAGTATTTTTTCCAGGACTATGGGAGAAGGACATTATTAAATTCAGCAGCTGTGATGACAATTTGAAAAATATTGAGAAAGGCAGCTACATGCAGAGCTATCTATAACTTACGTCTCCTCAATGAACTGTTTATGACCTCACAAACTACATCACTCATGACATGGTCAGTGACATCACTCATTACATCTCAAATGACATCACTGATGTTAGAAATGGGGGTCTCTAGTTGGCAATGGCTCGCACCTTTGTCCAAGTAGGGATCCTTCTTCCTAGTCATGGCAAGGGGGATACACTTCTAAAATATCCCCTGCTCACCCCCTTGGTAGCTTGGCACGAGCAGATAGGCTCGTCTCAGAGGCAGTGTGTGAAGCATTTGTGCACACATACAGTAATACAGTGAAAACACTACAAATGGACACTAGTTTAGAAAAATAGGTAATCTTTATCCAAACCAAGCAAGACCAAAACTACAAAAATCCACAATACAGTAATCAAAACATGACTTTTAAAAGGTAGAAACAGTTCTGTTCATAGCAAATTATAGTTGTGACACTTTCAACACAAAGTACCTTGGATGCATCAAAATCATAAACAAAAACAGCAGCAGTGAAGGTGATGCATCGGTTTAATCTTTATCCAAACCAAACAAGACCAAAACGACAAAAATCCACAATACAGTAATCAAAAAATGACTTTTAAAAGGTAGAAACAGTTCTGTCCATAGCAAACTATAGTTGCGACACTTTCAACACAAAGTACCTTGGTTGCATCAAAATCATAAACAGAAACAGCCACAGGGAAGGTGATGTGTCGGTTCCTTACACGCAGGGAAGGTGATGCGTCGGTTCCTTACTCCAGGGGAGGTGATGTGTTGGTTCCTTACTGCTATGCAGGGGAGGTGATGCATCGGTTCCTTACTGAAGGGGAGGTGATGCACCAGTTTCTTACTGTGCGGGGAGGTGGTGCATCAGTTTCTGACTGCGGCCCCAGCGTTGATGTAGACTTGGCGTCCTGGTGTGATGCATGAGGATCGGGGATGCGTCGGTTCTCGATGCCGCAGCGGCAACGGCGTTGCGTTGATTTCTTCAACCGCAGTTCCACAATGCATTGGTTCTTGCAGCCGCACAGCAGGGCCTGTGTCGGAATCGGTGCAGTGATCTCAGCCTTCGTAAATCGGTGGACTTGATGCGGCGATTTCTCCAGCCGCGGACAGGCGCTGCATCGGTTTCTTCAGAGATGCGTCAGAAACAAGTGTGGATGCGTCGCGCTTTTCTTAGATGTGTTGCTTTTCCAGCTCCCAACAGCAGGAACAACCTCCAGAGGCCCAGAACAGCAGCAAGCACCTCTAGGCAGGTCAGAACTCCCAGCAAGGAAGTTCAGGGAAGCTGGGGGGGGGAGAGTCTTTGTGTTCCTGAGATTTCAGATCAGGAGGTAAGCTCTACTTCAAGCCCTTGGGCATCTTCTTCAAACAGGGGGCACAGCACACAGCAAAGTCCTTGTCTTTTCCTTGGCAGAAACAGCCACCGCAGGCCAAACCCCAGACAGCACACAGCAAAGAGGCAGTACTTCTCCTCAGTTTCTCCAGATCTTCTCCTTGGCAAAGGTTCCTCTTGAATCCCAGAAGTGGTCTAAAGTTAAGGGGGTTGGGCCCCACTTTTTATAGCACACACTCATTTGTTCTCTGGTGGAGGAGAAGCTCTTAAGCCAGCCAAAACCAGTTCTGTCCTCTCTGGTGCAGCTGCCCGGCAGGAGATGGAGACAGTATTGTTCAAGGCAAACCAGGCCCATTTAGGTGTGAAGGAAATCTTCTCCCTCTACTTTGAATGCAGTCCAGGTCTATTCAGCCAAGCCCTGACTCATTCAGGAAAGGAAGAACACACATCAACCCCCCCCCCCCAGTGGCTGTCTGAGAGAATATAGATCCCCAACCCCTGTCACTCCAAAGCCAGACAGTCAATACACAAACCTAGCAGAGACAAACTGGATGTCTAAGCAAGAAATTACCTACTTTCAAAAAGTGGTATTTTCAAACACACAATTTAAAAATCATCTTTGCTAAAAGACGCATATTTATATTCTGAGTTCAGGCATACTAAACTCCACCTTTCTATCTTGTCCCAGTGGGAAGTTATGTTATAAAATGTTATAAATAAGCTCCCATTCTATACAGATAGCCTTTCAATAGTGAAAAACGAAATACACTGTATTTCACTGTCAGGACATGTCACACACCTCAGTACATGTCCTACCTTTCACATACACTGCACCCTGCCCAAGGGGCTACCTTGGGCCTACCTTAGGGGTGTCTTACATGTACGAAAATGGAAGATTAGGGCCTGGCAAGTGGGTGCACTTGCCTGGTCGACATGGCAGTATCAAACTGCGCACAGACACTGCAGTGGCAAGTCTGAGTTACATTTACAGGCTGCTCATGTGGGTGGCACAATCAGTGCTGTAGGCCCAATAGCAGCATTTGACTTATAACATAACATATGTATTTGTAAAGCGCACGGTCACCCTTGGGTATCTTGTTGCTGAATAACAGATGTTTATTGTTACCCTACTCAATGGTACTCATTTTATCGACCTCAGATGGATGAAATGTTGAGTGGACCCGCCGGGATTTGAACCTGTGACCATTAGGTCGAACACAGGCCCCTGCAGTGGACGCATTAGTCCACTGACCCACCAGGCCCGGCCCTGCGCACACATAGTACACTGTACTAGGGGCTTAGTGGTTACTCAAATAAGCCAATCATGGAAACATCAATCCATATATACAATTTACAGAGGGAGTACTTGCATTTTGGCACTAACAGCAGTGGCAAAGTGCCCAAAGCATCTAGACCAGCAAAAACGAAGTCCAACACAGTAAAAACACAGGAGGCAAAGGTAAAAAATACAGGGGAAACCCATGGCCAAGGATGCCAGGTCTAACAATCATCCAGTGACCATAATTGTTTTTAAGAGTTTATGGGTGTTAAACATATATAGTAACCAATTACAAAAGTTAAATTAGTATACTAGGTGCACTATTACTGAGTGATACTACTTCTAACATATATTATGTAAGTGGCTGTGTGACTGTATCCTTGTGTGTATGGGTGTGTAAGTGACTGTATGGGTGTATAAGTAGATGTGTGAGTGACTATGTGGGTGAGTGAGATGCTGTGTGAGTGACTGTATTGTTGAGTGAGTGGGTGTGTCAGTGGCTGTATGCGTGAGTGAGTGGGTGTCTGAATGGTTGTATGAGTGAGGGACAGTGTGGAAGTGGCTGTATGGCTGAGTGAGTGACTGAGTGGGAGTTTGGTTAAGTGACTTGGTGTGTGAGTGGCTGCATTGGAGAGTGAGCGGAAGTGCTAGTATTGGTATGGATGTGTGAATGGGTATGTAGGTTGTGTGGGTGTATGAGTGAGTGTGTGAGTGCTTCAATGGGTGAGTGAGTGACTGAGTTGAAAGGCTGTATGGGTGAGTGAGTGGGTGTGTGACTCTATAGGTAAATAACTGGATGTGTGAGTAGCTGTATGGGTGAGTATGTGGCTATGTGAGTGGCTGTATGGGTGAGTGAATGGTTGTGTGAGTGGCTGTACAAGTGAATGTGTGCTTCTGTGGAGGAGTGAGTGGCTATGTGTGTACTTGTATGGGTCTGTAAATGGATATGTGAGCTATTATATATATGTGTGTTTGGGCATAAAAGAGGTTGTATGGCGGTGAGTGGGTAAGTGGGTGGGTATGTGAGTGGATCTGTGGGTGATGTCAGCAGTGATGTAATCATTTATGTCTTTTGAGATGTCATCAGTGACAGAGTTAAGAGAAGGCTATCACGAAAAATGAGTTGATGATGCTATCTTAATGAATATTCATTTTTGCGTCTTTTCTTTTAGGTTGATCTACATAAATTAAGGTACCTCACTGTTAGGTTTTACTTGTTGGGTCCACAATATGATACTATCAGTGATCTAACCACAGTGTAGATAGAACATATAGAATTGGTCCTGAAGAATTGTCACGTGATAATTTTGACACACCAGTCAAGAAACATGTCGACCTCACATCCATCGCCCTTATTGGACATTATTCCTGAGGTGGCATTCACTATCTGGTTTTAACTGGGACCAGTGGGCTTACCTGATTAAAACTGTTTTGTTTCTCTGGAGCACCACTGGCTACCCATTTTTAATACCCTCGCCCACACTTTCACCGCACATTTGCACATACACATCTATCTACACCTCTAGGCCCTCTACCTGCACTGCACCAAACGACTTGGGATAAAAAGATCTCCGATAAAGAGCCCCTCATAGGGTGCCCGTCAGGCATTGCAGCGCCAGCCTGACGAGGAGCTTGCCCTATGATAAAGCATGACACCCAGCCTGGGTGTGTGAGGGCCCTATTTCTCAAATTGGGAGACACACTGTCTCCACCATAGGATCAGGATACCAACCCTCCTAGCCTCCTCTTAGCACTGCCTCCTTCATTTAAGAACTGTATACTTTATTCAATACAATTGCCTCGCCGGGGGTACGTATGCTGGACTTCTAAACGCCCTCAGTCCATCTCCCTTTGTTGATATGTCATCAGTGATGTAATCAGTCATGTCACTGACCATGTCATGAGTACATTGCTGGGGCATAAGTTATAGTTAGCTCAAGTAACTATAACTGCGGAATTTCACTGGTTTTGTATGAGGGAAATCTGAGCCTAAATATAATGTCCCTGTAACCTTTGTTTTTTTTCAGTGAATTTCTAAGGTTTTTTTAATTCTACTTCCTAACTATAACGTTTCTGTAACCTTTGGTTTTTTCAGTTAATTTCTAAGGGTTTTCAAAATCTATTTCCTAACTATATTGTCCCTGTAACCTTTGTTTTTTTAAGTGAATTTCTATGGATTTTCAACTGGTTGTCACATTTGCAGAGTGGTGGAGAAAGGGGACGGTCCTCCAACCAGCTTTCAGGAATCCCGCTGTAAGGGACTTACTGGAGGTAACAGGAGGGTTCTTGGCCCCCAAGGACTCTTAGCAGCCAAGGGGACTTCTTCCCCTACCAGTATTGCACCAGGAGGTGCATTTGCAGAGTGGTAGAGAAAGGGGGCATGGTCTCCAAAGTCCTCTCAGCAATCACACAGTGTGGGACTTACTGGAGGCAACAAGAGGGCTTGTTGGCCCCCATGGACCCTCTGGAGACAAGGGGACTTCATCCCCCAGCCAGCCCTGGGGAGGAGGCAGTCCCCAAGGCTACAGGGGGGCCATGTGGGCCCGCATCATTTTACTGCTCTTTGCCACAGGGAGGTAGCAGTCCTGGGGCACGGGGGTGCCACATGAGAACACCTCATAATTAAAAAACATGCCCCCGGGATTTGGCCCACTCGGGGGCTTTTTTAAAAAGACGCACAGAGCCTGTGTGTCTTTTTTTATTTTGCTGTAGATCCGCAGGTCCACTCACGAATTTGTGCCAAAAAAATGCTTTTAACCCCAGCTGGATCCCTGACCCACCATATCTGGGGGTTCAGGGTGTTCTTACTGTGCCCCCTTTTCTTTATTTTTTACTTTTTTTGTGGGACTCGCCTTCAAGCCGAGTCCCAAGATGGATGCCAACACTTCCTGGTTGAAGTGTTGGCAGCCAATCAAATTTCAGAACGATCCGCGAGTCCACTGCAAGGACTCGCGTGCCCAGATATCTATATTTTTTCAACTTAAATGTCTCTGAAACTACTGAATGGATTTACACCAAATAACAAAAAGCTTTCTGGACCGTCATCTAGCTTTCTGGCAAATTTGGTGTAATTCCGTTCAGCAGTTCACGCTCTAGTCGTATTAAAAAAATGAACAATCCCGTAGACATAAAACAGGGAAAATGCATTTTGGGAATCTCCTTTTTTCTTGGCCCCCGCTTTTCAGATCACCCCGAAACTTTCCACACAGCAGCTGAACAAAAAAATTGACTTTTTTTAAACTTTCATGAAGATTCGTCAAGCGTCGCCAATGTTATTGTGAGAAAAAAAGGCACTTTTCCTATAGAAACTTTGGTCCTATAACTACTGTAGGAGAGTAGGATCTGCTTCACATGGGTACCCCCACTTTTTGCTGATGCTTCACTGTTTTTCGACATTAGTCTGGCTGGGGCCCTGCTAATCAGAACCCCAGCCTAGCTGCTTCCTCTCTAAAATGGTTTCCATGTGCCTTAGGCACATCACTGATTGGGATCTGGAGTGCCCTTATAAGTCCCTAGTATATGGTATACTATGTACCAAGGGCATAGGTACCTCAGAGGCCTGCCAGGGGCTGCAGCATGTATTATGCCACCCCTGGAAGGCCATCCAAACTGACACCACAGGTCTGCTACTGCAGCCTGGGTAAGGTGGTGCATGCACCCCTTACTGTGATATAGGTTACCTATATCACTAAATACATACACACATATAAACCTATAAGTCACTCCTAAGGCAGGCCTTATCAATCCTAAAGGCAGAGTGCATGGTTCCTATGTGAGAGGGTGCCCCTGCATGAGCAGGGCCCCTCTGCAGCGTTCGGAGACCATCTCTGATGCTGTTTGTAGTGCAGCCTGACCATATACTCTTAAGCGCATTATATCCTCGTGGTAAAATGCTAACTTTGGAATGGCTGCACCTAAACATGTCGTGTTTGGTGTCAAACATCTTGGAATACTACCCCCCGCCAATCCTGGCGGCGGGGGTAGCATTCCACCCTTCTAGAGGGAAAGACATGTTAACTCTGACTAGTCCGGTAACTTCTTTCCAGAGCCCTGGCATCACAAAATGGATGCTGCTGCCACAGACACGAGTCTGGCCTCCTGCTGCTGGACGAAACTCCGGCAGGGGAGGCCTGGACAATAGGTTTCCTGTCCCAGGGAGGTGTGACCACCTCCCCAGACAGGATAATGTGTATTGGGGCTGGGCGGGAGCACTTTCGGGTGCTTTGAAGTCCTGCACTGGGGGCACATTTGGTGTCCCTGTGCATACCCCAGTTCAAACCGGATCAGGGGCTTGCAGCCCCTGCTTTGGCGTGAACTGGACAAAGGGAAAGGGGTGTAGCCACCCCTCTGCCCTGACCCACCCATAGGTGGGGCCACAGAGTAGTCCAACCCCTATCTTTAGTATAAAGATAGGAACCCAGTCCTTAGGACTTTAGATTATCCCTGGACGAAACTCTGAAACTGAATCCTGGACCTTCGACGCTCTACTCACGATTAGAGGACAGAAGAATCTCCCTTGGGGTCAAGGAGTGACTCCCCTGCTTGGCAGGCACCAAAGAAGCATCTGTCCGGTTCGCATTTCTGAAGCTCCCGTCGGACGCCGAAGTCATCGCATCACCAGAGGTGGATTCTCAGACTTCCCCGAGGCTACCCTGAGTCCCCAGCAAAGCTGAGGCCCGTGGCTATCGTGGGTGACTTGAGACCGTGACCCCTGGACACCGAGCACATTTGCAAGTGCATCCTCTTTTGGGTCTCCCCAGAAGTCGTGCTTTGGGCTCCGAGTAGCCCTAGCCTCCAGCACCACCTGCACCGAAGATCACTGGCCCCCACTCCACGAGTGTCCTGTAAGCCAGATCCACGTGCGGCGTCACGAGGCTCCTTCGCGGTCGCTAGCCCGTTGGCTAGTAGCCCTTAACGAAGGCCAATCCTTTTCTAACTTGGCATCCTGGTTGCTCCAGGCCTGCCCTCACTTACCCTCGCTGGGTGAGTTCCCCAGACCTTGCTGGTCTGCACCATCGACGATCTACATCTTCACCGAGACTTGCCGTTGCCAAGGCTTGTTGGGTCCAATCCGGTCGCCGACACCTCAGCACTCGACAGACATCGTGTACCAGCCCGAATCCTGCTCCTGGTCACCGACAACGCCTCCTGGACCTCGTGGCTGAAGAGTCAAGACGACCGTCAACGCACCTGAAGCACTCGACATCGGTGGGCATCTGTCCATCGCCTTCCTGGTCACTGGCTAGTGACCCAGACTCTGTCCCCTCTGCTTTCAGGTTCTTCAGAACTCCGATCCACTCTTGGATCCACCCGGACACTTTTCTCTTGGCCGCCAGCAGCACTTTGCAGCAGATCGCCATTCGAATCGACAACGAAACCCGACCCCGAAAGGCACCTATGCACCCGGCTTCCCTGGGTGAGGTAACACGAGTACTCCGGTGCTCCCGTGGGTAGAGACTCTTCAAAGTCCTAGATCTCAAAGGGTTTTGTCCTAGTCCTCTTTTAAGTGTCCCTTTTCTCTAATTTCCCGATCCCGACTTTCTCCATAGAAGTCAACGGCGTATCGCGGTTGTGTATTTACACTGCACGCGTCTCCCGTGGGTCCCCTGTGTCACTACCTTGGGTGGTTCCTTGTGGTCCAAGCACTTCTAGAGGCTCTAGGCCTAGTGTCTAGTTCAGTCGTGGTTCGCATACCACTTTATTGGTATATGGTTTGGTACGCCCCTAGGGCCCAAACGTGTATTTGTGCTATTACTGTGATTTAAATAACTTCTAACTTATGTATTTCGAACTCTAGCCTCATAAAGAGACTAGAGGGGTGTGTTTAGCAATAAATACATATATTTTGAATATATACCTGGTGTGGTGCTCTTTCATTTGGTCACTCAAGAGATTATAGACTGGTAAAACAAGCTGCTTTACATTCCTTCAAGACTTAGCCTGAAGGCTGCTCTCCATAGCTACCACTAGGATAGCTTTCAATAAGGTTGTCTTTAACCTATCTCCAATAAGGGGTTGTTTGGACTGGTGCAAGGTGCCCACTATAATTAGTGGACAGCATATGCCAGGCCAACTTCTCACATTGGTGTGCAGCGTGTGGGATTCCAGCTTGCTATTGTTTTACCAGATAATCTCAATTGAATTGATCAACTGAAAACCACTAAAGGTACCTAAGGTACATATAATTTAAGCTTAGAATACAGTAAGTTCTACTGAACTTAGAGTTGTGTGTTAAGGGATAGCACAACCCTTTCTACAACTCAAGAGAGTTTAGTAGGCCACACTAGAGTAGGTAGTGCATACACCACACCACACTAGTAATGTCTTTAAGGGTAGGATCTAAAGAATCCTTGCAGGAAGCCATTGAGCTTCCACCCTCCAAGTATGATACACTCCCATTCTTGGAATTGAGAGCTTTATGCAACTTGAGAAAACTAAGGACAGGCCAAAGCCCCACCACCCAACACCTCAAGGAGTTGTTGGTGGCTTATGACCTTAGTAAGCCCTTGGGGACTGAAGGGGTAGGAGCTGAGGGTGGGGCAGAGGAAGAGGAGGAGGCCAGGGGTACCAATACCCCCAGCCCCCCTCTGAGACTGGCCAGGAGGGTGACAATGACCCTGACCTGGATAACCCAATCCCTCCTGTGGAAGATGATGAGGATGATCAGAATGATCCCCACTTTGTCCCCCCAGGAAGGATTAAGAGTGTGCCCAGAAAGTCTAGATCTCCTTCTCAGGAGTCTAACCACTCTGGCACCTCCATAGGGAGCTCTATCTCCTCTCACAGGAGGGAATCCTCTCATGAGAGAAGAGACAGACTGGTCCAGTATGAGGAAACTCAGCTGGAAATCAGAAAAAAGCAATTGGCTTTAGATAGGGAATCCCTAGATCTCCTTAGAGAGAGAAGAAAGTTGGGACTAGAGTCCCATGGTGGCAGCCATGTCCCTAGAGACAGGGAAAGGTCCTATGACCATAGGAACCTGAGCAAGATTGTCCCTCCCTACCAGAGTGGGGATGACATCCACAAATGGATAACTGCATTAGAGAGGGCCTGTAAGGTACAGAAGGTCCCTCAGGAGCAGTGGGCAGCAATCTTGTGGCTCTCCTTTGCTGACAAAGGTAGAGATAAGCTCCTCACTGTTAGAGAGGAGGATGCTGATAATTACAAGGTCTTGAAGAGTGCTCTTATTGATGGGTTTGGCCTAACCACTGAACAGTACAGGTTGAAGTTCAGAGATACCCAAAAAGCACAGACTCAAGACTGGGTAGACTATGTGGATTGTTCTGCCAAGGCTCTGGAAGGCTGGTTGATGGGCAGTAAGGTGTGTGACTTCTCAGGATTGTACAATCTGATAATGAGGGAGCAGATTCTTAATAACTGTCAAAATCAGCTGTTGCATCAATACCTGGTAGACTCTGATCTGACCTCTCCCCAAGAATTGGGAAAGAAGGCAGACAAATGGGTCAGAACCAGGGTGAAGCAGAAGGTACAGAACCAAGGTGGGGAAACCAAGAAGCAAGATGCTAAGAACTCTGACAAGGGTGGGGAGAAGGGTAAAGATCAAAAGTCTTCATCAGGCCCCCAAAAATCTTCTTCTGGTGGGGATTCACAGTCTACCAAAGGGAAAGGCCAAAGAAAACCATGGTGCAAGGTCTGTAAGCAAAAGACCCACTGGACCAGTGATTGCACCAAGTCCAAAGACTCCAGTCCAGCACCCACCAATGCCCCTAAGGCACCTGTTCCCCCTAGTACAGTTGGTGGGAGTGCTCCAGCCAAGGGTTTAGTAGGGTTCACCCTGGGAACTGAGTTGGGCTCTGACCTAGTCAGAGAACTGACTCAGGCTGTGTTAGTCTGTGATGGAGGCATGGATGTGACCTCCACTGTGAGTCCCAGTAATCTGGGCAAGTACAGACAACAGCCTTTAATCAATGGACGTGAGGCTTTGGCATTTAGGGACACAGGGGCAAGTGTCACAATGGTGACACAAGACCTTGTGAATCCTGGGCAAGTTATACTTGGTGAGATGTACCAAGTGACCAATGCTAGCAATGTCAGAACAGACCATACTCTGGCAGTTGTTAACTTCTCCTGGGGAGGGGTAACTGGCCTTAAGAAGGTTGTGGTAAGTGCAAACCTACCAGTCGAATGCTTGCTTGGCAATGACTTAGAGACTTCTGCTTGGGCAGAAGTGGAGCTCAGGACCCATGCAGAAATGCTGGGGATCCCTGCAGATGTGTTTGCTGTGACCAGGTCACAAGCCAAAATGTCTAGCACTGAACAGGCCTTGGATTCTGGAAGAATGGACCAAGTGCCTTCCAAGAGGAGGAGTAGTAGGGTTAAGGCAGTGCCTTCCCCCTTGGCTCAGGAGGAAGATCAGTCCCTTGAGGGGGATGATCTCAGCCCTGAAGAAGGAACTGTCCCAGAGGAACTTGAACCTGACCAGGTTGAGTTCTTGGGGACAGGGGGACCTTCTAGGGCAGATCTGAGCCAGGAGCAGCAGAGCTGCCCCTCCCTTGAACCCCTCAGACAGCAAGCTGCTGCTGAGGCTGCTGGGAAAGCTAGTGGTCCCCATACAGTGTATTGGGATGATGGACTCCTGTACTCAGAGAGTAGAGACCCCAAGCCTGGTGCTACCAGGAGGTTGGTTATACCTCTGAAGTTCAGGGGCTTCCTATTGACCCTAGCCCATGATATTCCCTTAGCAGGTCACCTGGGCCAGAACAAGACTTGGGACAGAATTGTCCCTCACTTTCACTGGCCCCACATGTCTGAAGACAGTAAGGAGTTTTGTCGCTCCTGTGTAACCTGCCAAGCCAGTGGCAAGGCAGGTGGCACTACAAAGGCCCCCTGATACCACTACCTGTGGTGGGGGTGCCCTTTGAAAGGGTAGGGATTGACATTGTTGGTCCCATGGATCCCCAAACAGCCTCTGGGCACAGGTTTATCCTGGTGGTAGTGGATCATGCCACCAGGTACCCAGAAGCTATTCCCCTCAGGACCACTACAGCACCTGTGGTGGCAAGGGCCCTCCTGGGAATCTTCTCAAGAGTGGGCTTTCCTAAGGAGGTAGTATCAGACAGGGGTGCTAACTTCATGTCTGGGTACTTAAAAGCAATGTGGAAGGAGTGTGGAGTGACTTATAAGTTCACCACACCCTATCACCCACAATGCAATGGTTTAGTTGAGAGATTCAACAAAACCTTGAAGGGCATGATTAAAGGGCTCCCAGAAAAGCTTAGGCGTAGATGGGACATACTCTTGCCCTGCCTTTTATTCGCATATAGGGAGGTGCCTCAGAAGGGGGTTGGTTACAGCCCTTTTGAACTTCTGTTTGGCCACCCTGTGAGGGGTCCACTGTGCTTGGTGAAGGAAGGATGGGAGTTACCTCTCAAGCCCCCAAAGCAAGATATAGTGGACTATGTACTTGGTCTCCGCTCCAGGATGGCTGAGTACATGAAAAAGGCAACCAAAAACCTTGAGGCTAGCCAGGAACTTCAAAAGGCCTGGCATGACCAAAAGGCTGTTCTGACTGTTTACCAGCCAGGACAGAAGGTGTGGGTGTTGGAGCCAGTGGCCCCAGCAGCTCTCCAAGATAAATGGAGTGGACCCCACACTATTGTTGAGCAGAAGGGTGAGGTCACTTACTTAGTGGACCTAGGAACACCCAGGAGTCCCCACAGGGTTCTCCATGTCAACAGGTTAAAACCATATGTGGACAGGGCAGACATGGGCTTGCTCATGGCTACTGATGAAGGGCAGGAGGAAGAGAGTGACCCACTCCCTGACCTGCTCTCACAGAACCCTGACGATGGGTCAGTTGATGGTGTAGCCTTGGCAGGCAGCCTCACTACCCAGCAACAAACTGATTGCAGGCAAGTCCTCAATCAGTTTAGACATATGTTTTCACTGACACCCAGTCAGACCACCTGGTGCACTCATGAAGTGGACACTGGGGACAGTCTGCCTATTAAAAACAAGATTTATAGGCAACCTGACCATGTCAGGGACTGTATCAGGACTGAAGTCCAGAAAATGTTGGAATTGGGAGTTATTGAACCCTCAGATAGCCCTTGGGCTAGTCCAGTGGTCCTTGTACCAAAACCTCACACCAGTGGTGGAAAAAGAGAGATGAGGTTTTGTGTGGACTACAGGGGTCTCAATGCAGTCACTAGGACTGATGCCCATCCAATACCCAGGGCAGATGAGCTCATAGATACTTTGGCCTCTGCCAAATATCTCAGCTCATTTGACCTAACAGCTGGCTACTGGCAGATCAGACTAGCTGATACTGCAAAGCCCAAAACAGCATTCTCAACCCCTAGTGGGCATTATCAATTTGTGGTGATGCCCTTTGGTCTGAAGAATGCACCTGCCACTTTCCAGAGGTTGGTGAATACAGTTCTCACAGGACTGGAAGCCTATAGTGCAGCATATCTAGATGATATTGCTGTCTTTAGCTCCACCTGGGAGGATCACCTGGTCCACCTCAGGAATGTTTTACAGGCCCTGCAAAAGGCAGGCCTGACTATCAAGGCCACTAAGTGCCAGATAGGGCAGAGTCAGGTTGTGTACCTGGGCCACCTTGTGGGTGGAGGCCAGGTTCAACCTTTGCAGAGCAAGATCCAGACCATCATGGACTGGACTGCTCCCACTACCCAGACTCAGGTGAGAGCCTTCTTAGGCCTGACTGGGTACTATAGGAGATTTGTCAAGGGGTATGGATCAATAGTGACACCCCTGAATGACTTAACTTCTAAGAAAATGCCCAAAAAGGTTCAGTGGACAGTTAGCTGTCAAAAGGCATTTGATGACCTGAAGCAGGCCATGTGCACTGCTCCCATTCTGCAGAGTCCTGATTACTCCAAGAAGTTCATTGTTCAAACTGATGCATCTGAATTGGGGGTAGGGGCTGTACTGTCACAATTGAATGAAGAAGGTCAGGATCAGCCAGTAGCTTTCATTAGCAGAAGGCTGACCCCTAGAGAGAAACGTTGGTCAGCCATAGAGAGGAGGCCTTTGCTGTGGTCTGGGCTCTGAAGAAGTTGAGGCCATACTTGTTTGGTACACAATTCCTGGTTCAGACAGACCATAAGCCCCTCTTATGGCTAAAACAAATGAAGGGTGAAAACCCCAAACTGCTTAGGTGGTCCATTTCCCTACAGGGGATGGACTTTACAGTGGAACATAGGCCTGGGAGTAACCATGCGAATGCAGATGGACTCTCTAGGTATTTCCACTTAGAACATGAAGACTTAACTGGGCAAGGTTAGTTTAATGTCCCTACGTTTGGGGGGGTTGTGTAGGAGAGTAGGATCTGCTTCACATGGGTACCCCCACTTTTTGCTGATGCTTCACTGTTTTTCGACATTAGTCTGGCTGGGGCCCTGCTAATCAGAACCCCAGCCTAGCTGCTTCCTCTCTAAAATGGTTTCCATGTGCCTTAGGCACATCACTGATTGGGATCTGGAGTGCCCTTATAAGTCCCTAGTATATGGTATACTATGTACCAAGGGCATAGGTACCTCAGAGGCCTGCCAGGGGCTGCAGCATGTATTATGCCACCCCTGGAAGGCCATCCAAACTGACACCACAGGTCTGCTACTGCAGCCTGGGTAAGGTGGTGCATGCACCCCTTACTGTGATATAGGTTACCTATATCACTAAATACATACACACATATAAACCTATAAGTCACTCCTAAGGCAGGCCTTATCAATCCTAAAGGCAGAGTGCATGGTTCCTATGTGAGAGGGTGCCCCTGCATGAGCAGGGCCCCTCTGCAGCGTTCGGAGACCATCTCTGATGCTGTTTGTAGTGCAGCCTGACCATATACTCTTAAGCGCATTATATCCTCGCGGTAAAATGCTAACTTTGGAATGGCTGCACCTAAACATGTCGTGTTTGGTGTCAAACATCTTGGAATACTACCCCCCGCCAATCCTGGCGGCGGGGGTAACATTCCACCCTTCTAGAGGGAAAGACATGTTAACTCTGACTAGTCCGGTAACTTCTTTCCAGAGCCCTGGCATCACAAAATGGATGCTGCTGCCACAGACACGAGTCTGGCCTCCTGCTGCTGGACGAAACTCCGGCAGGGGAGGCCTGGACAATAGGTTTCCTGTCCCAGGGAGGTGTGACCACCTCCCCAGACAGGATAATGTGTATTGGGGCTGGGCGGGAGCACTTTCGGGTGCTTTGAAGTCCTGCACTGGGGGCACATTTGGTGTCCCTGTGCATACCCCAGTTCAAACCGGATCAGGGGCTTGCAGCCCCTGCTTTGGCGCGAACTGGACAAAGGGAAAGGGGTGTAGCCGCCCCTCTGCCCTGACCCACCCATAGGTGGGGCCACAGAGTAGTCCAACCCCTATCTTTAGTATAAAGATAGGAACCCAGTCCTTAGGACTTTAGATTATCCCTGGACGAAACTCTGAAACTGAATCCTGGACCTTCGACGCTCTACTCACGATTATAGGACAGAAGAATCTCCCTTGGGGTCAAGGAGTGACACCCCTGCTTGGCAGGCACCAAAGAAGCATCTGTCCGGTTCGCATTTCTGAAGCTCCCGTCGGACGCCGAAGTCATCGCATCACCAGAGGTGGATTCTCAGACTTCACCGAGGCTACCCTGAGTCCCCAGCAAAGCTGAGGCCCGTGGCTATCGTGGGTGACTTGAGACCGTGACCCCTGGACACCGAGTACATTTGCAAGTGCATCCTCTTCTGGGTCTCCCAAGACGTCGTGCTTTGGGCTCCGAGTAGCCCTAGCCTCCAGCACCACCTGCACCGAAGATCACTGGCCCCCACTCCACGAGTGTCCTGTAAGCCAGATCCACGTGCGGCGTCACGAGGCTCCTTCGCGGTCGCTAGCCCGTTGGCTAGTAGCCCTTAACGAAGGCCAATCCTTTTCTAACTTGGCATCCTGGTTGCTCCAGGCCTGCCCTCACTTATCCTCGCTGGGTGAGTTCCCCAGACCTTGCTGGTCTGCACCATCGACGATCTTCCTCTGCATCAAGACTTGCCGTTGCCAAGGCTTGTTGGGTCCAATCCGGTCGCCGACACCTCAGCACTCGACAGACATTGTGTACCAGCCCGAATCCTGCTCCTGGTCGCCGACAACGCCTCCTGGACCTCGTGGCTGAAGAGTCAAGACGACTGTCAACGCACCTGAAGCACTCGACATCGGTGGGCATCTGTCCATCGCCTTCCTGGTCACTGGCTAGTGACCCAGACTCTGTCCCCTCTGCTTTCAGGTTCTTCAGAACTCCGATCCACTCTTGGATCCACCCGGACACTTTTCTCTTGGTCGCCAGCAGCACTTTGCAGCAGATCGCCATTCGAATCGACGACGAAACCCGACCCCGAAAGGCACCTATGCACCCGGCTTCCCTGGGTGAGGTAACACGAGTACTCCGGTGCTCCCGTGGGTAGAGACTCTTCAAAGTCCTAGATCTCAAAGGGTTTGGTCCAAGTCCTCTTTTAAGTGTCCCTTTTCTCTAATTTCCCGATCACGACTTTCTCCATAGAAGTCAACGGCGTATCGCGGTTGTGTATTTACACTGCACGCGTCTCCCGTGGGTCCCCTGTGTCACTACCTTGGGTGGTTCCTTGTGGTCCAAGCACTTCTAGAGGCTCTAGGCCTAGTGTCTAGTTCAGTCGTGGTTCGTATACCACTTTATTGGTATATGGTTTGGTACGCCCCTAGGGCCCAAACGTGTATTTGTGCTATTACTGTGTTTAAATAACTTCTAACTTATGTACTTCGAACTCTAGCCTCATAAAGAGACTAGAGGGGTGTGTTTAGCAATAAATACATATATTTTGAATATATACCTGGTGTGGTGCTCTTTCATTTGGTCACTCAAGAGATTATAGACTGGTAAAACAAGCTGCTTTACATTCCTTCAAGACTTAGCCTGAAGGCTGCTCTCCATAGCTACCACTAGGATAGCTTTCAATAAGGTTGTCTTTAACCTATCTCCAATAAGGGGTTGTTTGGACTGGTGCAAGGTGCCCACTATAATTAGTGGACAGCATATGCCAGGCCAACTTCTCACAAGTGAATGTATATCTCAGTGGTACATGTGCGAGTAACTACATATGTAAAAGGCAGTATATATGTGTGTTAGAGTATTTAAATGGCTATAAGTGAGAGTGTGTGATTGTGAGAGTGGCTGTATGGATGCGTGTGTGCTTGTATCAGTTATTGTATAAGAGCGTAAGAATGTGCTAGTATTTGTATGAGTAAGTGAGCTGGTGTGTGTATAACTGTATAGGTGAGTAAATGGGTGTGTGATTAATTTTTTGCATGACTGACTAGGTGTGTGAGTACCTCTATGGATGAGTGGCGGTGTGTGAGTGTTTATATAGGTGTATGAGTGCATATGATAGTCCTGTACTGAGTGACTGTAGAGGTGAGTGAGTGGATGTGTGTGTAGACCTAAGAATCAGTGAGTGGGTATGTAGTTTTTGGTGTTGGAGTGTCTATGGTTTTGAGAATGGCAGTCTGTAATTTAGAGTGGGTGTATCAAAAGTTATATTAGGGTGTGAGAAGATGCATGAAATTATCAAATGGATGATGTCATCAGTGATGTCATTTGAGATGTCATCAGTGATGTCATCAGTGATGTCACTGACCATGTCATGAGTGATGTAATATGTGACGTCATCAGCAGTGCATTGCGGGGGCGCGAGTTATAGTTAGCTGAACTAACTATAACGGGGAATTTCTATGGTTTTGTACGAGTGAAATGTCCAACTAACTATAACTGTCCCTAAAACCTATGGTTTTTTCAGTGAATTTCAAAGGTTTTTTAAATGCTAATTTCTAACTATAACGTGTCTGAAACCTATGGTTTTTTCAGTGAATATATATATATATATATTCACTGAAAAAACCATAGGTTTTAGGGACAGTTATAGTTAGTTGAACATTTCACTCGTACAAAACCATAGAAATTCCCCGTTATAGTTAGTTCAGCTAACTATAACTCGCGCCCCGCAATGCACTGCTGATGACGTCACATATTACATCACTCATGACATGGTCAGTGACATCACTGATGACATCACTGATGACATCTCAAATGACATCACTGATGACATCATCCAGTGACTGTGTGTTTCTGTAAAGTTTAAATATGTTTAATATATATAGGGAAAGGCGTATTGAAGAATGAGTGGGTGTATAAGTGGGTGGGGCCTGAGGTGACATGTGTGCAAACGCACCCCGTGGCGCGTTTTCAGTTGCGGGATTAAGTCCCCTTGAATTCTGAGGGTCCCTGGGGCCCAACTAGCCCCCCAGGTACCTACAGTTAGGACCACAGAGCTGAGTTGCAGAGAGGCGTTCTGAGGCCACGCACCTTTTTTCACCTCTCTGCAACGCAACTCTGTTGTGCTTACTGAAGGTACCTGGTGGGCTAGTTGGCCCCCAGGGTCCCTCAGGATTCAAAGGGAATTAATTCCCCAACTTAAAACGCACCACAGGGCGTGTTTGCGCACATGTCACCTGAGGCCCCGCCCCCTCCCTTCACCACTGTGCAAACGCGCCCCGTGGTGCGTTTTAAGTTGGGGGATTAGGTCACCTTGAATCCTGAGGGTCCCTGGGGCCCAACTAGCCCACTAGGTACTTCCGGTAAGCACCACAGGCCTGCGTTGCAACGCCTGTAACAAATTGTGCAGTTGTGTTTAGGTAGTGAAGAGGGTCGTGCTGGGGGTAGTGTTTTAGGGTTTAGGGTAGTGCAGTGGTGTTTGGGTAGTGTAGGGAGTTGTGCTGGGGGAGTGTTTTAGGGTTTAGGGTAGTGCAGTGGTGTTTGGGTAGTGTAGGGGGTTGTGCTGGGGGTAGTGTTTTAGGGTTTAGGGTAGTGCAGTGGTGTTTGGGTAGTGTAGGGGGTCGTGCTGGGGGTAGTGATTTAGGGTAGTGCAGTGGTGTTTGGGTAGTGTAGGGGGTACTGCTGGGGGTAGTGTTTTAGGGTTTAGGTTAGTGCAGTGGTGTTTGGGTAGTGTAGGGGTACTGCTGGGGGTAGTGTTCTAGGGTTTAGGGTAGTGCAGTGGTGTTTGTGTAGTGTAGGGGGTAGTGTTTTAGGGTTTAGGGTAGTGCAGTGGGGTTTGTGTAGTGTAGGAGGTCGTGTTTTAGGGTTTAGGGTAGTGCAGTGGTCTTTGGGTAGTGTAGGGAGTCATGCGGGGGTAGTGTTTTAGGGTTTAGGGTAGTGTAGGGGGTCATGTGGGGGGTAGTGTTTTAGGGATTAGGGTAGTGCATTGGTGTTTGGGTAGTGTAGGGGGTCATGCGGGGGGTAGTGTTTTAGGGTTTAGGGCGGTGCAGTGGTGTTTGGGTAGTGTAGGGGGTCGTGCTGGGGGAGTGTTTTAGGGTTTAGGGCAGTGCAGTGGTGTTCGGGTAGTGTAGGGGGTCGTGCTGGGGGAGTGTTTTAGGGTTTAGGGAAGTGCAGTGGTGTTCGGGTAGTGTAGGGGGTCGTGCTGGGGGGAGTGTTTGAGGGTTTAGGGCAGTGCAGTCATGTTCGGGTAGTGTAGGGGGTTGTGCTGGGGGTAGTATTTTAGGGTTTAGGGTAGTGCAGTCGTGTTCGGGTAGTGTAGGGGGTCGTGCTGGGGTAGTGTTCTAGGGTTTAGGGCAGTACAGTGGTGTTTGGGCAGTGTAGGGGGTAATGCTGGTGGTGGTGTTTTAGGGTTTAGGGCAGTGCAGTGGTGTTCGGGCAGTGTAGGGGGTCGTGCTGGGGGTGGTGTTTCAGGGTTTAGGGCAGTGCAGTGGTGTTCTGGTAGTGTAGGGGGTGGTGTTTCAGGGTTTAGGGCAGTGCAGTGGTGTTCGGGCAGTGTAGGGGGTCGTGCAGGGGGTGGTGTTTCAGGGTTTAGGGCAGTGGTGTTCGGGCAGTGTAGGGGGTCGTGCTGGGGGTGGTGTTTCAGGGTTTGGGGCAGTGCAGTGGTGTTCGAGCAGTAAAGGGGGGCGTGCTGGGGGTGGTGTTTCAGGGTTTAGGGCAGTGCAGTGGTGTTCGGGCAGTGTAGGGGCGGTGCAGGGGGTGGTGTTTCAGGGTTTAGGGCAGTGCAGTGGTGTTTGGGCAGTGTAGGGGTGCTGCAGGGGGTGGTGTTTCAGGGTTTAGGGCAGTGGTGTTCGGGCAGTGTAGGGGGTCATGCAGGGGGTGGTGTTTCAGGGTTTAGGGCAGTGCAGTGGTGTTTGGGCAGTGTAGGGGGTCGTGCTGGGGCTGGTGTTTCAGGGTTTAGGGCAGTACAGTGGTGTTCGGGCAGTGTAGGGGGTCGTGCTGTGGCTGGTGTTTCAGGGTTTAGGGGAGTGCAGTGGTGTTCGGGCAGTGTAGGGGTTGTGCTGTGGCTGGTGTTTCAGGGTTTAGGGCAGTGCAGTGGTGTTCGGGCAGTGTAGGTGGTCGTGCTGGGGCTGGTGTTTCAGGGTTTAGGGCAGTGCAGTGGTGTTCGGGCAGTGTAGGGGGTCATGCTGGGGCTGGTGTTTCAGGGTTTAGGGCAGTGCAGCGGTGTTCGGGCAGTGTAGGGGGTCTTGCTGGGGCTGGTGTTTCAGAGTCTAGAGCAGTGCAGTGGTGTTCGGGCAGTGTAGGGGGTCTTGCTGGGGCTGGTGTTTCAGGGTTAAGGGCAGTGCAGTGGTGTTCGGGCAGTGTAGGGGGTCGTGCTGGGGGTGGTGTTTCAGGGTTTAGGGCAGTGCAGTGGTGTTTGGGCAGTGTAGGGGGTCATGCTGGGGCTAGTGTTTCAGGATTTAGGGCAGAGAAATGGTGTTCAGGCAGTGTAGGGGGTTTTGCTGGAGGTGGTGTTTCAGGGTTTAGGGCAGTGCAGTGGTGTTCGTGCAGTGTAGGGGGTGGTGTTTCAAAGTTTAGGGCAGTGGTGTTCAGGCAGTGTAGGGGGTCTTGCTGTGGTTGATGTTTCAGGGTTTAGGGCAGTGCAGTGGTGTTCGGGCAGTGTAGGGGGTCGTGCTGGGGGTGGTGTTTCAGGGTTTAGGGCAGTGCAGTGGTGTTCGGGCAGTGTAGGGGGTCGTGCTGGGGCTGGTGTTTCATGGTTTAGGGCACTGCAGTGGTGTTCGGGCAGTGTAGGGGGTCGTGCTGGGGGTGGTGTTTCAGGGTTTAGGGCAGTGCAGTGGTGTTCGGGCAGTGTAGGGGGTCATGCTGGGGGTGGTGTTTCAGGGTTTAGGGCAGTGCAGTGGTGTACGGGCAGTGTAGGGGGTCTTGCTGGGGGTGGTGTTTCAGGGTTTAGGGCAGTGGTGTTCGGGCAGTGTAGGGGGTCTTGCTGGGGGTGGTGTTTCAGGGTTTAGGGCAGAGCAGTGGTGTTCGGGCAGTGTAGGGGGTCTTGCTGGGGCTGGTGTTTCAGGGTTTAGGGCAGTGCAGTGGTTTTCGGGCAGTGTAGGCGGTCGTGCTGGGGCTGGTGTTTCAGGGTTTAGGGCAGTGCAGTGGTGTTCGGGCAGTGTACGGGGTCGTGCTGGGGCTGGTGTTTCAGGGTTTAGGGCAGTGCAGTGGTGTTCGGGCAGTGTAGGGGGTCGTGCTGGGGGTGGTGTTTCAGGGTTTAGGGCAGTGCAGTGGTGTTCGGGCAGTGTAGGGGGTCGTGCTGGGGGTGGTGTTTCAGGGTTTAGGGCAGTGCAGTGGTGTTCGGGCAGTGTAGGGGGTCGTGCTGGGGGTGGTGTTTCAGGGTTTAGGGCAGTGCAGTGGTGTTCGGGCAGTGTAGGGGTCATGCTGGGGGTGGTGTTTCAGGGTTTAGGGCAGTGCAGTGGTGTACGGGCAGTGTAGGGGTCTTGCTGGGGGTGGTGTTTCAGGGTTTTGGGCAGTGGTGTTCGGGCAGTGTAGGGGGTCTTGCTGGGGGTAGTGTTTCGGGGTTTAGGGCAGTGCAGTGGTGTTCGTACAGTGTAGGGGGTCGTGCTGGGGGTGGTGTTTCAGGGTTTAGGGCAGTGCAGTAGTGTTCGGGCAGTGTAGGGGATCGTGCAGGGGGTGGTGTTTCAGGGTTTAGGGCAGTGCAGTGGTGTTCTGGCAGTGTAGGGGGTCGTGCTGGGGGTGGTGTTTCAGGGTTTAGGGCAGTGCAGTGGTGTTCGGGCAGTGTAGGGGGTCGTGCAGGGGTGGTGTTTCAGGGTTTAGGGCAGTGCAGTGGTGTTCGGGCAGTGTAGGGGTCGTGCTGGGGCTGGTGTTTCAGGGTTTAGGGCAGTGCAGTGGTGTTCGGGCAGTGTAGGGGGTCTTGCTGGGGGTGGTGTTTCAGGGTTTAGGGCAGTGGTGTTCGGGCAGTGTAGGGGGTCTTGCTGGGGGTGGTGTTTCAGGGTTTAGGGCAGTGCAGTGGTGTTCGGGCAGTGTAGGGGGTCTTGCTGGGGGTAGTGTTTCAGGGTTTAGGGCAGTGCAGTGGTGTTCGTGCAGTGTAGGGGGTCATGCTGGGGATGGTGTTTCAGGGTTTAGGGCAGTGCAGTAGTGTTCGGGCAGTGTAGGGGGTCGTGCAGGGGGTGGTGTTTCAGGGTTTAGGGCAGTGCAGTAGTGTTTGGGCAGTGTAGGGGGTCGTGCTGGGGGTGGTGTTTCAGGGTTTAGGGCAGTGCAGTGGTGTTCGGGCAGTGTAGGGGGTCGTGCTGGGGTGGTGTTTCAGGGTTTAGGGCAGTGGTGTTCGGGCAGTGTAGGGGTTCTTGCTGGGGGTGATGTTTCAGGGTTTAGGGCAGTGCAGTGGTGTTGGGGCAGTGTAGGAGGTCTTGCTGGGGGTAGTGTTTCAGGGTTTAGGGCAGTGCAGTGGTGTTCGGGCAGTGTAGGGGTCATGCTGGGGGTGGTGTTTCAGGGTTTAGGGCAGTGCAGTGGTGTTCGGGCAGTGTAGGGGGTCATGAAGGGGGTGGTGTTTCAGGGTTTAGGGCAGTGCAGTGGTGTTCGGGCAGTGTAGGGGGTCATTCTAGGGTATGTGTTTCAGGGTTTAGGGCAGTGCAGTGGTGTTCGGGCAGTGTAGGGGGTCGTGCTGGGGGTAGTGTTTTAGGGTTTAAGGTAGTGCAGTGGTGTTTGTGTAGTGTAGGGGGTCATGCTGGGGGTAGTGTTTTAGGGTTTAGGATAGTGCAGTGGTGCTTGTGTAGTGTAGGGGGTCGTGCTGGGGGTAGTGTTTTAGGGTTTAGGGTAGTGCAGTGGTGTTTGTGTAGTGTAGGGGGTCATGTTTTAGGGTAGTGCAGTGGTGTTTGGGTAGTGTAGGGGGTCGTGCTGGGGGTAGTGTTTTAGGATTTAGGTTAGTGCAGTGGTGTTGGGGTAGTGTTTTAGGGTTTAGGGTAGTGCAGTGGTGTTTGTGTAGTGTAGGGGGTCATGCTGGGGGTTGTGTTTTAGGGTTTAGGATAGTACAGTGGTGCTTGTGTAGTGTAGGGGGTCGTGCTGGGGTAGTGTTTTAGGGTTTAGGGTAGTGCAGTGGTGTTTTTGTAGTGTAGGGGTCATGTTTTAAGATGCAACGCTCCAATACCTGACCAGTCTGCACTACATAAAACTGCAAAAAAACTAAAAATAAAAAGTGTTTTGCACACTTTTGTCATTGGGCTATATGTGGGCTACATCTGGGTAATATTTGTGCTACATTTGGGCTCTTTTTCACTGGTGGCCATCTTGGAAGACTTCTTTGTTATGAAGTTTCCTAATTTCCTCATTTACTGCAGTCTCCTCAGTAGGAAATGCTTTCAGTTTTTACTTTGATTCCATCAAGAAGGCATTCAGATGTGTCACACATTTGCCATAAATTCAGAATGTTATTACTCTAGTTGTTCATTAGATCACTGTAGTAAACTACTGCTCACCAAGGAGTTAACTGGAAGTCTACTGCTGGTATTGAAAGTGATTGTTTCAGTCTGCATGTCAGAATTTTCTAATGAAATAGAAGAGGATTTGAGATCTCACTTAAAACATGCCCTAATTTCTAATTTTCTTTTTGCAGCACTAACCATAATTTCTATGGCAAAATGAACCCCCTCATTTTGTTCCTTTTTAAATTAAATGTTTTAAGTGTTACCAGTTTATTCCAATCAAGATGGCTTCAGGTGTGCCATACTTTTGTCATAAGTAAGGCTGTTAGCACTCTAGTTGTTCTTTAGAACACTCTGGGAAGCTGCAGTAGAACACAAAGGCATCAACTGACAGGCTGCTCCTGTTGAAATATAACAGGAAGATATTTGAGATCTCACTTAAAACATGTCCTAATTTTTCTTTCTACAGCACTAACCATAATTTCTATGGCAAAATGATCCCCTCATTTTGTTCCTTTTTAAATTAAATGTTTTAAGTGTTACCAGTTTATTCCAATTAAGATGGCTTCAGGTGTGCCATACTTTTGTCATAAGTAAGACTGTTAGCGCTCTAGTTTTTCTTTAGAACACTCTGGGAAGCTGCAGTAGAACACAAAGGCATCAACTGACAGGCTGCTCCTGTTGAAATATAACAGGAAGATATTTGAGATCACACTTGAAACATGTCCTAATTTTTCTTTCTACAGCACTAACCATAATTACTATGACAAAATGAACCCCATCATTTTGTTCCTTTTTCAATTAAATGTTTTAAGTGTTACCGGTTTATTCCAATCAAGATGGCTTCAGGTGTGCCATACTTTTGTCATATGTAAGACTGTTAGCGCTCTAGTTGTTCTTTAGAACACTCTGGGAAGCTGCAGTAGAACACAAAGGCATCAACTGACAGGATGCTCCTGTTGAAATATAACAGGAAGATATTTGAGATCACACTTGAAACATGTCCTAATTTTTCTTTCCAGAGCACTAACCATAATTTCTATGACAAGATGAACCCCATCATTTTGTTCCTTTTTAAATTAAATGTTTTAAGTGTTGCCAGTTTATTCCAATCAAGATGGCTTCAGGTGTGCCATACTTTTGTCATAAGTAAGGCTGTTAGCACTCTAGTTGTTCTTTAGAACACTCTGGGAAGCTGCAGTAGAACACAAAGGAATCAACTGACAGTCTCTGCCCTTGTTGGATGTACATGTTTTACTGAGAATGTCAGACTTCATTCTCACATGACTGAGAAAGATAATGTGAATTTACAGAAAATATGCTCTCATTTTAGCTTCTGGAGCACCTTCCAAAACTGTATGGGACAAGCATGTGAAAATAGTTTTCTCTCAAACATGATTCGTGATATCCCAGCAGAAGGTTTTTCACAGGGTAAAATCACCTTAGAACACACCACAATTCCTGAAATTAGTATGGTACCATCAACAAATGAATTCTAATGTAACTAAAGTCTGTTATCACCCTTTATAGTTCTCCTTTTGGTAACCCTCAAAATCTTCGATTCACTACAATGCATTTCAATGGGGTACTATCATTTATATTGGTCCAAAGATGGCTGCCAGCAATTCCAGGATGAAGTGCTGACAGCCAATCAGATCTCACGATGACATGTGTGGTTAGGCTCCGCCCAGATATATATGTGTTTTTACTTTTGATTTTCTCAGCAACTACTGAACGGATTTACACCATTTAACAAAAAGGGTTCTTTTTGAACCAAGAACTACCTCTTTGCCAAATTTGGTGTAATTCCGTTCAGCAGTTCGGGCTGTAGCCTTGCATAAAGTTTCCTATGGGAAATTGATTTTTTTACTCTTATTTTTTTAATTTCTCCGCAACTACTGAACGGATTTACACCATTTAACAAAAGGGTTCTTTCTGAACCAAGAACTACCTCTTTGCCAAATTTGGTGTAATTCCGTTCAGCAGTTCGGGCTGTAGCCGTGTCTAAAGTTTCCTATGTGAAAATGAATGGGGAAAACACGTTTTGGGACCCCCTTTTTCTCGGCCCCCGCTTGACGAATCACCCTGAGACTTTCAGGGTAGGAGCGGACCGGAGCGGGCCATAAAGTTTGAAAATTTCGCGAAGATTCGTCAACCGACGCAAGAGTTATTTCAAATAGAATGTCGCGAATTTCCTATGGAAAATAGGTCCTAACTATAACTATCTACTGGCGACCGCCAGTAGATAATATATATATATATATTCGCGCTCAAACTTCCTGTCTGCCAATCCTTGGCAGAACAACCAGGCACGGACCTCAATCAGGCTCACAGGAAAACTTGAGACAACGTAATGTTGTGGAGAAAGCAGTGTAGTTTATTCCAAAGTAAACCAAGAATCAAACAGGCATAATGCCTGCTATGATGCATTTCGCTCGACACAGCCAGCTTGATCACATGATACGCCACGTATCCAGAGAATTCACTAAATAACAAAACATGCACAAATGACTGTGAAAACAGCCTCACCAAGATAGTGAACATAGTAAACAGACTAGATAGCAGCTCAGTAAGACTAATACAAATAACTCTGAAATAGACATCAATCCATAGAATTCAGAGTAAGGATGAGTTAACCTTTGTGACAGTACTGTCAATGTGCAAATACGCAATGTAAAAAATGCAGCATAATAATGTTAAATACATGTGACTAGATATAATATAAATCACATCTATAAAGTGCAAATGCGTATTGTAAAAACAAAGAAAAAAGGCATGTTGATAAAACCATTTCATATCGACATCTAATGCATAGAGATATATCTCTTACTGTATGTGCAAATAGGCAAAAGTTTCAAAATATAGCTAATTGGCTTATAAAAATCATATTGAAAGATGGTAAAAACCACAGTGGTTTAGTACATTTATAGGTCAGCACAATTAGTCAAATTAATCAATCAATATTTGTATAAAATGGTAATAACCACCTAGTGTGTGTAAATACCCAATGTCACATCTGATAAGAATCAAATAAATTAAGTTGACAAGGTGCATATATACAAAAGAGACACAGGAAATGACATATAACAATGATGTAAAAATTATGTAAAAAAGTGATATGTTTACATGAGAGATAGACACAATCTAAAAATTAGAATATAAAGTGCTAGTGCAAATATTGTCTAAACAACTCAGAACATATCCACAAATAAAGGCTGCCTAAAAATCATTCAAATCTCGAAAATTACAGCTAACAATTATGACTATATATATATATATATGTATATAATCTAGTCTGTAACAATAACTTACAATACTAAAGTGCCAAGTGTGAAAAAAAGGTGCAAATAGTCCTGTGCAACTCACAAATTCAATAGCAGCTTGTAAAGACTATTTAGGCCTAAATAATTCTAAAGTGCAAGTTCCAAAGACGTTGAAAAGTTCACAGAAGAATAAAATGTAAATCTAAGTAAAAACTTGAGAGAGCAAACCCGCTAAAAGAATATATATATGTATAAACATCTATCTCTCACAACCACAGTCAATGATAGAGTAAAACAGAGATTCAGAAAGTGTGACTATATTCATGGTTGGAGGAAATGGCGGACTAACTATCATCTACCTAAAGGAAGTTGTGCATATCTTCGCTCATATTGAGGCCATTGGGCATTCTTGTATCGAGGGCTAAGATAAAATGAGTTTCACGTTGGCGAAGCATTCTTTCTCGGTTCCCTCCCCTTACTGAAAAAACTAAAGATTTAACTGATATTATGGTTAAGTATGGTTATAATATCTTACTTTACATTATAAAAAAAAAACTGAGAAATTCACAAGAAACTAAAGGTTAATGTTAGCTAAAAATGTCAGTTAAAACATTACATTTTAACCAAAAAAAGCCCAGAAATTCACCAGTTATAGTTAACTTAAGTAAATATAACACGGGCCCTCGCCATGCACAGTGTTATCATCAATGATGTCATTTTAGATGTTATATTGTAGTTATCAATGATGTCATAGAACATGTTATGAGTGATTTAATATGTGATGTGATAAGCAGTGTATGGCGAGAAGAACATTTCTTGTGGGACTCCGGAGGTGAGGATTATAGATCCAGCTAAGAAAGAGCTCTTTCTCTCGCCATTCTTTTAAATCAATATATGGACATGCATGACTGCATTATGCATGCTGTCAACACTGGTTACCAACTGTGTAGCACATTAAGATCCACCTCAAACTATAAGGCTCTGATTATGGGTTACGAGTAGCATTAATTACTGCATACACGGGAAAATAGTGTATGAATTTACAGACTCGTCTGATCATGAGCTAAATAACGCAAGCTAAAAACTGCAAGTCTGTGGTACCTGTGCGCTATTTATAGCATGTGCTATTTACTGCATGTGATATTTACCACAAGTGAAAAATAACACACATGTTAAATAGCACAGAATTATAGTAATTAAAACCAAGTTGAAAATACCACCTTAAAATACCCCCAGTCAAAGCAGGTGGTAAAAGTTCCTGAAAGTGTAGGGAATGAAAGAAAAGCTGTAAAACAATACAAAAAACTAAAAGCAACACAAAAATAAAAAAGCACAGTACGTATACTGTTTGAGCTAAAAATATAAAATCACACACACCCACACCTACATAAACAGCCATGTGCATGTGAAGCGCTCATAGGTTTGATTTCAGCAGCGTATACTTTAATTCCTTAGTACATCACCATGGATGCAGGACTGCTAGTTTATTATATCATGCTATGCCATATCCAAGTTCTGCTGAAATTTGTTTTTCAGTTTCATATAGCATGAACTTGGCCCAAGGGCTATGGAGCACTTTAGATGTGCACCAGATTATGGATCTCTGACAAAATATCGTGAACATTAATATTGAGAGGCAAAAATATTGTGTCAAGATAATTGTTAGCAAAAATATTGTGAGCTGAAACACACACACATTTATATATGTGTGTTTGTGTGTGTGTGTTATGTGAACTGAATCAACAGGCACAGGCATCATGCCTAAATGCACTGGCCAGAGATTGTTCCCTTTTAACTTTGCACTTTTGCACTTTTGTGAATAATCAGTAACACCCAATGGAGCTCTGTGTATACCGTTTAACAAATTCACGTAGACACTTGCAGTGAAGTATTGAGGTGTTTAGTGTCACTGCATCACGATTCCAAGGAGTGAGGACGTGGAGGAGCATATATATATATATATATATATTATCTACTGGCGGTCGCCAGTAGATAGTTATAGTTAGGACCTATTTTCCATAGGAAATCCGCGACATTCTATTTGAAATAACTCTTGCGTCGGTTGACGAATCTTCGCGAAATTTTCAAACTTTATGGCCCGCTCCGGTCCGCGCCTACCCTGAAAGTTTCGGGGTGATTCGTCAAGCGGGGGCCGAGAAAAAGGGGGTCCCAAAACGTGTTTTCCCATTCATTTTCCCATAGGAAACTTTTGCCACGGCTTCAGCCCGAACTGCTGAACGGAATTACACCAAATTTGGCAAAGAGGTAGTTCTTGGTTCAGAAAGAACCCTTTTGTTAAATGGTGTAAATCCGTTCAGTAGTTCCTGTGAAAATCAAAATGAAAATCACATATATATCTATGGCCGCGTCGGATTCGCGCACCCTCCCGATCACGAGCTGCATGCTAATTGGCTGTCAACACTCCAAATCAGGAAGTGTTGGCAGCCATTTTATCCTCGGTAGAACTGAGGGACAGAAACAAGTGCGCAAAGCGCAAAAGGGGGCAGGGTAGAAACACCCTGACCCCCTAGGTCTGCTCAGGGGTCCCACAAGGACCCCCTGGGCAGAAAAGCATTTATTATTTTTTAAATCGGCGGGATGCGCTTAGGGTGCGCGAATCCCGCCGAGAAAAAAAAATCGCAAGTGTGCAAACGCACAAAGGGGCAGGGTAGAAACACCCTGACCCCTAGGTCTGCTCAGGGGTCCCACAAGGACCCCCTGGGCAGAAAAAGCATTAAAAAAAAAAAAAAAATCGGCAGGATGCGCTCAGGGTGCGCGGATCCTGCCGATAAAAAAAAAAATGGAAGCGCGGTCTCCCGCGCTTTGATTGTATTTTGCCCTTGGGTGCCCCAAGTCCTGGGGGCATGCGGGGTGGGTTTATGGTTTATATGGGGGCCTCTAAGGCCCCCAAGCCCGAGGACCGCCACCCCCGGGGCTTCTTTTTTAAATTTAATAACGTGTGGGGGGCTCCAGCCCCCACATGCCCCGGGGACCACCACCTCCCCGGGGCACTTAGAAAATAAATGTGGGGGTCCGTTACGGACCCCAGAGCCCAGGGACCACCACCTCACCGGGGCTGTGCAATTCAAGAGAGGGGGGCCGCGCGGCCCCCCTCCTGGAGCCCTTGATGGCCCTGGGGACTGCCACCCCCCAGGGCCGGCTCCTGCAGTGTCCCGGGGTGCCTACCCCCGGGACACTGTAGTATGCTATGGCAGGGCGGGAGCCTCGCGGCTCCCGTCCTGCCATAGCAAACTGCTTTGGATTTTGGAAGAGAGAGCAGGGAAACCTGCTCTCTCTTCCAAAATTCAAAGCAGATTGCTTTTCCACACGGGGAGCTGCATCTTAGCAGCTCCCCATGTGGAAATGCAATGCCGGCTCCCAAGGGACGCGGGGGCCGGCGGGACTGTGGGGGGATTGGGGACCCCCACAGTCCCCAACGGAGAGGGCCAGCCCCGGGGGATGGGGTCCCCGGGGCAAGTAGTGGCCCGGGAGGGGGCGACGCGGCCCCCTCCCCAAAAAACAACAAGAAAAAAACGAAGAAAAAAAACCGGAAAGGCCGGCCCCGGGGATGGGGTCCCTGGGGCCTTAAATGGCCTGAGGAGGGGGGCCACGCAGCCCCCCTCCAAATATTTAAAATTGAAAAAAAGAGGGCATGCCCCGGGGGATGGGGTCCCCGGGGCCAATATAGGCCCAGGGAAGGGGGGCCACGCGGCCCCATTCCCATTTTATTTTAATTTTTTTTAAAAATGAAAATCCTCATGCCCCGGGGGATGGGGTCCCCGAGGCCAAAAGAGGCCAAGGGAAGGGGGATCACGCAGCCCCCCTCCCATACAAAAAAAATTAAAAAAAATTAAAAAAAGACCGGCATCGTGCCGGAGGCCCCGCCCCCACCCTGCAGCAGTCTGCAAACGCGTCCCCTGGCGCGTTTGCAGATGGGGAACAAATTCCCCTTGAATACTGGGGGTCCCTGGGGGCCAACTAGCCCACCAGGAACCTCCAGTATGCGCCAGGGGGCTGCGTTGCAGAGAGGTGTACAGAGGCCACGCCCCTTTTTACACCTCTCTGCAACGCAGCTCTGTGGCGCTTTTGGAGGTACATGGTGGGCTAGTTGGACTCCAGGGACCCTCAGGATTCAAGGGGACTTAATCCCCCAACTTAAAATGCGCCACGGGCGCGTTTGCACAGTGGTGAAGGGAGGGGCGGGGCTTCAGGTGACATGTGTGCAAACAGGCCCCGTGGCGCATTTTAAGATGGGGAATTAAATCCTCTTCAATCCTGAGGGTCCCTGAGGGCCAACTAGCCCACCAGGTACCTCCAGTAAGCGCCACGGAGCTGCGTTGCAGAGTGTTGTAAAAGGGCGTGGCCTCTGTACACCTCTCTGCAACGCAGCCCCATGGCGCATACTGGAGGTTCCTGGTGGGCTAGTTGGCCCCTAGGGACCCTCAGGATTGAGGAGGAATTAATTCTCCAACTTAAAACGCGCCACAGGGCGTGTTTGCAGACATGTCACTTCAGGCCCCACCCCCTTCCTTCACCATTGTGCAAATATTCCTCTAAAATCAGCCGAACTACGAATTCCGATTTACTCACCTGTTATCAGGAGAGACCTCAGTGCTGCATCTTTGAGCCCAGTACTGATCCTGAAAAGTAATTTTAACCGTACTTACCAGTAACTTGAATTTCCTTCCATAGGCTAACATTGACTGGTTTCACTTGGAAATTCTTCTAAGTGTGGAGTTTTGGAACTTTATAATATTCCTCTAAAATCAGCCGAACTACGAATTCCGATTTACTCACCTGTTATCAGGAGAGACCTCAGTGCTGCATCTTTGAGCCCAGTACTGATCCTGAAAAGTAATTTTAAACGTACTTACCAGTAACTTGAATTTCCTTCCATAGGCTAACATTGACGGGTTTCACTTGGAAATTCTTCTAAGTGTGGAGTTTTGGAACTTTATAATATTCCTCTAAAATCAGCCGAACTACGAATTCCGATTTACTCACCTGTTATCAGGAGAGACCTCAGTGCTGCATCTTTGAGCCCAGTACTGATCCTGAAAAGTAATTTTAACCGTACTTTCCAGTAACTTGAATTCCCTTCCATAGGATATCATTGCCTGCTTTTTGCTGAAAAAGTTTGTGTCAATTTTTGAAACATACAAATATTCCTCTAAAATCAGCAGAACTACGAATTCCGATTTACTCACCTATTATCAGGAGAGAACCCAGTGCTGCATCTTTTAGCCCAGCACTGACCCTGAAAAGTAATTCTAACCGTACTTACCAGTAACTTGTATTTCCTTCCATAGGAATCCATTGTCTGGTTTTCAGCAGAAAAGTTTCAAAGTGTCGATTTTTGAAACATACAAATATTCCTCTAAAATCAGCAGAACTACGAATTCCGATTTACTCACCTGTTATCAGGAGAGACCTCAGTGCTGCATCTTTGAGCCCAGTACTGATCCTGAAAAGTAATTTTAACCGTACTTACCAGTAACTTGAATTTCCTTCCATAGGGTAACATTGACTGGTTTCACTTGGAAATTCTTCTAAGTGTGGAGTTTTGGAACTTTATAATATTCCTCTAAAATCAGCCGAACTACGAATTCTGATTTACTCACCTGTTATCAGGAGAGAACCCAGTGCTGCATCTTTTAGCCCAGCACTGACCCTGAAAAGTAATTCTAACCGTACTTACCAGTAACTTGTATTTCCTTCCATTGGAATCCATTGTCTGGTTTTCAGCAGAAAAGTTTCAAAGTGTCAATTTTCACAAACTACAAATATTCCTTAAAAATCGCCTGTATGACTTAAACGCATTCTTTCAACTGTTTACAGGAGATGCACCAGTGCTGGATACAGGATCCACCACTGAGTAAGAAAAAGTAACGATAACACTACTTACCTGCTAAGTGAATTTCCTCCCATAGGATAACATTGGTGATTCTATGTGAAAATGTTTCTAAGTGTCAACTTTTAAAATACAATAATATTCCTTAAAAATCACTACTGTAACCAAAACGCTTTTACTCAACTGTTTACAGGAGATGTCCCAGGACTGAATCTAGGATCCAGTCCTGTGGTTAGAAAAGTAATCCATAAAGTAACTAATTGCATTTAACTAGAAATTCACATTGAGCTCAATGTTGCATTGTGTTTGAAATTGTGTTGCCCATTGCAACAACTGTAACTACTGTACTTAAAAGTCTATTGCCTATTTGCAAAGTATTTAAACTAAAGTAATTAATTCTGAGTAAGTATATTTTGTAATGTAATGTATAATGTAATTACAATGTAATTTAAAAAATAAAATATGTAAAAATAAATAGTTTAAAAAAATGTAGTAAATCAGTATCAAAAAAATAAATATAACAATTAATACATTTAAAAATTGTCATTTACAATACCTATGAAATTCACTGAAAAAACCATAGGTTTTAGGGGCGTTATAGTTAGAAATTAGCATTTAAAAAACCTTTGAAATTCACTGAAAAAACCATAGGTTTCAGGTACGTTATAGTTAGAAATTAGCATTTAAAAAACCTTTGAAATTCACTGAAAAAACCATAGGTTTCAGACACGTTATAGTTAGAAATTAGCATTTAAAAAACCTTTGAAATTCACTGAAAAAACCATAGGTTTTAGGGACAGTTATAGTTAGTTGGACATTTCACTCGTACAAAACCATAGAAATTCCCCCGTTATAGTTAGTTCAGCTAACTATAACTCGCGCCCGCATAATGCACTGCTGATGACGTCACATATTACATCACTCATGACATGGTCAGTGACATCACTGATGACATCACTGATGACATCTCAAATGACATCACTGATGACATCATTGATGACATCATCCACGTGATAATCTGATGCACCTCCTCACACCCTAATATAACTTTTAACCATAGACACTCCAACACCATATATATATATATATATTCACTGAAAAAACCATAGGTTTTAGGGACAGTTATAGTTAGTTGGACATTTCACTCGTACAAAACCCGTGAAATTCCCCGTTATAGTTAGTTGAGCTAACTATAACTCGCGCCCGCAACGCACTGCTGATGACGTCACATATTACATCACTCATGACATGGTCAGTGACATCACTGATGACATCACTGATGACATCTCAAATGACATCACTGATGACATCATCCAGTGACTGTGTGTTTCTATAAAGTTTAAATATGTTTAATATATATGCCAAGGTGTATTGAAGAATGAGTGCGTGTATAAGTGTCTGGATGGATGATTTAGTAGGTGCGTGACTGACTCTATAAGTGAGTGATTAAACGTATCTTACTGAATGCATGGGTTAGTGACTAAACTGTGTGAATGTCTGTATCCGTCTGTCTGTTGGTGTGTAAGCGACTGCATGGGTTTGCGAATAGCTACATGAGTGTCTACATGGGTTATTGATTGGTTGTCTGAGTATCTGTATGGGTGCCTGAGTGTTTGTGTGGGTGGGGTGTGTGTGACTGCGCATAGATGTGTGAGTGGGTGATTCACTGGGTGCATGGTTTCAAGAGTGCATCTGTGATGGACTGTATGGGTGGGTGAGTGTGTGTATGGGTGTGTTAGTGAGTGAATGTATATCTTAGTGGTACATGTGTGAGTAACTAATATGTCAAAGGCAGTATATATGTGTGTTGGAGTATATAAATGGCTATAAGTGAGAGTGTGTGATTGTGAGAGTGGCTGTATGGATGAGTGTGTACTTGTATCAGTGATTGTATAAGAGCGTAAGAATGGGCTAGTATTTGTATGAGTAAGTGAGCTGGTGTGTGTATAACTGTATAGGTGAGTAAATGGCAGTGTGATTAATTATTTGCATGACTGACTAGGTGTGTGAGTACCTCTATGGATGAGTGGCGGTGTGTGAGTGTCTATGTAGGTGTATAAGTGCATATGAAAGTCCTGTACTGAGTGACCGTAAGTATGAGTGACTGTAGAGGTGAGTGAGTGGATGTGTGTGTAGACCTAAGAATCAGTGAGTGTGTATGTAGTTATTGGTGTTGGAGTGTCTATGGTTTTGACAATGGCAGTCTGTAATTTACAGTGGGTGTATCAAAAGTTATATTAGGGTGTGAGAAGATGCATCAAATTATCACATGGATGATGTCATCAGTGATGTCATCAGTGATGTCATTTGATATGTCATCAGTGATGTCATCAGTGATGTCACTGACCATGTCATGAGTGATGTAATATGTGACGTCATCAGCAGTGCATTGCGGGGGTGCGAGTTATAGTTAGCTGAACTAACTATAACGGGGGAATTTCACGGGTTTTGTACGAGTGAAATGTCCAACTAACTATAACTGTCCCTAAAACCTATGGTTTTTTCAGTGAATATATATATATATATATATATATATATGATCAGACACCACCAAATTGCTTCATGATGCAGTTTTAATCACATAGATTCACCACAGTGTTTGGGAATGGCTGATAAACACCTGACACGATTCGGCGAACACTTGCCTCGCTCACAGGTGAGTGAGTACCGCCCCTCACCAAGCTTAAGAATGCTGTCTAGTGATACTGACTGCCTAGCATAAACAAAGGGCTAACTTATTCACAATAAAGGCAAACTAATGCAGCGGCCATCATTGAGTGTCACAGCTGAGAAATGTAAAACTTTCAAATAATAAATTTGCAGTGAGAAGATACTCCTTACAAATTTTAACCCATCAGTTTGTAAACGATATATACATAATGAATAAACAGAGCAGCATGACTACATACTCTAACATCTGTGATTAAAAAATGCATCATCAAGCAATTTTTGGAGTGTGCGTCCATTCTTTGGTGGAGTCTATTCATGTATTTTGGTTTCACTGGAAAGACCAAAGGTTACAGGGGCATTAAAGTAAGGCTCAGAATTCACTCAAATAAAACCATAGAAACTCAACAGTTATAGTTACCTGAGCTAACTATAATGTATGCCCTGTAAGACCTCACATATTACATTACTCATGGCATGGTCAGTGACATCACTGATGATATCTCAAATTACATCACTGACAACATTATCCAGTGATTGTGAGTGTATTCTAAACTTTTATGAGTGTTAAACATATATACTAAGGTACCACAAAATTTAAATTAGTATACTTTGTGAACTACTAATGAGTGATACTATTACTTACATATATTATGTGAGTGGCTGTGTGACTGTGTGCATCCGTGTGTGTGAGTGACTGTTTGGGTGTGTGAGTGAGCGGCTGTATGGGTGATTAAGTTGGTCTGTGAGTAGCTGTATTGGTGAATAAGTGGGTGTGTGAGTAGCTGTATGGGTGAGTGAGTGGGTGTGTGAGTAGCTGTATGGCTATCTGAGTGGCTGTGTGAGTGACTGTATGGGTGAGCAACTGGGTGCGTAAGTGACTGTATGGGTGAGTGAGTGGCTGTTTGAGTGGGTGTTTGGTTAACTGAGTGGGTGTGGGAGTAGCTATATTGGGGAAATATTGTATGAGTTGTTGTAGGGGTGAGTGAGTAGACGTGTGAGTCCTTATATGGATGTGTGAATGGGTATGTAAGTGGTTGTGTGGGTGTGTGAGTGGCTCTGTTGAGAAGCTGTATGGGTGCGTGACTGGGTGTGTGGATAGCTATATTGGTGAGTAAGTAGGTGTGTCAGTGGCTGTATGGGTGAGTGAGTGGCCTTGTGATTGACTGTATAGGGAGTGAGTGGCTGTGTGAGTAGGTGTATGGGTAAGTGAGGGACTGCATGAGTGGATTGTGTGTGAGTGAGTGGGTATGTGAGTGGCTCTGTGGATGAGTAAGTGGGTATGTGAGTGGTTTCATGGGTGTGGCAGTTGTGTATGAGAGCTTGTGTGGGGGTGTGAGTGGGTGTGCGAGTGCGAGTGGTTCTGTGGATGATATCATCAGGGATGTCACTGACCATGTCATAAGTGATGTAATATGTGAGGTCATAAGCAGTACATTTGGGGGTGTAAGCTACAGTAAGCTCAGATAGCTACAACTGCTGAATATCTATAGTTTTGTTCAAGTTAATCGGATCCTAACTCTAAAGTCCCTGTAACCTTTGGTTTTTAGTCAATTTAGGAAACAAAACATTCTTTAAACTAACTTTACCATTCCACTAACCCTTGTTTTTTTTTGTGAACTTCAAAGGTTTTTCAAATTCTATTTTTAAAGTATTATGTCCCTGTAATTTTTTTCAGTTAATTTCTAGGGTTTCTTTTTAGTACTGAGTATACTACACTATAAGCATCTATAAAATAGCATACCATTTTAAAACCTTTCCAGAGCCAATCACAGATCTTCTTGCTTTCTGCTGAAAATCATTACCTAATTATAGCTGCCCGAATATTTACAACATCCATTGAAATATGTTCTTTTTTAAATTAGATGCTGCACTCCATTTCAACTGCTTTCATTTTGAAAACTGTCTCAGTCAGCCCCAGCCTTCTCCTGTGTGCTATTCCTCCTTGCCTTCAAAATGGTTAGCATTGTGGGTCATAGCTTTGTGTTTTGGACAGAGAGTGTGCTAGAAAGAGTGGCATTGATAGGGACTTGGATGTCCCTAATGTGGACATTACTTGGGTTGGCCAGAGAGGGTTAAAGTGGCATCGATTGCTGCCTTTAATTGAAAGCATTGCAGAGTGCCAACATGCAGAACTCATGATTTTGCACTGTGGTGGAAATGACCTAGGCACAAATACTGGGCTAGGACTGTATCCTAATGAATGATACCTTTGGTCAATTAATGGCACTTTACCCTCACACTGTTGTGGTGTTCTCCAACATTTGCCAAAGGCAGTAACAGAAGGGGTCAAATTAATTCTTTCAACAGATAGACAAAGCCAGGAAACATGTCAATAAAACTGTTTCTGCATTCCCCAGAGACCATAACATGTGCTTTATACACCACAAGAAATTACGTTTTGGCATGGATGGTATCCATAGAAGGGATGGAGTTCATTTCACATAGAAAGGCATCAAGGTGTTCATTAACAACTTGAAAGACTGCATCCTGATTTATGTGTAGTTATCGTCTACACACAATAATCATATAGGCTCTTCTAAGAGCCACCCCTTTTCCCAAACACTGGTTCATTTTCTTTTTAAATCCATTTTTTAAATTTATTTTTTCGACTTTGTGAGTCTGTTAAAAATCCACACAACAAAATCACACATTCAATACACAATGGCATATTTAGGATTTGCGACTATGTGATTGCATCTGCCAATGACTGTATGAGTGTGAGAATAAGTTTCTGAGTGGGTCTGTGAGTGGACGTGTAAGTGTCAGAGTGAGTCTGTGAGTGACTGCATAAGTGTCTCAGTGCGTCTATGAGTGGGAGTGTCTGAATGGCTGTGTGAATGTCTGAGTAGGTCTGTGAATGGGTGCATGAGTGTCTGAGTGGGTCTGTAAGTCACTCTAAGAGTGTCTGAGTGGGTCTATCAGAGAGTGTGGGGCCGATTCACAGAACAAATCTGAGATAAAATCCTAAACTTACTACTTTTGGTATTCACAGAAGGCATTTAGTAGTAGTAAAGTTAGGACTCCTAACTTTACTACTACTAAACTGAGACAAAATCCTAACTTTACGACTTTCGGTAGTCACAAAAGGCATTTAATAGTAGTAAAGTTAGGAGTCCTAACTTTACCACTACTAAATGCCTTATGTGAATACCAAAAGTAGTAAGTTTAGGATTTTATCACAGTTTAGTAGTAATAAAGTTAGGAGTCCTAACTTTACTACTACTAAATGCCTTCTGTGAATACCAAAAGTAGTAAGTTTAGGATTTTATCTCAGATTAGTTCTGTGAATCGGCCCCAGTGAGAGTACCTGAAAGAGTCTGTGAGCGGGTGAATAAAAGTCTGAGTGAGTCTACCAGTGGGTGCGAGAGTGCTTGAGTGGGTTAAAGTGTCTGAGTGGGTCTGTGAGTGGGTAGTAGAGTGTCTGAGTGGGTCTGTGAGTGGGTGTGTGAATAGCAGTGTGGGTCTGTGATTGGGTGCATGAGTGTCTGAGTGAGTTGGTGAGTGGGTGTAAGAGTATCTGAGTGGCTCTGTGAGTGGGTGTGAGAGTGTTTTACTGGGTCTGTGAGTAGGTGTTTGAGTGTCTGAGTGTATGTGTGAATGGGTCTGTGAATGGGTGTAAGACAGTCTAAGTGAATTTACCAGTGGGTGTGACAGTGTCTGAGTGGCTCTGTGAGTGGGTGTGACAGTGTCTGAGTGGGTCTGTGGATGGCTGTAAGCGTATCTGAGTGTGTCTGTGACTAGGTGTGAAAATGTCTGAGTGGGACTGTGAGTGAGTGTGTGATGGGGTCTCTGAGTTGGTGTGTAAGTGTCTGAGTGGGTTGGCAAGTCAATGTGAGAGTGTCTGAGTGGGTATGTTAGTGGGTATATGAGTATCTGAGTGGGTTTCTGAGTGGGTGTGTAAGTGTCTGAGTAGGTCAGTAAGGGGGTGTGAGAATGTCTGCATAGGTCAGTGATTGGGTGTAAAAGTGTGCAAATGGGTCTGTGAGTGGGTATAAGAGTGTCCCAGTGGGTCTGTGAATGGGTGTGAGAGGTCTAGGTGAGTCTATCAGTGGGTGTGTGAGTGTCTGAGTGGGTCAGTGAGTGGGTATGAGAGTGTCTGAGTGAGTCTGTGAGTGGGTGTAAGAGTGTGTGAGTGGGTGTGTGACTGGGTGTTTGAATGGGTGTGTGAGTGTCTGAGTAGGGCTGTGAGTAAGTGTGACAGTGTCTGAGTGGGTGTGTGAATGGGTGTGTGAGTGTCTGAGTGTGTCAGTGAGTGGGTGTGAAAATATCTCAGTGGGTCTGTGAGTGGGTGTATGAGTGTGTTAGAGAGTGTGTGTGTGTTTTTTCAGCAGAATTCACAAATCTGCCGCGATTTTACATGGGGCATTGCGGCAGAGTTGCAAACCCTTGTGTGTGGTAAAAAACATTTTGGGGTATTTTCTAAACTATCAGGCGGTCCCTCATAGACCCCTTTATTGCACCCATGAGGTCAGGGTGCCTCTACCCTGACCCCTTGTGCTTCATTACATCTGAATTTCTCCAACCAGGACTGTTCCCCGATATCTAAAATGGCAGCTGCAACTTTCTTCTCAGGATTCAACCAGCCAATCTTGGTGCTGCTGGTTGCCCGTGTCTTTACGGATCTTCCCGCTGGGCATCCGTAGATGGTCTGTGTCCTTAGATATCTATATTTCTTTTTTTCTTTAGTATCTCAAAAATTATGAGATGGAGTCACAGCAAATCACAAAAGCACACTTTCTGGACCAAGATCTAGCTTTCTGCCAAATTTGGTTCAGTTCTGTTCAGCGGTTAGGGCTGTAGTTGTGTCTAAAATCTCTAATGGAATTAACATGGGAAATGCACTTTTGTTTACCCCCCTTTTTCTCAGCCTCGCTTAGTGTATCACCCCAAAACTTTCCCTGTACAACTAGACAAAGGGGGGCATTTTTTATGGAAAATGTCCTGAAGATCTGTCAAACGGCACCAAAGAAGTTATAAGCAAGTCAAAAAACGCTTTTTCCACGGAAACTAGGTCCTAACTATAACTACCCACTGGTGACTGCCAGTAGGTCATATATATATATATATATATTCACTGAAAAAACCATAGGTTTCAGGGATGTTATAGTTAGAAATTAGCATTTAAAAAACCTTAGAAATTCACTGAAAGAATGACAGGTTTTGTGGACGTTATAGTTAGTTAGACATTTCACTCGTACAAAACCAGAGAAATTCGGCTGTTATAGTTAGTTCAGCTAACTATAACTCGAGCCCCAGCAATGCACTGCTGATGATGTCACATATTACATCATTCATGACATGGTCAGTGACATCACTGATGACATCACTGATGACATCTCAAATGACATCACTGATTACATCACTGATGACATCATCCAGTGACTGTGTGTTTCTGTAAAGTTTAAATATGTTTTATATATATATATGCGAAGGTGTATTGAAGAATGAGTGGGTGTATAAGTGTCTGAATGGATGATTTAGTGGGTGCGTGACTGTCTGTATAAGTGAGAGATTAAACGTGTTTTACTGAATGCATGGGTTAGTGACTAACCTGTGTAAATGTCTGTATCAGTCTGTCAGTTGGTGTGTATGCGGTTGCATGGGTTGGTGAGTAGCTAAATGAGTGTCTATACGGGTTATTGATTGGTTGTCTGAGTATCTGTATGGGTGCCTGAGTATCTGTGTGCGTGGGTGGGGGGTGTGTGACTCTGTGCATAGATGTGTGAGTGGGTGATTCACTGGGTGTATAGCTTCAAGAGTGCATCTGTGATGGACTGTATGGGTGGGTGAGTGTGTGTATGGGTGCGTTGGTGAGTGAATGGATGTCTCAGTGGTACATGTGTGAGTAACTACATATGTAAAAGGCAGTAATTATGAGTGTTGGAGTATATAAATGACTATATGTGAGAGTGAGTGATTGTGAGAGTGGCTGTATGGATGAGTGTGGGCTTGTATTAATGATTGTATAAGAGTGTAAGTATGTGTTAGTATCTGTATGAATAAGTGAGGTGGTGTGTGTGTGTATAACTGTATAGGTGAGTAAATGGGAGTGTGATTGATTCTTTGCATGACTGACTAGGTGTGTGAGTAACTCTATGGATGAGTGGCAGTGTGTGAGTGTCTGTATTGGTGTATGAGTGCATATGATAGTGCCATATTGATGAGTGACTGCATGTATGAGTGACTGTATGGGTGAATGAATGGATGTGTGTGTAGACCTAGGAATCAGTGAGTGGGTATGTAGTAACTGGTATTGGTGTGTCTATGGTTTTGAAAATGGTAGTCTGTATCAAAGGTTATATTAGGGTATGAGGAGTAACCCTGGGTGGAGTTTTCGGAGTTGCAGTACGCGGAACACTGTGAAGTGCATAAAAAACTCAGTCGCACTACGCAGAGCTCCCCGAGCGACGGAGTATGATAGAAAAATGCCATTCGGGGTGATTGCACAGTGCCGGATGCTTGTCCGCACTGTGCAATCATTGCGAACGGCACCATGCACAGCGCAAGCTTTCCTTTTGTGCCGCTCGAGTAGATTTGTACTCGAGCGGCAGCTTTCTCATCGCGAACGGACAGTTTCTCAACGCGAGCGGTCGCAAGCATATGCGACCACTTGCAATGAGAAACCTGACCCCCCACATTGAGAAATCTCGCCGGGATGTTGATTTTCCACACTCACGCTCGCCAACTTGATGTTGACGATCACGAACGAGGAAAAATCTCGCCGGGATGTTGACTTTCCAAGCTCGCGCTCGCCAACTTGATGTTGACGATCGCGAACGAGGAAAAATCATGCCGGGAGGTTGATTTTCCTCGCTCGCGGTCACCAACTTGATGTTGACGAACGCGAGCGAGGAAAAAAACTCCGCTCCACACCGCGAAGCGGAGTTACTCGGAACTCCGCGATCTCATGCGTAACGCGGAGTGCAGGAAACTCCGCAAACTCCGCGAGCGGAGCGGAGTTCACCACCCAGGCCTAATGAGGAGGTGCATCTGATTATCACGTGGATGATGTCATCAGTGATGTAATCAGTGATGTCATTTGAGATGTCATCAGTGATGTCACTGACCATGTCATGAATGATGTAATATGTGATGTCATCAGCAGTGCATTGCGGGGGCGCGAGTTATGGTTAACTGAAATAACTATAACGGCCGAATTTCTCTGGTTTTGTACAAGTGAAATATCTAACTAACTATAACGTCCCTGAAACCTGTCATTTTTTCAGTGAATTTCTAAGGTTTTTTAAATGCTAATTTCTAACTATAATGTCCCTGAAACCTATGGTTTTTTCAGTGAATTTCGAAGGTTTTTTAAATGCTAATTTCTAATTATTCCTGCAGAGGTAGGACATGTGCAGAAAGAGGAAGAAAAGCGCAGGAAGAAGCAAGAGAAATGCAGAAAGAGGCAACAGAAGTCCAGAAAGACGAAGAAAGTTGCAGAAAGAAGCAAGAGATATGCAGAAAGAACCTACAGAGGTGCAGAAAGAGGCCTTGTTGCAAAGTCATCCTGTGCCCCCAACTTTTTGCTGACTGGTGGTAACTGACTCTGACTAACCAGGCCCGGAGACAGTGCTATGCTGAAAGACACTTAGAATACAGTGAAAACACCTACATACACTAGGGTACACTATGGGTTGGTGTACCCCTGTGATTGGCATGTACTCCCCTTAAGGCCCTAGTACATAATAGGGCAGGGGGATTAAAACTACCTCGAAGTCAGAGGTGCAGAAAGAGGCAAGAGAAGTGCAGAAAGAAGCAACAGAGGTGCCGAAAGAGGCAAGAGAGGTACAGAAAGAAGCAAGAGCAGTGCAGAATGAACCAACAGAGGTGCAAAAAGAGTCAAGAGGGGTACAGAAAAAGGGAGGAGGGGTGCACAAAGGGACAAGAGAGGTACAGAAAGAGGCAGGAGGAGTGCATAAAGAAGGAAGAGAAGTGCAGAAATAAGTACCAGAGGTGCTGAAAGAGGCGCGAAGGGTGCAGAAAGAGGCAAGAGAAGTACAGAAAAAAGCAACAGAGATGCCGAAAGAGGCAAGAGAGGTGCAGAAAGAAGCAAGTGAAGTGCAGAAAGAGGCAACAGAGGTGCAGAAAGATGCAAGAGAGGTGCAGAAACAAGCAAGAGAAGTGGAGAAAGAGGCAAGAGAATTTCTGAAAGAAGCAACAGAGGTGTAGAAAGAAGCAAGGGAAGTGCAGAAAGAACCAACAGAGGTGCACAAAGAGGCAAGAGGGGTGGATAAAGAGGCAAGAGCAGTGCAGAAAGAACCAAGAGATGTGCAAAATGAGGCAAGAGACATGCAGAAAGAGGCAAGAGATGTGCAGGAAAAGGAAGAAGGGTGCAGAAAGAAACAAGAGAGGTGCAGAAAGAGGCCAGAGAAGTGCAGAAAGAAGCAAGAGAAGTGCAGAAAGAGGCCAGAGAAGTGCAGAAAGAAGCAAGAGAAGTGCAGAAAGAGGGAGGACGAGTGCAGAAAGAGACAACAGGGGTGCAGAAAGAGACAACAGGGGTGCAGAAAGAAGCAAGAGAGGTGCAGAAAGAGGCAATACAAGTGCATAAAGAAACAACAGAGGTGCAGAAAGAGTCAAGAGGGGTGCAGAAAGACGAGAGAGAAGTGCAGAAAGAAGCAAAAGAGGTGCACAAAGAGGCAAGAGGGGTGCAGAAAGAGGCAAGAGCAGTGCAGAAAGAACCAAGAGATGTGCAGAATGAGGCAAGAGATGTGCAGAAAGAGGCAAGAGATGTGCAGAAAAAGGAAGAAGGGTGCAGAAAGAAACAAGAGAAGTGCAGAAAGAGGCAAGTGAGGTGCAGAAGGAGGCAAGAGAACTGCAGAAAGAGGGAAGAGAGTTGCAGAAACAGGTAAAAGGGGTGCAGAAAGAGGGAACAGGTGTGCAGACAGAGGCAAGAGAGGTGCAGAAAGAGGGAAGAGGGGTACATAAAGAGGCAAAAGGGTACAGAAAGAGGCAAGAGGGGTGTAGAAAGAAGCAAGAGAAGTGCAGAAAGAAGCAGCAGAGGTGCTTAAAGAGGCAAGAGGGATACAGAAAGAGGCAAGAGAAGTGCAGAAAGAAGCAACAGAGGTGCCGAAAGAGGCAAGAGAGGTGCACAAACAGGCAAGAAAGGTACAGAAAGAGGGAACAGAGGGGCAGAAAGAGGTAAGAGGGATACAGAAATTTGCACGAGGTGCAGAAAGAAGCAAGAGCAGTGCAGAAAGAAGCAAGAAAAGTGCAGAAAGAAGGAAGAGAGGTGGAGAAATAGGGAAGAGGGGTACAGAAAGAGGCATGAGGGATACAGAAATTTGCAAAAGAGGTGCAGAAAGAAGCAAGAGAAGTGCAGAAAGAACCAACAGTGGTGCAAAAAGAGGCAAGAGGGGTGCAGAAATAGGTAGGAGAGGTGCAAAAAGAGGCAAGAGGGGTACAGAAAGAGGCGCGAAGGGTGCAGAAAGAGTCAAGAGAAGTGCAGAAAGAAGCAACAGAGGTACAGAAAGAGGCAAGAGAGGTGCAGAAAGAGGGTAGAGAGGTGTAGAAAGAGGCTAGAGAGTTGCACAAAGAGGGAAGACGGGTGCAGAAAGAGGCAAGAGGGGTGCAGAAACAGGCAAGAGAACTGCAGAAAGGCAGGAAAGAGAATTGCTGAAAGAAGCAACAGAGGTGTAGAAAGAAGCAAGAAAAGTGCAGAAAGAGGCAAGTGAGATGCAGAAACAGGCAAGAAAGGTAGAGAAAGAGGGAAGACATGTGCAGAAAGAGACAACAGGGGTGCAGAAAGAAGCAAGACAGATGCAGAAAGAAGCATGGAATGTGCAGAATGAAGCAACAGGGGTGCAGAAAGAGGCAAGAGAAGTGCAAAAAGAAGCAACAGAGGTGCAGAAAGAGTAATAAATGTGCAGAAAGAGGCAAGAGAAGTGCAGTAACATGCAAGAGAAGTAGAGAATGAGGCAAAAGAAATGCAGAAACAGGCAAGAGATGCGCACAAAAAGGCAAGAGATGTGCAGAAAAAAGCAAGACTTGTGCAGAAAGAGGCAAGAGAAGTGCAGAAAGAGGCAAGAGAAGTGCAGAAAGAGGCACGAGAAATGCAGAAAGGGGCAAGAGAAGTGCAGAAAGAGGGAAGTGAGGTGCAGAAAGAGGCACGAGTGGTACAGAAAGAGACAAGTAAGGTGCAGAAATAGGCAAGAGAGGTGCAGAAAGAAACAAGAGAAGTGCAAAAAGAGGCAAGTGAGGTACAGAAAGAGGCAGGAGAGGTACAGAAAGAGACAAAAGAACTGCAGAAAGAGGCAAGAGAAGTGCAGAAAGAGGCAAGAGAAGTGCAGAAAGAGGCAAGAGAAGTGCAGGAAGAGGCAAGTGAGGTGCAGAAAGAGGCAGGAGAGGTACAGAAAGAGGCAAGTGAGGTGCAGAAAGAGGCAAGAGAGATACAGAAAGAAGCAAGAGAAGTGCAGAAAGAGCCAAGAGAAGTGCAGAAAGAGGCAAAAGAAATACAGAAAGAGGCAAGTGAGGTGCAGAAAGAGGCAAGAGAGGTACAGAAAGAGGCAAGTAAGGGGCACAAATAGGCAAGTGAAGTGCAGAAAGAGGGAAGAGAAGTGCAGAAAGAGGCAAGAGAAGTGCAGAAAGAGACAAGAGAAGTGCAGAAAGAGGCAAGTGAGGTGCAGAAAGTGGCAACAGTAGTACAGAAAGAGGCAAGAGAAGTGCAGAAAGAAAGAAGAGAAGTGCAGAAAGAGGCAATAGGAGTGCAGAAAGAGAAAAGAGAAGTGCAGAAAGAGGGAAGAGAAGTGCAAAAAGAGGGAAGAGAAGTGCAGAAAGAGGCAAGAGATGTGCAGAAAGAAGCAAGAGAAGTGTAGAAAGAGGAAATAAAAGTACAGAAAGAGCCAAGAGAAGTGCAGAAAGAAGCAAGAGAAGTGCATAAAGAGGTGATATAAGTGCAGAAAGAGGCAAATGAAGTGCAGAAAGAGGCAAGTGAGATGCAGAAAGAGGCAATAGATGTACAGAAAGAGGCAAGTAAGGTGCAGAAAGAGGCAAGAGAGTTGCAGAAAGAAGCAAGAGAAGTGCAAAAAGAGGAAATAGAAGTGCAGAAAGAGCCAAAAGAAGTGGAGAAAGAAGCAAGAGAAGTGCAGAAAGAGGCAAAAGAAGTGCAGAAAGAGGCAAGTGAGGTACAGAAAGAGGAAAGAGAAATGCAGAAAGAGGGAAGAGAAGCGCAAAAAGAGGGAAGAGAAGTGCAGAAAGAGGCAAGAGAAGTGCAGAAAGAAGAAAGAGAAGTGCAGAAAGAGGAAATAGAAGTACAGAAAGAGCCAAGAGAAGTGCAGAAAGAAGCAAGAGAAGTACAGAAAGAGGCAAGAGAAGTGCAGAAAGAGGCAAAAGAAGTGCAGAAAGAGGCAAGTGAGGTGCAGAAAGAGGCAAGAGAGGTACAGAAAGAGGCAAGTAAGGTGCAGAAATAGGCAAGAGAGGTGCAGAAACAAACAAGAGAAGTGCAAAAAGAGGCAAGAGATGTGCAGAAAGAAGGAAGAGAAGTGCAGAAAGAGGCAAGAGAAGTGCAGAAAGAGGCAAGAGAGGTACAGAAAGAATAGAGTGAGGTGCAGAAAAGAGAAAGAGAAGTGCAGAAAGAGGCAAGAGAGGTGCAGAAAGAAGAGAGTGGGGTGCAGATAGAGGCAAGAGAACTGCAGAAAGAGGCAAATGAGGTGCAGAAAGAGGCAAAAGAGTTACAGGAAGAGGCAAGAGAAGTGCAGAAAGAGGCAAGAGAAGTGCAGAAAGAGGCAAAAGAAGTGCAGAGAGAGGCAAGTGAGGTGCGGAAAGAGGCAAGAGAGGTAGAGAAAGAGGCAAGTAAGGTGCAGAAAGAGGCAAGTGAGGTGCAGACAGAAGAAAGAGAAGTGCAAAAAGAGGCAAAAGAAGCACAGAAAGAAGGAAGAGAAGTGCAGAAAGAGGCAAGAGAAGTGCAGAAAGAGGCAAGAGAGGTGCAGAAAGAAGTATGAAAAGTGCAGAAAAGGGAAAGAGAAATGCAGAAAGAGGCAAGAGAGGTGCAGAAAGAAGAGAGTGAGGTGCAGATAGAGGCAAGAGAACTGCATAAAGAGGCAAGTGAGGTGCAGAAAGAGGCAAGAAAAGTACAGAAAGAGGCAAGAGAAGTGCAGAAAAAAACAAGAGAAGTGCAGAAAGAGTAAGAAATGTGCAGCAAGAGGCAAGAGAAGTGCAGAAAGAGGCAAGAGAAGTGGAGAAAGAGGCAAAAGAAGTGTAGAAACAGGCAAGAGATGTGCACAAAAAGGAAAGAGATGTGCAGAAAGAAGGAAGAGAAGTGCAGAAAGAGGCAAGAGAAGTGCAGAAAGAGGCAAGAGAGGTGCAGAAAGAAGAGAGTGAGATGCAGAAATGAGAAAGAGAAGTGCAGAAAGAGGCAAGAGAGGTGCAGAAAGAAGAGAGTGAGGTGCAGATATAGGCAATAGAACTGCAGAAAGAGGCAAATGAGGTGCAGAAAGAGGCAAAAGTGTTACAGGAAGAGGCAAGAAAATTGCAGAAAGAGGCAAGAGAAGTGCAGAAAGAGGCAAAAGAAGTGCAGAGAGAGGCAAGTGAGGTGCAGAAAGAGACAAGAGAGGTAGAGAAAGAGGCAAGTTAGGTGCAGAAAGAGGCAAGAGAGGTACAGACAGAAGCAAGAGACGTGCAAAAAGAGGCAAAAGAAGCACAGAAAGAAGGAAGAGAAGTGCAGAAAGAGGCAAGAGAAGTGCAGAAAGAGGCAAGAGAGGTGCAGACAGAAGCATGAAAAGTGCAGAAAAGAGAAAGAGAAATGCAGAAAGAGGCATGAGAGGTGCAGAAAGAAGAGAGTGATGTGCAGATAGAGGCAAGAGAACTGCAGAAAGAGGCAAGTGAGGTGCAGAAAGAGGCAAGCGACATGCAGAAAGAGGCAAGAGAAGGGCAGAAAGAAGCAAGAGAAGTGCAGAAAGAGGGAAGAGAAGTGCAGAAAGAGGCAAGAAAAGTACAGAAAGAGACAAGAGAAGTGCAGAAAGAGGCAAGTGAGGTACGGAAAGAGGTAAGAGAGGTACAGAAAGAGGCAAGCGACATGCAGAAAGAGGCAAGAGAGGTACAAAAGAGGCAAGTGAGATGCAGAAAGAGGCAAGAGAGGTACACAAAGAGGCAAGAGAATTGCAGAAAGAGGCACGTGAGGTGCAGAAAGAGGCATGAGAGGTACAGACAGAGGGAAGTGAGGTGCAGACAGAGGCAAGAGAAGCACAGAAAGAGGCAAGAGAAGCGCAATAAGTGACAGTTGACCATTCCAGCTTTGCAAAGGACCTTCCTCCACGCTGTAACACTTGTCGCTGCATTTTTGGTAACGTTTGAGCTCTTTGAGCTAGAAACAAGATTTTTTTGTTCAAGTCTGCAGATTATACAGCAGATGATGGATTATGCGGCAAATGCGGAGAATGATTAATTATGCGAAAATCAGTGCAGCCAAACAGTCACATAATTCTAGTGGCCTTGCTTCTTCCTCTGACTAGGTCCGGAAGTGCTCCTCAGTGGTTCCTTCTTTTTTTTGTCTCATTGAGTTTATAGTTTAACTTCTATAGAGACGAGGAAGACTAAACCTGAGGTTACCACTCCACAACACAGACTACCATACCACATAATTACTCACTTTAACACATAATCCCACTCTATATAATTCCTATACACTAAATACCACATACTTTCTATCCACATAATTTCACTGCACAACATACCACATAATTCCACTACACACAACGTACATTCACTCCACTCCAAAAAACATTAGTAAAAATCTTTTACATTTACAATGCCAATAGCTCTAACTCTCGCAAATGTGAAACCTATTACATTGCAAATGCTTCATTAACTACTAGTCGTGTTTGCAGAGTGGTGGAGAAAGGGGGCTGGGCCTCCGACCAGCACTCAGGAATTCTGCTGCGAAGGACTTACAGGAGATACCAGGAGGGCTTCTTGGCCCCTAAAGTCCCTCAGGAGTAAAGTGGACTTCATACCCCAACCCATAGTGTGCCAGGAGGCGCATTTGCAGAGTGCTGGGGAAAGGGGGCGTGGCCTCCAAAGACCTCTTAGCAATACCACTGTGTGGGCTTACTGGAGGTACTAGGAGGGGTAGTTGGCCCCCAAGGAAACCTTAGGGGCCAACTACCCCTCCTATTACCTCCAGTAAGTCCCATACAGCAGCAATGGTAAGTTCTCAAAGCATGCCATGCCCCCTTTGCCCACCAGTCTGCAAACGCACTCCCTGGCTTGCTCTTAGATGGGGATTGAAGTCCCCTTCGCTGCTGGGGGTCGTTAGGGGCTGACTAGCCTACCTGACACCTCCAGTAAGCCCCAGATAGTGGGATTGCTGAGAGTGGACACAGGCCACGCCCCCTTTCTCCACCACTCAGCAACCGAGTCACAAGAAAACAGTGGAAAAAAGATTAAATGAAGAAAAGGAGGCAGGGTAAAAACACCCATGACCCCCTAGGCCTGCCTCAGGGGTCCCATAGGGACCCCTAGGCCCAAAAAAAGCATTTAAAAAAAAAAAATCAGCAGAATTCACGCTGGGTGTGCGAATCCTGCCGAGAAAATTAAAAAAAACAAAGCGCGGACTCCCGCGCTTCGTTATCTGTAAGCCCCCGGGTGGGCCAGGTCCCGGGGACTATGCCTAGTAAATTAGCGGGTGCCGCGGGGGCACTTTCTTTAATTATATGCGGGGGCACATGGCCCCCCAGCATCCCCAGGGGCCGCCACCTCCCTGGGGCTTTGTTTTATAAATGAGTGTGGGGCTCCTGCCCCCCCACACTGCCTCGGGGACCACCACCTCACCGGGGCACTGTTTAATTATATGCGGGGGCCTCACGGGCCCCCCCAAGCCCTGGGGACCGCCACATCCCCGGGACTTAATTAAAAAAATTAAAGTGTGGGGGGCTCTTGCCCCCCCCACACTGCCCTGGGGACCACCACCTCCCCAGGGAACTAATTATTTGAATGCGGGGGTCCCTTGCTGACCCCCGGGGACCACGGGGATGGGGTCCCTGAGGCCAAAAGAATCCCAGGGAGGGAACAATTGAGTTGGCTGCCTTTGGAGGGTTGGTCACAGGGCCTGGCTGCAGGCCAGGCCTTGTGGCCAACACCCCACTGTGCAAGGCCAAAGGTTGTGCATAGCATTGGGCTGGGTGTATGCGTGGGGTTGGACGCAGAGCCTGGCTGCCAGCCAAACCCCACCCTATATGGCAATATCACTGAAACATTTGCAATAATATTATTGATGTGAAAACTGTGAATGGCGGGGGCGCGAGTTATAGTTACCTAAGGGCAAGAGTTATTGAGATAAGTATGACTGCAAAATTTCTATGGTTTTATGTATATTATATTAGAACCTAACTATAACGCTCCTCTAACCTTTGTTTTTTTCAGCAGTTGCCAGAGGTAGTTATAGTTAGGACCTAGCTTCCATAGGAAAAGCGTTTTTTGACTTGCCTATAACCTTAGCGCAGTTTGACGAATCTTCACAAAATTCTAAAAATAAAGAGTGCTGGAATGTCTCATTGTGCATGGAAGGGGCTAAAAAAAAGTGCGTTGCCCATGTTAATTCCCTTAGAAATGTTGAACATGACTACAGCCTGAACCGCTGGATGGAATTGCACCACATTTGGCAGAAAGGTAGCTCTTGGTTCAGAAAGAGCCCTTTTTGTGATTTGGTGTAAATAGCTTAGTATTTTTTAAGATATTAATGGTAAAAAACCTTGTATATCTAGAGGCGCAAAACCTTTGCGAATACTTTGTGACGCATCGCAAATACATGTACAAACAGGAATGCTATGATTGACTAGCCGCCACCTGTGTAGAAATTTGCAGCTGCCATTTTATATAATGGAACACGGTCCCGGGGGGCTGAAGATAAACATTGAGTGTTTTAGAAGGGGTCAGGCTAGTGGTACCCTGACCCCAGGGGTGGAATATAGGGGTGTTTGTGGGACCCCTTATGTGTAAAACACATTGAAAAATGTTTTTTTCTTGTACAATAACTGTGAATTTGATGCGACGCTCAACGTGGCCCCCTGTGTAATGCTGCAACTTATTTGCAAATATCACTGGGAAAAAAATACATTCAAATACTCACTCAGACACAAATGTACTCACTCAGATACCCACTCACACTCTTACACCCACTCAGACACCCACTCAGAGACTCACTTACTCACTTAGAGACCCACTCAGAAACTCACACACCCAGTCACAGGCCTATTCAGACACTCATGTACCCACTCACAGACACTCTAGGACACTCATGCACACACTCACAGGTTCATTCAGTCACTCATGCACCACTCACAGACATGCATCCACTCACAGACCCACTCAGAGACTGACACACCCATTCACATATATAGTCAGACACTCAAGCACCCACTTACAGACCCACTCAGACACTCATGCACCTACTCACAGACCTACTCAGACACACACACACTCTCCCACTTTGAGACTCCCACACCCACTCAGAGACTCCCACACCCACTCACAGACCCACTTAGGCACCCATGCACCCTCACACAGAGCCACTCAAACAGTCACACTCCCACTCACAGACCCACTTGGACACCTACACACCCACTCACAGACCCACTCAGACACATACACCCACTCAAAGACACACTCAGACACTCATGCACCCACTTACTGAACCACTCATACTCTTTCACACACACTCACAGACCTACTCAGAGACTCACACACTGACTCACAGACCCACTCAGAGACACACACACACTCACAGACCTGCTCAGAGACTCATGCACCTACTACCAGACTACCAGACCCACCTAGGGACTCATGCCCCCTCACAGACTCATTCAGACAATCATGCACTCACTCACTCACAGACTGACTCACACACTCATGGAGGCATTCGCAAATCCACTCAGACACTCACACCCACTCATAGACCTACTCATGCACCCACTCAGACACCCACTCAGGTACTTACACACCCACTCAGACACCCACTCAGAAACTCACTCATGACTCACAGACCAACACAGGCACTCATGCACCTACTCACAGAACCATAGCACCACTCACACACACACACACACTCAGGTACTCACACACCCACTCACAAATCCACAGAGCTACTCACACACCTACTTACAGACAGACACAGGCAGTCACACACCCACTCACAGACCCATAGAGCCACTCAAACATCCATTCACAGACCCATACAGCAACTCACTTACCCAATCACAGACCCATACAGTCACTCAGGCACCCACTCACAGACCCATACAACCACTCACACACTCACTCACAGACCTATACAGCCACTCACACAGAGTCACCAACCTATACAGCCACTCACACACCCACTCTCAAAGTTTACAGGTTACAATCAGGAAATACATTTCTTTTAAAACATAGAAATTCATTGAAAAAACCAAAGGTTACAGGGGCAATTATAGTTAGGAAATACAATTTAAAAAACCTTACAAACTCACTGAAAAATCAAAGGTTACAGTGACATTATAGTTAGGAAATTGAACTATAAAAACCTTAAACATTCACTCAAAAAAAACAAAAGTTACAGGGACGTTACAGTTAGGCTCAAATTTCACATGTTCAAAACCATAGAAATCAGCAGTTATAGTTACCTTAGCTAACTATAACTTAGGCCCCCAAAATGCACTGCGTATGACCTCACATATTACATCACTCATGACATGGTCAGTGACATCACTGATGACATCTCAAATGACATCCCTGATGTCGATATGATCACCCAGCTGAATGGTGCCAAAGACTTCTCTTGCCTTGACCTGAACAAAGGATACCATCAGTTGGAACTAGAAGAAGATTGCAGGCACTTTACTACCTTTTCTACCCATATTGGTTTGTTCAGATATAAGAGAATATGTTTTGGTGTGTCATCAGCTGCTGAACTGTGTCAAGATGTCATTCACCACATAAACAGTCTGTCATGCATGCGTTCCCTTACAGTGATGATATATCGGTATTTGGAGCCACACAAAAGGAACTTGATAAAGCTCTTACACAAGTGCACTATTTAATTGATGATGCAAGTTTCAAATACTTTAGTCATATTTTCTCTGATGGGGGAATGACTCCAGATCTGGCTGAAGTACAGGCGTTGTCAGTCACCTGTCCACCACAAGATATTACTATGTTACGTTCTTTTCTTAGCATGGCGAACCACGAAGGCATTCACGCTTTGGTTTGAAATTATAAGAAAGAATCTCTAACTTGCAGTTACATCCTGTTCACTTATGTTGACCTTTATTCTTATGTGTGTTCACCTTTCCCTCTTGGCGTGATCTTTCTTTCAATCCTAATGTTGCTGGTGTGTGTGGTCAGCCAAGTCAATTGCCCGCTGATGCAATCTGTCTGAATTTGCATTATGGAGCCTAGAGGATTGATGAAAGCAAACATTCTGTGCCTGATGTGTGGCAACCTTTTTGCAGTGATTTGCAGCTCACAGCAGGGAACAGATGATTCCTCGCCTTGAACAAATTGATTAGCATTTTATTAAACCATTGCTCTGTGCCAGAACTATGGGAAAGTCGAGAGGCGCTGGATCAAATGTTTATAAACAGAGGCCCAGAGAGTGTGGTTGTAAGGCCAAGCGATGGCAATGTCAATGTCTATCTTGTAGTTTGAGATATTAAGAAAAAAGACAGTTGATTTTATCTATTGTCTCTGAATTTGACATTTATTTTTTCATTTCATGTTTTAAGTGCTATAAACCACTCAGCACTATCATCTGAGAGCTCTGGATCAGGTACGTGGAAGAGGGGGAAAGGAACATAGGGGCATATCTACAAGGGCTGGCGATAATTATCGCTCAGCGCTCTTAGCGTGAGGATAATTATCGCCGGCCAACTCTGTTGCCATGCTTCATAGCGTGAGGCTTGATAATAGGAGAAATGTCGCTTAGCGACATTTCTCCCGTTATCCTGGGGAGGAACGCCCACTTTGCATCTCATTAGAGATGCAAAGCTGGGCGATATGTGAAAGGGCGAAGAAGCATGGATTCACGCGTTAGCGTGTCCTTGCTAATAGGGCGTTAAAATTATTGCCGCTTTTCGTCCGAAAACGGACGTTAAAGCGGCGATAATTTTATCGCCAGCCCTTGTAGATATGCCCCATATTTCTTCTTAATAATTTCTGGATACTTACAGACAATCAGTCGGCCCTGGGAGTAACTGAGAGGTACTGTGATGTTGGTAAAAAAGAGTTGAAGTCTTGGACCTATGGTATATTGGACAAAAGATTTCAGGCCGCCAACTGGAAATTCCTGCTTATCCTCTGATGATCTAGTTCCTGTAAATTTGCAAATACATTTTGTGGATGCAAAGGTAGAAACATGTTAGCATACAAAATGTGGTCTAATTTACAAGTCGAAAACGTCAACAAATAACACAGTTCAATTAATATAAATGCTATTTTTGTTTTTAATTCCTTATCAGACAATATGTCAAAACATCAATTTTGATACAGAGTGGGTGCAGCCGACACGTGTTTTATCAATATGATAAATAGTGTACTGAACATGGATCATCTTAAGTGCCATGCTATGGCATCAGTTCACATATTATTAAGAGTTCTTCACGTCATGGCGGACCCAGGATAACCGTACATCAGAGAAAGTATATTGTGATTCTTAGAGAGACTGAGGGGCATATTTACAAGAGAATGGCGGAGCGTGGCGTTAAGTGAAAACGCAGGGATGCGCCGTATTTACAGAGATACAGCACATTCCTGTGTTTTCCCTAGCGGTGGGGCTAAATTAAGCTGCCTAGTGCCATGCAGGCAACCTTGCACCATAGTGCAAGGGTGCCTGCGTTGAGGGAATGATTGTTTATGTGCAGGAAGGTGTCCCTTACTGCACATAAACAATCACAAATGGCGATTTAAAACTTCTGTGTGTGCTGCATTGTGCAGCATACGTAGAAGTTGCAAATCGTCATTTTTTTAATGCTTGTTTATGTGCAGGAAGGGACACCTTCCTGGACATAAATAATAATTCGTGGTGTTTTGCTGTTTCTATGTGTGCTGCACAATGCAGCACACATAGAAACAGTGAAAAAGAGGAGAAATAAAGCATTTCTCCTTGTTTTGCATGTTAAGACCAGGCTTTCAATGGTCTTAATTTTGGTGCTGTCTCCTATTTACGCCACCTTTGTAAATAGGGGGCAGCATCAAAATCAATGGGTGTTGCGGCAGAACGTCCACCGCAACACTCATTGTCCACCCCTTTCACACAGAGAGGCTTATTTTGATGTCGGGCGGAAGTGCTTCCGCCTGGCACCGTCTCGGTCCAGGGACCGACCGACACTCGGTTGGTGGTCCCGACTGACTCATTTCAATGCGACCGAACACTGTTCGTTTGTATGCTCCCTTTCCTCAATGGGAGCTCGTGTTATGGCCATAAACCGGCCATAACACAAGCTCTCATTGAGGAAAGGGATGTGCAGTTCATCCCTGCACCGAAAGGTGCCTGCCACAAGGTGCAGGGATGAACAGGGGGGCACCTCGTGCATCAAAGTGAGCCCTGCTGGGGGCCCCCAAATATGCTTTCCGAAATGCTTTCCATGTCAGACAGGCCGGCTTGGAAACCATGTCGGAAACATGCATTGTAATCTCAAGGGCGGAAAGGCTCACGCTTGAGATTACTGGCCAGCTTGTGGCTGGCCGACCGGCTCTCTGAGCCCGTCGGAAGCCAACCGGAATAATCGGCTGGTTTCCTTTCTGACCGCCTCCATTATAATATGGCAGTCAGAAAGGAAACCGCGTGGCCCATTATGGTGCGCTCGGAGCCTTTATGGGCCACATCATAATCGGCCCCTGAGTATAAACTGAAAGGGTGCCTTATTTACAAGGCAGTGTGAAGCCATTTAACATGGCTTAACGCCACCTTGTAAATAAGGTGAAGCCCCTATTGCCACAGGAATGTCATTAAAAGTGACGTTCCTCTGGCAATAGGGGCTTGTAAATATCCCCCTGACAGTCACTCATTTGAAGTCGGGGATGGTGAGTGGAAGTGAGTAATGATGGTCTTGGTCATGTATGTTAACATCTAACTATATACCGGTAGAAATCAGTGACGGGATGCGGTGGTGTGTGTCCAGTTCAGCTGACTGGTCAACTGATTTCCCTCAAACAAGCATCCCAATTAGGGATACTAATAGAAGTGTTTAAGGGACATCCAGGGTAGCAGGTTCCCAGGAGGTCTCAGAGTATTAAGCTTTCAAGAAACATCTGCTCAAATGAGATTTACCAAGCTATGCAACTGGTCATGTTCAGCTTTAGCTTTAAAAGTTGGCAGTAATGGAGCAAGTAGTGGAAAACCAAGCTAAATAATATTCCCTCATAGAATAATTGTCAGGTCCTCTGTGCACTCTGCAGAAAATGATTTCCCCATATTCAATGCTGATGATATGTTCAATGTTTTCTCATTAGCACACAATGGGGTCGATTCCGATCTCGGCCAGAAGCGCACCTAACAGTATTCGTCCGGAAAAAAACCAAGCCGAACACGTGTTTCCCGACCGATTCGGACAGTCGTCCGAACGAACAAGTACGATGCGCATAACAGCCCAGATTCCGAGCGAGCCGTACTCACCCATTTCAGCTCCTGTTCCCCGCCCGAGCCGGATCCGTAAACGTCCAATCGAGTCGCATGGAACCAAATACACAGCACCTTCCGGCCGGACTAGTACGATGCGCATTCCGTACGCGCCGAACCCGTCGCTACGTCCGGCACGTCAGAGCATCCGGGAGAGCTGTACATAAGCTCCGATTCATGCCACAAGACGATCCACGGCTACAAGACGAACAAGCCAGCGACGAGTACGAGTCGAAGCCACGAGAAACCCGAACGAGACGAACAAACCATGAATCCCATTGCGCAGGTCCTACCAATACTCTACATCTATTACCGGGACCGGTACGGACGCGTACGGCTAAGACGGTAAGTCAAACACCCACTACACAAACAAACCACACGTACCCAACATATGTCACACACACATAGGGATGCAGAAATGACGTACACCAGCAACAGCAGAACCATAGGGGCGGGATGGCTACCACCAATGCCATACACACCCATAGGGGGATGGATGCCTACCACTACCACCACCCCTACTCAGGGGGGCCTGGATGCCTACCACCAACACCACCCCTACTCAGGGGGGGCTGGATGCCTGTCACTACTACCAACCCCACTCATAGGGGGATGGATTCCTACCACTAACACCACCCCTACTCAGGGCGGCCTGGATGCCTGTCACTACTACCATCCCCACTCATAGGGGGATGGATGCCTACCACTACCACCACCCCTACTCAGGGGGGCCTGGATGCCTACCACCACCACCACCCCTACTCAGGGGGGCCTGGATGCCTGTCACTACTACCATCCCCACTCATAGGGGGATGGATGCCTACCACTACCACCACTCCTACTCAGGGGGGGCTGGATGCCTGTCACTACTACCAACCCCACTCATAGGGGGATGGATGCCTACCACTACCACCACCCCTCCTCAGGGGGGCCTGGATGCCTACCACCACCACCACCCCTACTCCGGGGGGCCTGGATGCCTGTCACTACTACCATCCCCACTCATAGGGGGATGGATGCCTACCACTACCACCACCCCTACCCAGGGGGGCCTGGATGCCTACCACTACCACCACACCTACTCAGGGGGGGCTGGATGCCTGTCACTACTACCAACCCCACTCATAGGGGGATGGATGCCTACCACTACCATCACCCCTACTCAGGGGGGCCTGGATGCCTACCACCACCACCACCCCTACTCATGGGGGCCTGGATGCCTGTCACTACTACCATCCCCACTCATAGGGGGATGGATGCCTACCACTACCACCACCCCTACTCAGGGGGGCCTGGATGCCTACCACTACCACCACCCCTACTCAGGGGGGGCTGGATGCCTGTCACTACTACCAACCCCACTCATAGGGGGATGGATGCCTACCACTACCACCACCCCTACTCAGGGGGGCCTGGATGCCTACCACCACCCCTACTCAGGGGGGCCTGGATGCCTGTCACTACTACCATCCCCACTCATAGGGGGATGGATGCCTACCACTACCACCACCCCTACTCAGGGGGGACTGGATGCCTGTCACTACTACCAACCCCACTCATAGGGGGATGGATGCCTACCACTACCACCACCCCTACTCAGGGGGGGCTGGATGCCTGTCACTACTACCAACCCCACTCATAGGGGGATGGATGCCTACCACTACCACCACCCCTACTCAGGGGGCCTGGATGCCTGTCACTACTACCATCCCCACTCATAGGGGGATGGATGCCTACCACTACCACCACCCCTACTCAGGGGGCCTGGATGCCTACCACTACCACCACCCCTACTCAGGGGGGCTGGATGCCTGTCACTACTACCAACCCCACTCATAGGGGGATGGATGCCTACCACTACCACCACCCCTACTCAGGGGGCCTGGATGCCTACCACCACCACCACCCCTACTCAGGGGGCCTGGATGCCTGTCACTACTACCATCCCCACTCATAGGGGGATGGATGCCTACCACTACCACCACCCCTACTCAGGGGGGGCTGGATGCCTGTCACTACTACCAACCCCACTCATAGGGGGATGGATGCCTACCACTACCACCACCCCTACTCAGGGGGCTGGATGCCTGTCACTACTACCAACCCCACTCATAGGGGGATGGATGCCTACCACTACCACCACCCCTACTCAGGGGGCCTGGATGCCTACCACCACCACCACCCCTACTCAGGGGGCCTGGATGCCTGTCACTACTAGCATCCCCACTCATAGGGGGATGGATGCCTACCACTACCACCACCCCTACTCAGGGGGCTGGATGCCTGTCACTACTACCAACCCCACTCATAGGGGGATGGATGCCTACCACTACCACCACCCCTACTCAGGGGGGCCTGGATGCCTACCACCACCACCACCCCTACTCAGGGGGGCCTGGATGCCTGTCACTACTACCATCCCCACTCATAGGGGGATGGATGCCTACCACTACCACCACCCCTACTCAGGGGGGGCTGGATACCTGTCACTACCACCATCCCCACTCATAGGGGGATGAATGCCTACCACCCACACCACCCCTAAACATAGGATGGGAAATGCATGACACAACCAGCATACTCCAACATAAGGAATGTCTGAAAATACATCCCACCAACACCATGACAAGCGTGTGTAGTCTGTGTCAAATGCCTACAACACTGAACATGTCATTGAGCATACAATGTGACCCCCTATCACATGTATCACACATAAATGTGTGTGGCCTCCACGATGCAAGCAGACCATGACCACTGTGGCAATGGGGTATAACACCCCATCATCACAGTGACCAAAAGGGAAGTGTGGGGTCCATAGCTGAAGCCCAATTGAACAGTGTGGCAATGGGGTCTAAACACCCATCACCACAGTGACCAAAAGGGAAGTGTGGGGTCCATAGCTGAAGCACATTTTGAACATTGTGGCAATGGGGTCTAAACACCCATCACCACAGTGACCAAAAGGGAAGTGTGGGGTCCATAGCTGAAGCACATTTTGAACATTGTGGCAATGGGGTCTAAACACCCATCACCACAGTGCCCAAAAGGTAAGTGTAGTAATGGTAAAAGCTGCAAATGCCATACAGCATGGATGATTCCTGGTCACAGAACAACAAACACATCTGTGGCATAGTAGTGCTTGTGTCCCATAGCAACATACATTGGGTGAGGCAAACAGTGCAGTGCAAATAAGATATACCTTTGGCATGTGCAGACAAACATCACCCATGGGGGCTGACATTGTCAACATTCATCAATAACACAATGACAGAAGTGACCATCATAATGCAGCCCCACATATCTGCACCAATGGACACACAAATGTAGATATCCTTTGGAGACTGTACATGTCAGGTGAACAAATACCATACCATGGCAGCAATGGGACATACAAACCATGATCATTGTGCTGACTGATGACCTAGGAGTCCCAGGGCCAGCAGGGGAAAGCCAACAAACAACATACAGCCAATGGCACACTAAAGATATGCCAATGCAGTGGTGCAGATGCACATACACAAACAGGCAGCCTCACACTGCAGATCAAACACAACAGGTGATGGGGGTGTGTGCCAGTGTCCCCAGGCAACCACACAACACATGAGGAGGCCTGAATCACAATTACACAGATGTGTATACAGTGCCACACAAAAGTAACTCATGGATTGGATTCCCTATGTGGGCAATTGGGCATTGTTAGATGAGAGGGAGCCCAAATTACACATGTCACACAAGCTTGTAGGAACAGCAAATAACACAGCAAGAGACAGACCCACCACAGCACTACCCCCAGGGACCCCACATTGTGGTGACCCTGGCCTGCATGATAATCCCACTGTGATGACAAAGCTAGATGTCGTTCCCACTGTGAACCACAGTCATGTGTCGTGAGCAACAAACTACCATCACACCTACACAAGCACAAATCAATCAGCACGGCCTGTCAGCCAAGGCCAACATGGAGGTAGGGGTCTAGCCGAGCAACAACTCTCATTTGCACACACTCAACACTACACACCATGATCTCCACCAATGTGCAGCAGTGAAGCTCACATGGACTGGTGACATTGCACATGCACCCATGACAATCCCAGGGGTGGTGGTGGGAAGTAAGGTGCAGAAACCCATCACACATGGCCAGTCAACAAGACTCGTGAATGTCTGACACACTGCACAGTACGCTGTACATGGGCATGACGTGAAATCCACCACAATCAATGTGATCCCGGACACAGTCACACACCAATGAAGAAGTCAAGGACACCCACAAAGAACACACATAGACAACTTCCAATATTGCAGCTCTGACCCAGAGGAGTGGCAGCAGTCACACACAGAACGTGTCACAATCACTGAAAGCTAACACAAACTGTAAATTACATGACTTGTGTAACCAACAAGTGCCAAGGGGAATCCTGACTGTGTCTCATCTGCGTTTGCCCACAAACTCAGCCCTGACAGCAAACACACCTATGGATGACACCCTGATGACCAGTAATGTGCCATGCACCCACATCCCAGAGAACCCAGTGCAAAGATTTGGGGGGAACATAGGTCAACTCAGCAAGCATCACAAACAGGAACATCACTAGGGATCCCAGCCGGTGTTGCAAAATGGAAGTGAACACACACAGACATGCTCACACAACACACACCTTGGGCTCAGGCAATGTCACGGAATTACACACTGCCATGAGGGCACTCCACTCCTGTGTAAGGAAAGCTGTGCCATACGTTGTCTCTGCAGGGCTCTATCATGTCAGCAGTACACTTGGTCACTCAGTCAACAATTAGCACAAAATGAAGGCTCTCGTCACATCAGCCTGGTCGTGGGAGTGTCACCGACACCATCTGCACAGATCCAACACACATGTATAGCAAGTTGCACTGATCACACAGATGAGTCCTTCCCCATTGATGCCCAAACTTGCATGTCCAGTGGAGATGGTCACACGGTCAGGGAAACAGACAAATTTACCAATGGCAAGCACAACTGATGTGCAGGGGTGTAAGCCACAGACGTGATATTGCAAATAAATGTAGGAAATCCCATTGGCAAATATTGAAAACATGACATCCTCATATTGCTGCAAAGGATGACATGGCTACACACCAGGATAGGACACATTCCCCCTGGACCACATGGGGTCCTGCACAGTAACACTTCATTTTCATGATATCAAATATCACCATCACTGCAGCAAGGGCATGGTTAGCATCATCAACATCATGTACATCTGAAGCTAAACCACCAGAGAACAGAAAGGAGCTTTATTCAGCATATGTGTCTGAAAAATGAAAGTCCAGCAAAAATACAAAGGCCAATGGCCAGTCCAACAGTTCAGTCCGAACAGGGTGACAGTGGCAGATGTCACCCTCTGCTTGCCTGCACTGATATGGAGCAGGGACATTCCCCTCGGAGGGGCATACGGGGGGCAGGCCAGGCACCACAGGGACAGGATCAGGGCTCACCAGAAGGAGGCAGGGAAGGGGTGGCTGGTGCTGGAGAGTCACTGACAACTGCAGTGGAGGTGTCTGACATGGTGTGTGCTGGCACAACTGGAGGGCATGAGTCAGATGGTGTGGGTGCCGGCACGACTGCAGTGGTCCGGCCAGATGGAGTGGACAGGTTCCCCACTACAGTGCCCAAGTCAGACGGGGTGGTAGTGGACTCCACTGCAGTGCCTATCTCCAGGGGAGTAGAATGGGGTTCAGGTAAGGTGGGCAGGACAGAGGGGGAGGACACGGTCTCCACACCAGTGGCACAAACATGTGCAGCGGGGGTGTGAGGCTGGAAGAGCAAGTGGTAGGTGGAGAAGGCCGGATCATCTTGGGGATGGTGTATCTGTGGGTGGGGGAACCTGGGGCAGGATGTGGTGGGGGAACCAGTGTTGTGGGGGCCTGAGGGATGGAGGAAGGAGACTGTCTGGTTGAGCTGCAGGGCGGTGGCGGGGTCTTGCTCTTCCGGGACCGGGGGACTTGCGTGTAGGGGCCTTAGTCTGTCCGTGCCTGGGGGAGGGTGTCCGGGGGTGAGGGGCACTCCCCTCTGTGTGGGTGGACTTCCTCTTCCCCTGTATGCTGGATCAGCTGGATCGGAGGGGAAGAGGCCGAGGTCACAGAGGAAGAGCTGCTGTGTAGGTGGGGTTGCAGGTGAGGCAAGGGAAGATGTCTTGGAGGGAGAGGATTTGGAGGACTGCAGTGTGACTGTGGATGCCTGTGTGTGTGTTGGTTCCCCATCCCCTGTGGGTGTGGTATCAGTCCCCTGAGAATGCTTGTGTGCACGTTTTGCCTTTGTATTGGGTGTTCCTGTGCTGCTCGTGTCTGTGTGTTTGGGTGATTGTGCAGGTGTGCATGTGCTTGGGACAGGTAGGGTGCCAGGAAGTGTGGATGGGGCAGAGGTAGGAGGGGTGAGGGACTGTTGGAGGAGGGACACTGCTGCCGTCAGGGAGGAGTCCATGGACTTATTGCTCCTCTGTAGGGCAGACATGCCAGATGAGATGCCCTCCATGAACGACACCAGCTGTGTCAACAGAGTGCTGTGTGCATGGAGGACACTCAGCATAGCTGTCTGCCCTACATGGAGCTGGCGAAGTAGGTACACAGACTCCTCACTCAGGGCAGCAGGGGACACAGGGGCAGGGGTGCGGTGCCTGGCACGAAGGAGACACGCTCCCGAACACGGGAGCCTCCACGGACCTCTGGAATGGGAGCCAATGGGAGGGCGGTGGTGGCGGTGGTGGTGGTGGCGGGGCCAGCCATACTAGCTGGGGTGTGGTGGCTGCTGACACCCGCCTCCACAAGAGAGTCATCCTCCGAGCTGCTGTGGTCCTCAGCTGAGGTGGATGGTGCTGAGGACTCCTCGGTGTGGCTCCCCTCGCCCTCCGTGCCACTGGGTCCCTCCGACCGCTCATCGGCTGCTGACCCAGCCTGGCTCTCCAGTTCCTCCTGGTCCATGGAGCTGTCCCCTCCTGTGGCCGTGGATGTATCTGCAAACAATTAGGGAAACAGACAAACATCAGTCACCTGCACTGACCGCACACACCACAGTAAGTACAGCACATTACAGAGCAAGCCCTGGAATCCTTAGTTGAACATTGCCAAAAGTGCTCACACAGATTAGGAGAAGCCAATTGTCAGTCTGATGGTCAACCATGGCACTCACACCCCTCCTGGCCTTTGTAGTAGGGTTCTGTTCTACCATATAACACAGACCTATGTACCTTTCTGTTCTGCCCATGAAACATGGCACACCCATATAGGCCCCACCACCCAGGCCCTGATAGATGACCTAAGCTGTCCATTATTCTTGTAGCCTTTTAGTACCTGTAACAGTGGTCCACACCCCCTAAGACACATACACTTATGCCCAAACCCACCTCCTTAGATGCACACACACATGTAGGCCCAAGAGGCCACTGCCTCATGCTATCATTTTTCTAATACAACAAATCTGGTAGGCCTTTCTGACCTGACAGCAGGGACCTGTGCCATCCACGGCGGCACCAGCCCCCCTTGTAAATGTCCACAGTCACAAGAATAAGGTTAGCCCACACGTATGTGACACTCTGCTGGTACATCTTGCTCTTTCACAAGCAATGTTTGCAAACTTTTAACTTATGAAACTTTCAACGCTTGCTCCACTGAAACTGAAAATGCGGCTCCGTGACAGAGAAATAATATATAACAATCTCAAATTCTGAGCATCTTACGGTAAAAGTTAACTTTTCTTATGTTTGCGGTCAAGTGCACCGACCACCTGCTAAAAGCCCCTGTCTTCACCATGATACCACTTCTCTGTTCTTCAAATAACTTTCCACAGTTACTGTAAGCGTGTGGTCAAGGACCCACGTCAGGGACCACGTCAACTGTGGGTAGGAGTTCTGCATCAAGCCATTTAAAAGCTTTGCACCCATGTCCACGCCCTGAACTCTTCATACCAGTGCATTGCATGGGGAGGGTTCACGGTCGGCCGTTCTCCTGATCCTGGGCCTAGAAATTCTACTATCAAGTAGGTAATGCTCTTTTCTGATTGCTAGCCTTTTGCCTTTGTCAGCCTCTCCAATTTAGCTCATCCACACCCAATTCATTGCATTCATCCTAGCTTAAACTGTGTAGCCTTGGATGGTTCATGCTCTCTTATAGAAGATTTGCCTTCTAGGCGCTTGCCTATTCATGATCCCTCTTTTAAGACTTGCCCCATAGGCTGTAGCTCACAGATAGATAGTTACATAGATCTTTGTGCTTCACTTAAAATATGATTTGTAATATTGTTGATGCTTTCATTTTCATCCTGCTCATGTGTAGACGAGTAGCATCAAATGAACAGTGCTCGGTGTTACAGAATTGCTTAACAAAGTGCCACTGTATTTCACACCGTTGTTCCTTCTTTTCAAGTGAACGAGCAGAGTGCGGGTCGTGCTCTCATGAGCCGGTAAGCAGAAGGGTGTGACCACCCATTTACCCTCAAACAGCTTGCACCCATCTGTCTGGTGCCTGCCGGATGGTAATACCCCAGTGTGGACACATGCACCACCTACCCAGTTGTTGGACATTGCAGGGAACACAGTGAAGTATGTGAACATGCACACATCACATCTCTTGCCCCTGAGTCAGTACAGGTGTCCGGATGAAGGGATGGCCAGAGTCTAATTTGAAATGCATGTGATGCATACCAGCACCAGACACCATGATGCACCCATGTCCTCATAGTCAATGCCACAATGGGGTGCATGTTGCACATGTCACTCCCCTGCAGGATCACTCTTAGGAAGTTTAATGCCATGGCACATGCATGCCTGCAAAGTCATTCATCACTGTCTCCAGTCACATGGGCAGGGCAGCCAACCAACAACAGTCTGCACTGTGTCACAATCCTAGGTCATGGGGAATGCAAGTTCTGTAGCTGACAAGTGCACATGTCCATCCCCCACCCACCACATCATCTGAACTCGTATTTGTCCACGTCATACCAATTGGACATATGGGAGACATGAAACACAACTCTCTGAACCTGAGCACCTCACAGTCTGCTGTGAATGAAAAACAGCTGCCTGAACTTCTCATTCGCATGCACCAGTCTGCACAGTCAAGTGATCAAACACCTATATGTCACCCAAGTATTGTCTCTCATGGTCACATCTCAGATGGCATGCTGAGCCATAACCGATAAACAGCCCAGTAGTCCTGACCACGAAGCCACAGCACAATGACACAGAGGCAGACACCTGAGGGAACATGTCACTGAGCACAACGTGTCAGCTGATACACGGGAGTGGGAGTACAGAGTGCATTGTATGCCCTGGAGTAGGCATGACTGTCCTGCCCCACGTGAAAGAGGGATGAGCCCTGGACAGTAGGCATGTGGCTAAGCATGTGTGACACACTTGATATACATACTCCTGAGGCCCAAACATTGTTCCCACCCGCAGCATGGGGGTGTGCCAAATACCCCAGGCACATGTGGTGAGTCAGATCAGCAATTGGCACACATATCAAAGTTACACGCAGATTACATGTCAGAACTCAGGCATTGAGTAAGCAATTGACCCACCCATGAAGCCCACCACAAAGGTACGGTAACAAATGCTGGCCCCCACCCTGAGCTAAGCAAAATGCAAGGATACAGTACCCAAGTGACACAATTTCAAGACTGTGAGGGCCACACCTGGGTATAAGATGAGGAGTGGGCATGTCACAATTGAGGGACATGGGTCCTGGACCACAAGACTGATGTACTGTGGAGGTTTGACCAGGCCAGCGGAGGGCACATAGCATGTCAGACAAAGTTCACAGTGAAGTCAAGGACTCACCCCCTCCTTGCTGCAGTCTGGCCTTCAGCTGCCCATCCAGGTCAGGGAAGACCACCGCCAGGATCCGGAGCATGTGGGGGGTCAGGGTCCGGTGTCCGCCCCTGCTGCGAGGAGGCGACAGCTTCAGCTGGACCCTTGCGATCCTCCGGGTCCAGCCCCGAAGGTCCTGCCACCTCTTCTGGCAGTTGCGGATCCGGCACTTGTAGTCCCCCACGGATCTTACTGCCCGGACGATGGTCAGCCAGATCTCCTGCTTCTGGTGGGCATCAACCTGTGAGGATGACAACGTGAAAGAGGCCATTACTACACATGCAACATATCCGTGCATCACACAGTTGGATATACATGTCTCAATCACAGGGGCACATGATGTACACAGGCAGTGCAACTATGGCTATGAACAGTTCACCAGCAGTTACTAAATGGTATCATTGCCTGGGAAGTAAAACCTTGTTGGAATGCACAGTTACTGCACTATACCTGTGCAGTGCATGTAACTACACACTTTGGGGGTGAGAACTACTCAGTGAGCATGCTAGCCAGTGGTGTGCACACTGTAAGTCTTGCTAGTCAGACAACATGCACAATTAGTAAGGCAGTGGACAGCACACTCACCTGCTCCCCTGGTTTCCCATACAGCTTGCTGTACTGTGAAAGGAGGCTGTCCAGCAGGGCCTGGTTCTCCTCAAGTGCTGAAGGCTGGGGCTCTCTCCACAGTACGTGCCATTGCAGTAGCCAGAGGATGCAGAGACAGCAGCAGTGTTGGTGGCAGATGTCGTCCTGGAGCATGTAGTGCAGGCAAGTGAGCTCTCAGGGGAACAGCCAGCATTATATGTGTGCTGCAGAGGCAGATACTGTCCCATGTGTCCAAAGTGATAGGTCCAAGTCGTTTGCATCTTCTGAATCTGGCCAATCCATGGAATTGCACCACTTATACACGCCCACAGCATCCTTCAAAAGTTCAACTTCATGACACCCATGAATTTGCAACATTGTTGTGGCTGGCCAACTGAATTCACTGCATCAGACTCGTTACAAATTCGAAAACGCGCCCGTTGCAATGCCAGGCCCTAGCCAATGCGTGCGCACCGATCGGTCCATTGCTGTACAACGCGTATTCCGGGAAACAACGCGTACCCGCTCACATCACATGCTATGGCCAATGCGTGCGCACCGATCGGTCCATTGCTGTACAACGCATACCCGCTCACATCATATGCAATGGCCAATGCGTGCGCACCGATCGGTCCACTGCTGTACAACGCGTACCTGCTCACATCATATGCAATGGCCAATGCGTGCGCACCGATCGGTCCATTGCTGTACAACGCGTACCCGCTCACATCGTATGCAATGGCCAATGCGTGCACACCGATCGGTCCATTGCTGTACAACGCGTATTCAGGGAAACAACGCGTACCCGCTCACATCACATGCTATGGCCAATGCGTGCGCACCGATCGGTCCATTGCTGTACAACGCGTACCCGCTCACATCATATACAATGGCCAATGCGTGCCCACCGATCGGTCCATTGCTGTACAACGCGTATTCCGGGAAACAACGCGTACCCGCTCACATCACATGCTATGGCCAATGTGTGCGCACCGATCAGTCCATTGCTGTACAACGCGTACCCGCTCACATCATATGCAATGGCCAATGCGTGCGCACCGATCGGTCCATTGCTGTACAACGCGTACCCGCTCACATCATATGCAATGGCCAATGCGTGCGCACCGATCGGTCCATTGCTGTACAACGCGTACCCGCTCACATCATATGCAATGGCCAATGCGTGCGCACCGATCGGTCCACTGCTGTACAACACGTACCCGCTCACATCATATGCAATGGCCAATGCGTGCGCACCGATCGGTCCACTGCTGTACAACGCGTACCTGCTCACATCATATGCAATGGCCAATGCGTGCGCACCGATCGGTCCATTGCTGTACAACGCGTACCCGCTCACATCGTATGCAATGGCCAATGCGTGCACACCGATCGGTCCATTGCTGTACAACGCGTATTCAGGGAAACAACGCGTACCCGCTCACATCACATGCTATGGCCAATGCGTGCGCACCGATCGGTCCATTGCTGTACAACGCGTACCCGCTCACATCATATACAATGGCCAATGCGTGCGCACCGATCGGTCCATTGCTGTACAACGCGTATTCCGGGAAACAACGCGTACCCGCTCACATCACATGCTATGGCCAATGTGTGCGCACCGATCGGTCCATTGCTGTACAACGCGTACCCGCTCACATCATATGCAATGGCCAATGCGTGCGCACCGATCGGTCCATTGCTGTACAACGCGTACCCGCTCACATCATATGCAATGGCCAATGCGTGCGCACCGATCGGTCCATTGCTGTACAACGCGTACCCGCTCACATCATATGCAATGGCCAATGCGTGCGCACCGATCGGTCCACTGCTGTACAACACGTACCCGCTCACATCATATGCAATGGCCAATGCGTGCGCACCGATTGGTCCATTGCTGTACAACGCGTACCCGCTCACATCATATGCAATGGCCAATGCGTGCGCACCGATCGGTCCATTGCTGTACAATGCGTATTCCGGGAAACAACGCGTACCCGCTCACATCACATGCTATGGCCAATGCGTGCGCACCGATCGGTCCATTGCTGTACAACGCGTACCCGCTCACATCATATGCAATGGCCAATGCATGCGCACTGATCGGTCCATTACTGTACAACGCGTACCCGCTCACATCATATGCAATGGCCAATGCGTGTGCACCGATCGGTCCATTGCTGTACAACGCGTTTCTGTACAGGTCACTCGCATATGTCACCATGCTTGTCACTGGTGAACGAATGCCAGCCACATATACTTGCCAGGGACTCAGGGGCACACCTACAACACCACAGCCTGTCCACACTGTATCCTAAGGCATGTGATGCAGCATCACCTTTTCTGTGTATGGGGGTCAACATGTGGTTTTTGGGGTGGCACTTGGGGGCAGCCACTCCCAGGCTGTGCACATGTTGATGGGGACAGGATCCTTTGTGTGTTGTGCACATGACCACTGTGATGTGCAACAGTTCAGTTTAGAGCATGTGGCATGGTCACATTTCCAGGTTGTGTATGTGTATGTCATGTCACATACCCCCAGAGTGCCATGTGGGGAGGTATGTACGTCACTGGGTGACCCATTGCCACCATAGTGATGGCCCTCCACAGTCTGTGTGCATGTTGTGTTTCCGATGTCTCTGATTCCATGTGCACAATGGGAGACAGTCTCCACATCCACGTTGTTTGTGCATGGACTTTGATGTTGTCCGTGTGTGTGTCACAGACGTCCATGTCTGTCCTGCAGAGGCAACAGGGGCCACTACCTGTGGGAGTCATGGTTGTTTTTCTGGCGTGTACATGATGCACCATGTCATGCCAGTGTCCATGTGGCAATACAGGGTCCCTGGGAATCGACCTGTCAATGAGCTGTGATGCCTGTGGCGCATCTGTCCAGACATGTCACTGTGGTGTGTGTTTGGAACGTGACAGCAGTAAATGGGTACTGTGACACAGCCTAATGATTTGCCATTGCCCAACCTGGAACTTGTTGTCAACACATGTTGAACTGTGATGTTAGATGTTGGCCATGTAGATGCCATTTCTGTCCATACAGAACGGCACACACATCAGGTTCTTGTGTCTCGTAATGATGTATCATGTGATATTGAGTATGGTCCATCCAACATATGTGGGGTGACTGACAATCTTTCTTTCTTCACCTATGCACTGCAGGGCACCAGCGGTCCATAGACCATTCCCTGACCTTGCAACGATGGTGGAACGTGACTGCATCCGACGGTACCGCTTCACCAGGCAGCTGATTGAGGATTTGGCAGTGCGCTTGGCCCCACATTTGCAACCTGGCCGGCTGTACCCTACAGCGCTGACCCCCAAGGTGAAGGTGATGGCAGCCCTACACTTCTTTGCCACCGGTACCTTTCAACACACTGTGGCGTCTGCTGGTGGGATGTCACAGACTATGTTCAGCCGTGTGCTACGCGATATTTTGGAGGCAATGTTGAGATGCCTGAACCAGTACATCTATTTCCCTAAACGTCAACAAATCACTGACGTCAAGAGTGACTTCTATGCCCTGGGGAGGATGCCACATGTCATTGGCTCCATTGATGGGACACATGTGGCTTTGGTACCACCACAGGCACATGAGCAGGCATACAGGAACCGGAAACATTATCACTCGATCAATGCTCTGGTGGTATCTCTTGCAGATATGAGCATCTCACATGTGTGTGCATGTTTCCCTGGTTCGGCACACAATGCCTTCGTTATGAGGAGTAGTCGCATCCCGAGGATGATGTCACAGATGCGGAACCAGCGTGCCTGGCTTGTCGGTGTGTACTGACTTTGTACCATTGTGTGTGTTCTGCTATGTTGTATTCCGCACTCTTTTCCAACTCAGCTAATGTGCAATTGTCTGTCTGTAGGTGACTCCGGATACCCCAACATGCCGTGGTTGCTGACACCCCTCAGGAACCCTGTGACACCAGCCCAGATGCGCTACAATGAGGCACATGGTCGGACCAGGAGAGTGATCGAGCGGACATTTGGTCTCCTGAAGAGCCGCTTCCACTGCCTGGACAAGACAGGAGGGGCCCTCCCATATGCCCCAGCAAAGGTGTGCAAGATTGTCATCGTCTGCTGCATGCTACACAACCTGGCAGTGCGGAAGGAGTTGCCTCTCATCCTGGATGACGATGACCAACATCCGCCACCTGTGGAGGATCCTGGCCTGGGCCACGATGCCAGTGATGATGATGATGATGATGGTGATGTCCGCACACAGCTCATCACCAACTTCTTCAGCTGAATGTGAGTATCCAGAGAGTTGTCATGTCAATGATGTGAGTTTGCATGATATGTGTGGGTGTTGCTCTGGTGCTGTTTGAGTGTGGCCATGTGCTACTTGACTGGATGCATGCAGCGATGTGTCCTTACAGGTGGTCTGTACTCCCCAACAGTGTTGACATGCTAACTTGGTTTTGTGTAGGTATCTTGTGACATGTATTGGGCATGAGTATTGCAGTTCTGTCCTGTTCTTCAGTGCTTTTGACTGTGTGTCATGTCTGTCCTTCACAGGGTGCTTACAGAGTTGTTTGGTCAACTTGGATCCCCGACACCATGATTCAGCTTTCAGGGTGGCAGCAGTCGTTTCCCTACAGGTGATGTGCCACACACCCCTGGACTTTATATCTTCAGCATTTTCTGACTGTGTGGCCACTGCCACGTTGGATTACCTTGCATTTGTAGTGGAAACAACATGTTACAAATGTGTAATATACCTGTGCTTCACTTTGGGATGTGCGTTGTCTGTGGTCACACATCTGACTGACATTTGCTTACTGCACCTGTGGGCTAGTTAACACAGACTCTGAATAGGTGTGGTGTCTGTGCATTCCACAATATTTCCTGGCAACATCAGTGTAGGCAATGAGTCCGATGGCCCTGGTGTCTATGTGTTGTGTAGCCCTAGTGGTGTGTCTCCCTCATATGTGTCACGTCGCCATGACTCACATGACGGTGTTGAACTTGCTGTGGCAGTTAGCATGCACGGTGTCATTTAGCAGATCATCATCTCCGTGACAATAACAACGTTGGAATCACAACAGAGGCAAGTATGGTGTATTAGTGAGTTTATTACATACATGTGTGAGGTTAGTGCACAGAATGGTGGGTGCTGTACATTGGGATTGTGATCCAAAGTTCCCAGGTGAGTTGGAAGTCTTGGTAGCAGAAATGTCCAGAGTAAAGTCAACAGTGATCTGATACATTGGTCCAACTTGAACTCCCCATGTCATGTGGGAGAGTTGTGTTGCATTCGACAGGGTGAACAGTTTGCACACAAAGGAGAATTTCCAGAACAGGTGTTGGCTTCCTGGGGGATGTACATGGCCATCGACCTCTCAGTTTTCCTTCCTCGGACGACCCCTCTTCTTTGGGGGGGGACCCTCACGTGCAGGCTGCTGCGGTGCAGGGGACTCTCCACCAGAGTCCTCCTCCCTCCCTGTGGCAGTTGCAGTTGTTGCAGCACCAGATGTTGTGGGCACACAGGGAGGTGTGGCCATGTTGGTGCTCATCTGGCGGAGGCATGTCAATATGTCCCTATGCACCGCTGTCAGTTCTTGCAATGTGTCTCACTTGGACTCCATGCGAGACATGTGTGTCTCCACACGGGACATGTGTGAGTCCAAGAGGGCATGATGGGCAGCCTGCTGCTGTTGAATGTCCTTGAGGATCCCCACTACCTGGGTGACCTCTCCGGTGCTATTCTGGTACGCATCAGCAATGCGTACCAGTTGTGGGTCATCATGCAGTCCAGACCCCTCTGCAAACAGCGACCTATGTCTACTACCCCTACCACCACCCCTGGCGACACGTGCGGGACATGCGGTGGCACGCACAGGTGACCCTAGGCCCCCTTGGGGGTTGTTACTGGGGTTGTTGTCCGTAGCTCGACGTTGGGCCAGGGTCCCTGTGCTGTTGTCATTGGTGGTCCTTGGTCTGTCCGTGTCGGCGGGGGTGGTCTGTGTGTTGGCAGTTGTTGGAGGAGTGGATGCAGGGGGTGCAGATGTTGGTCCTGCTGGCGCTGCATGATGACTCACGCCAGAGGGGCCAGGTAGGTCTTCGCCATCCGAGGAGGGCAGAGGCTGTTCCACACCAGTGCGCTCAGTGTCCCCCGGAGCCTGGGACTGGGACTCCTCATCGTCTGCTGCTGTGTCCCCATCATCACCTGTTTTTGGAAGAGACACACAATGTATGTTATGTTTCTACAGGCATCAATGTTTCACACACCTGACAGTTGTGACTGTACCTCTGGATGCGGCCCTGTACATTGCATTGACCTAAGTTGTCACAGTAAGAGGTTGATATTGGTGTAGCACATTGTCCTGCAAACCTGAGGCATTTTAATGTGAATGTTGAGGTGTGTGCATGGCCAGCATTGGTTGTATTTGGTGGACATCCGGCCCTCCTTCTCCACCCAGCCCAGTTATCCCACCATGAAGCATGCCACCCTTGCAGTGGGTTCAGGTTGACTCTCAGGATGTCAGTCAGTGGTGTCCTGCTGTTGGTTGGTGCCCAGGTCCCAGCAGGGCCTGGTACTCCCCACAACAGAGCACCATTGTCAGCCATCTTGTCAGTTATTTTCCACTCCTTGTGATGTGAGCATGGTTCAGAGTGGTGTTGATGGGCCAATTGTGAGGGTGACCAATATCTGTGACTACAACTCCCATCATGCTATTGCCTACACCCCCTTCCCAGCATGCCCATACTTCCTTCCTTTTGACTCTGCTTCCCTGTGGGGTAGTGTGCCTGTGCTGCCAGGATGGCTGACAGTGTTGTCCTGGCGTTTGTTTGGCTACAAGTCCCAAAAGTGTCCCTGTGCTTCACACAGCATAACCCAGTGTGGTGGTTCTTTGTGGGATATTTAATTGAAGTGTGAGGCATTGCATTCTCCCAGGTGAGTTGTGTGGAGTTTGTGTTAAGGGGGTGTGTGGGAAGAGCTGCTTGTAACTATGGTCAGAGCTGTCAGTCCTCCTTCCCACCCAGCCAGATATCCCACCATGGAACGTGCTTCCATTGCAGGGAGTGCAATTTGGCTTTCAGGATGTCAGTCAGTGGTGTCCTGCTGTTGGTTGGTGCCCAGGTCCCAGCAGGGCCTGGTACTCCCCACAACACAGCACCATTGTCAGCCATCTTGTCAGTTGTTTTCCACTCCCTGTGATGTGAGCATGGTTCAGAGTGGTGTTGATGGGCCAATTGTGAGGGTGACCAATGTCTGTGACTACAACTCCCATCATGCTATTGCCTACACCCCAGTTCCCAGCATGCCCATACTTCCTTCCTTTTGAGTGGACTTCACTGTGTGTGAGTGTGACAGCAATGGCAAGATGGCTGACAGTGTGGTCCTGTTGTTTGTTGGTGCACAGTTCCCAGCATGGCCTTGGGCTCCCCACAGCTGAGGCCAGTGTCAGACATCTTTGAAGTGGCTTTTCGCTCCCTGTGAGGTGTGCATGCTTCAGTGCTAGCTTGCTGGGCCATGTGGGTGGGGGATGTTGAGTTGTGACTACCACTTCCATCATGCTATTGCCTACAACCCCCTTCCCAGCATGCCCATACTTCCTTCCTTTTGAGTGGACTTCACTGTGTGTGAGTGTGACAGCAATGGCAAGATGGCTGACAGTGTGGTCCTGTTGTTTGTTGGTGCCCAGTTCCCAGCAGGGCCTTGTGCTCCCCACAGCAGTACCCAGTTTCAGCCATCTTGTCAGTTGTTTTCCACTCCCTGTGATGTGAGCATGGTTCATAGTGGTGTTGATGGGCCAATTGTGAGGGTGACCAATGTCTGTGACTACAACTCCCATCATGCTATTGCCTACACCCCCTTCCCAGCATGCCCATACTTCCTTCCTTTTGTGTGGACTTCACTGTGTGTGAGTGTGACAGCAATGGCAAGATGGCTGACAGTGTGGTCCTGTTGTTTGTTGGTGCACAGTTCCCAGCATGGCCTTGGGCTCCCCACAGCTGAGGCCAGTGTCAGACATCTTTGAAGTGGCTTTTCACTCCCTGTGAGGTGTGCATGCTTCAGTGCTAGCTTGCTGGGCCATGTGGGTGGGGGATGTTGAGCTGTGACTACCACTCCCATCATGCTATTGCCTACAACCCCCTTCCCAGCATGCCCATACTTCCTTCCTTTTGACTCTGCTTCCCTGTGGGGTAGTGTGCCTGTGCTGCCAGGATGGCTGACAATGTTGTCCTGGCATTTGTTTGGCTACAAGTCCCAAAAGTGTCCCTGTGCTTCACACAGCATAACCCAGTGTGGTGGTTCTTTGTGGGATATTAAATTAAAGTGTGAGGCATTGCATTCTCCCAGGTGAGTTGTGTGGAGTTTGTGTTAAGGGGATGTGTGGGAAAAGCTGCTTGTAACTATGGTCAGAGCTGTCAGTCCTCCTTCCCACCCAGCCAGATATCCCACCATGGAACGTGCTTCCATTGCAGGGAGTGCAATTTGGCTTTCAGGATGTCAGTCAGTGGTGTCCTGCTGTTGGTTGGTGCACAGTTCCCAGCAGGGCCTTGTACTCCCCACAGCAGTCCCCAGTGTCCGCCATCTTGTCAGTTGTTTTCCACTCCCTGTGATGTGAGCATGGTTCAGAGTGGTGTTGATGGGCCAATTGTGAGGGTGACCAATATCTGTGACTACAACTCCCATCATGCTATTGCCTACACCCCCCTTCCCAGCATGCCCATACTTCCTTCCTTTTGACTCTGCTTCCCTGTGGGGTAGTGTGCCTGTGCTGCCAGGATGGCTGACAGTGTTGTCCTGGCATTTGTTTGGCTACAAGTCCCAAAAGTGTCCCTGTGCTTCACACAGCATAACCCAGTGTGGTGGTTCTTTGTGGGATATTAAATTAAAGTGTGAGGCATTGCATTCTCCCAGGTGAGTTGTGTGGAGTTTGTGTTAAGGGGGTGTGTGGGAAAAGCTGCTTGTAACTATGGTCAGAGCTGTCAGTCCTCCTTCCCACCCAGCCAGATATCCCACCATGGAACGTGCTTCCATTGCAGGGAGTGCAATTTGGCTTTCAGGATGTCAGTCAGTGGTGTCCTGCTGTTGGTTGGTGCACAGTTCCCAGCAGGGCCTTGTACTCCCCACAGCAGTCCCCAGTGTCCGCCATCTTGTCAGTTGTTTTCCACTCCCTGTGATGTGAGCATGGTTCAGAGTGGTGTTGATGGGCCAATTGTGAGGGTGACCAATATCTGTGACTACAACTCCCATCATGCTATTGCCTACACCCCCTTCCCAGCATGCCCATACTTCCTTCCTTTTGAGTGGACTTCACTGTGTGTGAGTGTGACAGCAATGGCAAGATGGCTGACAGTGTGTTCCTGTTGTTTGTTGGTGCCCAGTTCCCAGCAGGGCCTTGTGCTCCCCACAGCAGTACCCAGTGTCAGCCATCTTGTCAGTCCTTTTCAACTCCCTGTGATGTGAGCATGGTTGAGAGTGGTGTTGATGGGCCAATTGTGAGGCTGACCAATATCTGTGACTACAACTCCCATCATGCTATTGCCTACACTGACTTCACCAGCATACCCAGAATTCCTTCCTTTCAGTGAGCTTCCCTGTGAGGTGGTGTTCTGGTGGTGGCAACATATGTGACTGTTTGTTTGTTATATTTGTGCCACTGGCTTGCTCTATTTATTGTTAGGTTTGTACCTGTCATGACACTGTTACATATCACTATGAGATGGCAGGTATTGTGTTTCTCTGACTAACATAGTCATCTTGGTATGATTATCTTTTGGTTGCTGTGGATTTGCTAAGGGTGCATGGTTTGACTATCCCCTTGACAGTGATGTGTGTGTATTGCCACACAATATTGGGTATATTAGTTGTGTACTCACCAGGCTCTGGGATGTTTGTTAGTCCATATACGCTCACTGGTGGTAGGATGGCCCGCACCTTCTCCTCCCAGGGCCTGAGGTATAGTGGTTTGGCAGGAGGGCCACTGCTGGTGCGCTGACTCACGATGTAATCCTTCTTTAGTAGGTCCCTGACCCTCCTGCGCACATCATACCACCTGTTCTGGATGTCTTCCTTTGTGTGCAAACGTGGTGATTGTGCGTTGACCCTGTTGACGATCCTCTCCCACATCTTGGTTTTCTGCGACATGGGGGTCTGTTGGACCAATGTGCCAAACAACTATGGCTCTACCCTGAGGATCTCATCTACCAGGACTTCCAATTCACTGTCTAGGAACTTATGATTCTTCTTTGGGGGCATGGTGATGGGTGGTGGTGGTGATTGATGTGTGTGTGTGTGCAAGTGAGGGTGTGCGAGTGTAGGTTTTGCTGGGTGTATGTGAGGGTGCTATTTGTTGAGGTGCTAATGGTGTGTGGCTTGTGTGATGGATGAGCTGTGAGTGTGTCTGTGGTTGCTGTGTGATGGTGTTCTGTGCTGGCAGGTCAGTTGAATTTGCAAAGGATCATGGTAGGGATTTGTGGCCTTTATATAGGTGGAGTTGGGGGTGTGTCCTTGTTCCCTGTTTTTTTCCCCCTGTATTTATTGACTTTGTCATTGCTTGTTTGGCCCTTTTTTTTGTATTTTTCCCTTTGTATTTTTTGTGCATGTAGGAGACGTTCTTCTGACCGAGTAGGATGCTGCAGTTGTCTCGTGCCAGCTTCTCCGAGTCGTTCACGCTGTGTTTCTGCTAGGTTTATTTTGCGGCGTACGCGTCGGTCGCGGTGTAATGGGTTGCTTCGGCTGGGTTTTGTATGCGTGTTGGTCGTGCGGCTTGGGCTCCGTGCGACTCGGTCTGGTTTTCCACGCATTGCATCGTACTGCGTGGCTCGGAGTTCGCGGGTACGTTTCGTTCGAGTTCATTCCTGGTGCGTGTCGGTCGGTTCGATTCGCGTGGTTTCCCGGCCAGATAGCTTGTTTTCGTCCGGTTCGGTCGTTCGGCTTGTGTTTTGTACGAGTCGGTCGTGATTCACATGCATTTCATCGTACTACCCAGGTCGGGCAGCGCAGGTACGTGTCGGTCGGACTTTATTCCCGTACCGAGTCGGTCGGTATGTTTTCCGGCCCGAATCGGAATCGGCCCCAATGTGTCTGTTCACAAGCATCACACGAGGAGCAGAAAGTACACAACATGCCCTTGCACCACTAATAACAATAGAAAGCAGAGGTAGTCGTGCTAAGATGTGAGTGTTTTATGGTGGACTCTCAGAATAGCATCTAAGATATCTATCCACAGACATTATTTCAACTTGAAAGAAAAACCTGACAAAAAGATTTCATTTTCTAAGTCAGGACAGACTCCAAATATCTTCTCCTGAGGATATAACAGATATTGCAAAGACAATAACATTCACATTACAGTATTGCAGAGGGCCATCACTGCAGATAAAACACTGAAGGAAACAATCTGAATGTTTAGATGCATGTCCCTGTTTTCTATTCCACCAGGCCCTAAAGAACTGCAAAAACAGCATGTGTTGACTCTGCCAGCAGTTTATTTAGTTTACATGCTACTTCTCCTGTTTTCCGAGATTTTCCTTACCAAAACCTAGAGAGGACAATCACATGAACATCAACTGCATAGGAGGGCCTGATAGCAGGAGACCTGATTGTATTGGCCAGAAATTAGCAGAGGGGTGGCTTCTACTAACATCATCATTAAGGATTTTTGTTAAACTCAGTTTGATCTCTTCCGCCAACCCACGGGGTACAGAGTTACTATGATTACCATCTACAGAATAATATTCATCCAGGAGAGGCCCAAGAGTACACAATCTGACCTGTCCTCTAGGATGTAACAATAAACTAATTGGGCTCAGAGGCCTTCCAGCCATCCCACTACCAGCACAGGGAATTGTCTCAGTAGGGTCTCTTGAATGAATCACAGTATGTAGGTACCACCTTTATATTTCAAGCAAAAAAGTACATGGATGGGTCCACTCACTTTCCTAACCTCCACTCCTTGGTTATGTCGGTCTCTCTAATATGCCTCCATTCACTATTTCAAAGGGGTGCATTTTATTTTAGTTGTTAAATAATAGTTATTTAATTGAAATTATTTTTAATTGTGTAATTATTTTTTTAAATGTTTAATTTTAGGTGTGGGTTGTGGGGATTATAGGGGTAAAGGGTGGGAAGTTAATCAATTCTAATAAATTATAATTTGTTTTTTAATTAATAATATTTATAATTGATATTTAATTATGTTAATTGTGCAATTAATTTAAAAAAATTGATTTTAGATGTGCGTTGTGGGTTTTGTAGGGGTATGGGGTGGAAAGTAAATTCATTTTTGAGCAATTGACAATTACTTTTTTATTTAATAATTATTAATTTAACAATTAATGATGTTAATTGTGTAAATAATTTTTTGTTAAATGTTATCAGTGTGTTGTGGGTTTTGTGGGGGTATATTGTGGGAAGTACTCTAATTATAATGAATTAATAATTAATATTTAATTAATGAAAATTAGTTTGTTGAATATTTATATTAATAGTGTAAATAATTTTTTTGGTGCAGGTTGTGAGTTTTGTGGTGTTATAGGGTAGGAAGTAACTAAACTAAATTTATGTTATAAATAATGTTTTTGATAAAAAAATAATTTCGAGATAAAAATATGCATTTGTATGGAAATTATTCTTGTATTTTATTTATAATAATATCTGTAGGTATTTTTCAATATGTATTTAAAATTGTAATATGTCATATTTTTTTCAATTTTTAATATCAAATATATGTTTATTTTATTTTTTAACATATTTATATATTTTTTTATTGACTTTGTTTTTAAAATAATTTTATTTTGTTGAAGATATTTTGTTTGTTTTTAATAATGAACTGACTGGAGTGAGATTAGTAAATTTAACCCCTCTGCTATTTAACACTTTCCCTCCTGTTGCATTTATTGAAGTGGGAATAGTAAATTTTACCCCTCCGCATTCCAACACTTTCCCTACTGTTGTCCTGACTGGAGTAGGAATAGTAAATTTTACCCCTCCACTATTAAACACTTTCCCTACTTTTGCACTTATTGGAGTGGGAATAGTAGATTTTACCACTTCGCTATCCAACACTTTCCCTACTGTTTCACATTGGAGTGGGAATAGTACATTTTATCCATCCGCTATCCAACACTTTTCCTACTGTTGTACTTATTGGAGTGGGAATACTAAATTTTACTCCTCAGCTATCCAACACTTTCTCTACTGTTACAATGATTGGGGTGGGAATAGTAAATTTTACCCCTTCGCACTCCAACGGTTTTCCTACTGTTGTACTGGCTAGAAAGGGTACAATAAATATTACCTATCCGCAATCCAACACTTTTACTACAGTTGCATTTATTGGAGGGAGATTTGAAAATTTTAACCAGTTATATCATTTTTGCGTTGTGTGACGTGGGAGTACTAAATTTTTTATACATTTAATTTAATATTTTGCAGTTTGGTATAAATTGTATTGGTAATAGTATATGTATTACATTTTATATTTTATAATTCATTTTATGTTGTTATAATTCATATTATTATGTTTTTGTTTATTTAAAATTATAATATTTTTAATGTGTAAAATATTTTTTACTAAATTTAAAGAATTTAAGTTTCATTTTTTTATTTAATCAGAACATTTTAAGAAAAATGATTTTATGTTAATAGTATATGTATATATATATATTTTAATATTATTTTTAAATTATAATATAGATTAAAATTATTAGTTTAATAACTTTTTTGTAAGTAGACATACGTAAATATATATTAATTATTATATATGTGTTTTTAACTTTCTTAAATGAAGTTTATTTGTTATATTTGTAAAGATATACATTAAATATTTTTTTATTTTTTAAATTAATGTTACTATTTAATATATTAATATGTATTATGGTATTTTATATATATTTAAAAATCGATATTTAATACAACTATATTAATGACCGATATTTTTTTCAATATTTTTGCACTTACCAATAATAAAGATATGATGACGATATTTTTGTCCTCGATGTTTTGGTCCCGATATTTTTGTATCTCGATATTTGCAGGGTTGATATTCTGTCAGTGAACCATCAATAGGTACTGATAGATACTCTTTATTGTATATGGTTAATAAAAACCGTTTACAAAAATACATTTCTAAAATTCATATTTCATAAAATCCAATTTGTATAAATAGGTGGTGAATAAAATTTTAAGATCAGAATTTAAAATTTATAGTATTGTCTTGAACTTATTAACTTTAAAATGTATTGTTATTTCTTTTCAGCTGGCGTAGGAGTCCTTGATACACTTGCTTCTGCCATTTTGATGTCTACCATGGATAAGAACTTCACTAATTTACAGTTCAACTGCGGGTCATTGGCATTAAAACACGCAATCACTGCTTGCCGCCGTGTCCGAATCCCGCGAATGTTAAATTCTGATTTAAATAGCCTAGCGCATTCTTGCTTTAGATACAAGCAGGTGCATATCAGGTGTCCTGCATAGACAACAGTCAGTTGAAGTATGCCCCCTTTGCCATAGTGGAAGGTGCAAGATAGATGGCAGCTTCCCTAGCCGGTGTTTGAGAAATTTTTCTTTTATGCAACTTCCATACCCCAGACCGAAGTGTGTTTGAGGGCCGAGTGTTTTATAGCTTTTGATGGTCATCCATGCATGGCTCCGTTTTGCAAATGCGGCTTTATCCTCAACTAGCGAAAGGGTCCTGATTGTCCTTCGTACTGCTTTCTTAAAAAGTGTATGCGAGATCGATGTCTCCCAGAGCACGGAGAGCCCTGTAGTTGCCAAACTACTTTTTAAATAATTCAAGGTCTGCTGTTGCAAGCTAAGCTGTATCTCAGTCTATAGTAATTGGTTTAGAGAGCTCTCAGGGGCATCCCTGATTTTATGCCAGCTTGTTAGGTAAGCCCCTTGTCTTGCAAGCTGTTGGTTGGTGAGCCCAAATTCCAGTCTGATCTGCGCCGCTGACGCGTAAGTTGGTATGTTAAAGAGGATCCTGTAAGCTCAGATGATAGTGCTATCGAGATACTTGGCGTCCCTCCCCCTTAAAGCGACCATTTAATACTCGAAAGTTGATATACTCTAAATCCTCCAAAAGACCCCTGGAAATTTTCCTTGTTCTGACATGTAGGCTCTTCTTCTGATCGGGAAAATTCCAAAGTGATGTCTGGGCCTGGATCTCTTCTATAGCCGGAGAGCCCAAAAGGTGAAGATTAAAATCCCCTGAGAGAATGAAGTAGGAGGTCTCTTCTTCCCTCATAGTTCCCAAAAGGTGGTCCAGCAAATGCTTGGTGTCTCTAATTTTATGTTTCGGGTTTATATAGGTGTTAAAGATGATCACTTCTTGTTTTTTCCCTTCAATAAGAAGTGCGATTTTAGTTGTCTTCACCAACTGGGAGGTGGAGGGGATTTCCCGGGCGTTAAATGATCTTGTAACCGAATAGTAGGTTGCCAGCCCACCTGAAAGTCTCCCACATTTTGCTTGCCTTGTTGCCAGTGTATGAAACCCTGTAAACCACCCTAGATGGTAAGGGTCGGATGTCCACGTTTCCTGGAAAAGAACTATGTCATATGATCTTATGAATGATAGAAACTCTGGATCCATAGTTTTGCTTCTGAGGCCACTAATGTTCCAGGAGCAGAGGAGGCATATAGTGATAAACAGGTACTGGCAAAGACAATAGGTCTTAGCTGATGCTTTATTTATACTTCTCTTTACCACAAAAATTGCACTAAAAAGAGGGTGGAGCTTGTGGGTGATTTGGTGCCCTTGAATATTTAAAAGTGATTAAAAGTGGACCCATCGGTTCTGCACTTAGAACACTGTGGGCCTCATTTACAAAAGAAATGACATTGCGGTGCCGCAAGCCATTTTGTTGTGCCGAGCTGCATCATTTTAAAACCACAGGGATGCTTCATATTAGCTACAATACAACGCATTTGTGTGCTTAACCACATGTTGGCGCACAATTGGCTGCCACGCTCTAGCACAGGCACCATAGCGTCATGTTGCGAGCGTGCCTGGGTTGCAGGGATGATTGTTTTTGTGCAGGAAGGGACATCTTCCTGCACAAAAACAATAATTGATTCATTATCCTCTTTTTATGGTTGCTGTAGAATGCAGCATGCATAAAAAGAAGATAAAGAAAAAAATGAGGAGAAATAAAAGTATTTCTCCTCGTTGCGCCACTCCTACGCCTTCCCTGGGGAGGCGAAGGATTCAGGCGCATTCCAAGCTTTACGAAACTTTGCAAATCTGGGAATGTGTCAGTTTCCATGGCTGTTGCGTGGGAACACCCACAGCAATACCCATACAAGGTCCCTTTCATGCAGAGCATTGCTTGAAAGCAGCCCATATTTACAAGGCCAGGGAAAGTCAGGCAGGGTGACTTTATGTGGCCTGGTAAATGTGGGCAGGCACCAGCACCGCTGGTGCATCTAAAATAATCAAGCACCGGCGGCGCAATGGTCTTGTAAATAAGGCTCTGTGAGTCTGAAATGCTTCTGGCCAGAACACATGAATAGTGGGGAAAGCCTTTGTATAAGGAGCAGGGAAGTGAGGTAGGCAACAAAGCCATCCAGTCATGAGGAAGGGGCTGACTCAGACCCCTCTTTGTATATTAGATACAAAAGATCTGACTAAAAAAGCTATTCTTAACCAAGATCTAAAAATGAGACATTACCACTGGTATAATGAGAACAGAAATCATTTGTATACCTTACTACCCCTTTTTTACCACAAGGTGTTAATCTGACACAAAAACATAGCTAATACATGGCACACATGTTTCTGCGCTCGTTATTAACTGTGGAACGTATATGAACCTTTCTCCTGAAACCTAAAAAACCCTAGAAGGGAAACAGGTCTGTTTTTTCGTTCACACTATATTTTCATTGGCTATAGCGTGGGTAAGTTAGATATTAAATGCAGATAGAACCCTTCAGGTAACAGCAGACTCTCTCTAATGTCCACGACAGTGTGCTTGTATACTGAGGGGCAGATTAACAAGCCCCTTGCGACACATTTGCGCCGCCGTTACGTCACTTCTGTGACGCAGCGGCAGCGTAAACCATGCGCCACGTTGCGACTTATTTACAACGTGACGCATCTAGGGAGATGCGTCACGTTGTAAAGCCCTGCGCCACATTAAACCTGCGTCAGGTTTAATGTATGCAGGGTGGGCGTTCCGTCGGAAAAATCCTCGTAAAAGTGACGCAGTGAAATCTACAAGATTTCATTGAGTCACTTTTCAGAGCCCGCTGCGACAAAACCTTACGCCTGCTTGAAGCAGGCGTAAGGAGTGGCGCAGCACGTTAGGTATGGGCAGTCCCTGAACATTGCTGGAGTTGCGTCGCGCTTGCAACACGACTACAGCAATGCGCCGCCCTTACGCCATCAGATGCGACACGCATATGTCTATCCCTGCGCCACGGTGCGCTGCATTGTAAATGGGACGCATCCGTGGTGGCGCAAGGGTAGAATTGCGTGTCGCATCGGTACTGGCGCATCCCTGCTAATATGCAGGGATGCGCCAGTCCTTGTAAATCTGCCCCTGTGAGTACATTATAATAGGTCAATATAGTAACAGGATACTGTTATGTAAATTAATACACTCTATTGGAGATACAGTGATTTTATTATACCTGAGGAGTGCATATCTGCAACACCAACCTTGGTCTCCGTCCTCCCTGCAACTGCCACAGTAGGAAATTCCAAGAGTGCTTGGACTCCAGTTCCACATTCCAGTCATGACATAAGCCATAAAAGATACTCAACAATACACAACGTGTGCATTCATTAGAAATTAAAAAACCATCATGCCTCTCAAAATCTTACAACTAATTACCAAACATTATAAATAAGCGTAACCTGTTTTAATTTTGTTACTACCGAGACTGCAAACGTAATAACGCATACAATTATGAAGTTTCCTCCTGTTTGATTATAGATGTGCAGGTATACGAGCCCGTTAGTGCCTGCCCAATTAAACCACCGACAAACAGAAAAAAACTGTCACGGATTTTGAGTAGCTTAAACTAGCTCACGGACGCATAATAAGCTATTTTTTTCTCGCCATAGTAAACACTCTTTCGATTGCGAGTAAATTTACCTAGGCAATTGAGCTAATGTTGACTGCGGTCCTCGCGTGATCCCTTGGCCTGCGGGCATTGATTGCGAGTGAGGCTGGCAGAAGGGCAGCCGGTCCCAGTTGGCAGGTTGTGATAATTGCATTAGATGTCAGCTCTGCTTCATTCTGGCTAGGCAGCGAACGTGTATGCCTTAAAGATGATGCCCAAAGGTCCTCTGCGCCTCGAAAACCACACTGCATTAGAGCTGCTTAAATGGCAGGCTGTCTCATGCTACCACTGCATCTGCTACCCGGGGGCTAGGAAAAGTTGTTTTATCGTTGCATTGTATTATATTGCAAAATGTATATAGTGCTTACTACTTCTATGTGGGGCACTGAAGCGCTTGCCTACATGGGTAGCACGTTACACCGTGTAGGGTGTGTGGTTGGGAGTGTGCAGTCTTTGCCTTGATCCAGTGTAGGAAGTCGTGCTGAATGACCATCGAGGTGTGGTTATCATGTGCGACACAACAATTAGCTGTGGGATGGATGAAGAAGTGCAAAAGACAGGCGCATAGTTGTTGGCAGCTTTGAGCAGCACTGCAGTTCCCTTTACGGTATTTCTTATGCACGTTGTCCACTTAGCAGGTAACTGCACTGGGTTGTCCACCCTAAGATATTTAGTTTAAAGTTTACGGACCTAATCAGGCATAGGTTAAAGGAAGAGATGATGGAGAGATCGGCTAGGATGGACTTTGTTAATATCATCCATAACCAAGACTACTGGCATTATGCGGCAGAGGCTGTCCAAATTATTCAACAGGGTTAACTAAATTATGTGACAAGAGAAGGCAAATTATGGGGCATAATGCGGTACATTTTGAAATAGTATTACCTAATTATTTTGCCATTTTCTGGCATACGGAAACTGTCTGGGAAAAAGATTCATATTATAAATAATAAAACAATAAGCCACTGAAAGATGACCAGTCAACCTTTGAGAAGAGCCTTCCAGTGCACAGGAATGTGTGTCACTGTGGGTTTTACTAGCCTTTGATCCATTTGAGGTATAAACAAATGTTTTTTTTTGTAAAAGTCTGCAGATTATGCAGCAGATAATGGGTTATGTGGCAAATGAGGCAAATCTATACGTATGCAAAAAATGCCTCGGCCACAGAATCGCATAATTCCACTTGTCCTGTCTATAGCTGACTGTCACTGTGAGAGGTCAAGAAGCCGTCATAGTCTGTAAATTGTTGGGACCTGCAGTGGTGGACTAAATTTAAATCCTATGATGGCCAGCGGCATGGAGCAGATCTCTTGAGTTAGTGCATTCCTGTTCAGTTGGTGGTGGGCGGCTTATTTGTTGTGGCCTGTTACAGCATTGGGTGATGGATATGATTCCTAACAGTTTTATCTTATGTGAGTGTAAGAGTGTCAAGTGGTAAAAGGGAATTATTATGCACCCCATATGAACTACAATCGACTGCTAAATCTCTGAGTGTTATGGTATTAATATTAGTGTGAGTTATACATTGTATTGTATTGTAATTACATTTATATAGCATTTACTACCCTTGACAAGGTGTTCTAGGGCTTTATGCCCGACAGCACACTGCTCCTGAACCCAGGGTTAGTAGGTTTTTTTGGTTATTGCTGGCGGCTGGGATTAGTCTTGTGCTCTTAAGGAAATAATTCCATGCCTTTGCTCCAGTTTCTACTTGTTAGACTAAATTAATTTGATTTGGGTGCTATCTCTTGTGGGAGGGGATATGCAAATTCATGCATTGTATGGCATTATAAATAGATGAGGTACAGGAGATCAGGTACTATTAGGTTGCAGGGGTATGGTTTTTAGAGAAGTGGTAGTGGTATATGAAATGAGGTGTGGGCAATATGCAGAGATACAACAATAGAAATTAAGGCAAACATGCACGTGACTTAGAGTAGGCTGTATCAGAAAGAGAAGGCATGCAAAGGATGGAAAGAAAAGAGAGTAATTTGTTAAAAAAAAGGGAGAGTTAGGAATTGGAAGTTTTAATTGAAGGTCAGTTTTCATGCAGGATTTTTAGGAATGTTGCGGAGGCTTTCTGGGATAGCATGCAAAACTATAAAAAGAAACAGCATTATTTGCATATATTGCAATATCACTGTAGGCCATGCGAGCACCAGCATGCACACACACACCACCATCACCCATGGGTAAATAAAATTAAAATAAATATCGTTTTATTTACCCATAAAATCAGATGGAAGAAAATAGTAAAATATCAATGTTGTATTTGAAATGTTTGTGCTAGAGATGCTACTTTCCTTTTCCTTTGTTGATCAGGACATGCTAAGCAAGAACAGAGTCTGTTTTAGTGAGTTTTTGTTAAATAATTCTTCTCAGGGCAGGTAGCACAGGGGCTGTATCCAATCTGGAGCACCTACAACATAGGCACAATGAAGGGTAAGATCTTGCATCTATCTGTCACTTAGCCTTCCTGCAGCAGCAATTAGACACACAAAAGGAAAGGCTCTGTTTACAAACGTCCTCACCTGAGCAATAGAAACTGTAGTTCCACCCCTCAAACTTACTGTTTGCCAAACCCACAGTCTTCAGGAAAAACAAATAATCAGCAGGCCCTTCCTAACTTGGCCGAAGTTGAATTACTAAGTGAAGCCCTGTCAACATTCTCTCCTTCAGTGTATGTTCTCCACCTTTAAGTCATAGGAATGTCCTATTACTTACCGGTAAACTTCATTACTCCTGGTCCCGTTGTCCTCATCCCCTTCATAACTAATGAGATAGTCCTATCTCGCATACAGAAAAAAGAACGAAGGAATGCTGGACCTACCCCTCCCCCTCCCTCTGGGAGTACATAAGCGTACAGGTCCCAGCATTCCTCCTGACAATACCAAGCCCAGATGAAGGCCGGCAAGGCAGGGAGGGAGGGAGGGAAGCCATGAAGGGGACGAGGACAACGGGACCAGGAGTAATGAAGATTACCGGTAAGTAATAGGACATTACCCCCAGGTCCCTCTAGTCCTCGTCCTCTTCATAACTAATGAGAATACCCAAGCAGACACCGGCATTCGTCAACAATAAACCACCAGAACCAACAGAAATGCAAAAGTCCAGGGATTTATTGAACAGCAAACACAAGAAATTCAGGAGCACACAGCATGCAGTACACCCAAACCAAAATTATCATCCCCCAACAAATTCTGAAGGCGATAATGCCGAATAAAGGTATTAGAGGACGCCCAAGTGGCCGCCCTACAGATCTCAGAAAGGGGAACACCACCAACCTCAGCCCAGGAAGCAGCCATCCCACGGGTAGACCTCCCCTGAACCCCCGCAGGAGGAGGAGACCCAGAAAGAGAGTAAGCCAAAGTAATGACCTGCTTCAGCCAACGACCAATGGAGGCAGAAGAAGCCTTCCCGCCACGAGAAGAAACCCCAAAGGAAACAAAAAGGGAGTCAGACTTCCGAAATTCCGCAGTGCGCTCCAAGTAGAAACGCAACGCCCTGCACACATCCAACAAAGACCAAGGAGGATCCCCGGAGAGTCCAGATCAGACCCCAAGGCAGGTAACACCAACTCCTGAGAACGATGAAACTGGGAGGAAATCTTCGGAACAAAAGCAGAATCCAAACGGAGAACCACCCCATCCGCGGAAAAGGACAAAAAAGGCTCCCGGGCCATCAAGGCCCCCAATTCCCCCAGGCGACGGGCAGAAGTAATAGCCACAAGAAAGACCACCTTGAGAGTCACAAACTTAACGTCCACCTCCGACAGAGGCTCAAACGGAGGAGCCACTAAAGCCCAAAGAACCAAAGGCAGATCCCACAAAGGAAAGGAAGGACGCACCACCGGTCGAGACAGAGAAAAACTTTGAAGAAGACGTGAAACCAGATCTTCGACATCAGACAAATTCCCCAAGGGGAACGGAAAGCCCGAACAGCAGCCCACTGAGCCCTTAAAGTGGAAACAGCCAAACCCTTCTCAAAACCTTCCCAAAGGAATTGCAGCACCACCTGCAAAGAGCACACCAAAGGGGACAAATCCAGAGCCAAACACCAACGACGAAAATTACCCCAATGACGGTCATAAGATTTGAGGGTAGACGGACGACGGGACCCCTGAAGAGCCACTGCTAAATGCTCAGGAAACCCCTCTGACGCCAACCCTGCCTTTCAACTTCCACACCGACAGACGCAACCTCAGAAGAGACAGCGACGGAGCAGACCGCAGGGGGGAAGGAGACAGAGGAAGAAACCAGGGACCCTGTACAGCCAACAACCGCAGAGTCGGAAACCAAGACCTCCGAGGCCAAAATGGAACCACAACTACTACCACTCGATCCTCCCGACACAGGCGGGCCAAAAACCGGGGAATCAGCGCTAGAGGAGGGAAAGCATAGAGGAGCCTGGATGGCCAGGGAATGGACAGGGCATCCACTCCCCAGCAACCCTCCTGAGGACCCCGGGAGCAAAACCGGGGCAGCTGGGTATTGAGCCGGGAAGCAAAGAGGTCGAGAAAGGGAAGACCAAACCTCCCGGACACAAGCCAAAAAGCCACCGGAGTCAGAGACAACTCCAGAGAGGCGGGAAACAACGGCTGAGGGCATCCACCACCCCGTTGTCCATGCCCCGAATATGGACCGCTGACAGAGACAACAGATGCCCCTCCGCCCAACAGAACAGGGGGAGCACCACCGAGTTCAGGGAGGAGGAGCGAACACCCCCCTGATGATTCAGGTAAGCAACCGTCACCGTGTTGTCTGATCTCACCACAACATGGTGACCGAGTAACCGAACCCGAAACCCCATCACAGCCCGGAACACAGCCGACAGTTCCCTCCAATTGGACGAACGACGACTCTCCGGAAGGGACCAATGACCCTGAAGGGACAGGGAACCCAAGGTCGCACCCCACCCGAAAGAACTGGCATCCGTAGTCAGGACGACCGGAGAAGACGGTTGCAGAGGCAGGCCCGCGATAGATGGGCCGACACCGTCCACCAAAGAAGGGCAGGGTGGACCGAAGGGGACACAGGAAGAAGACAATCCAGCTCGCGAGACACAGGATCCCAGCGAGACAGAAGGTACAACCAGAGAGGACGGAGGTGAAAACGAGCCCAGGCCACAGTAAACACCGTCGCCGCCATGAGGCCCAGAAGAGCGCAACCAGAGGCGAACCGGAAAGGAACCCCCCGCATGAACCTCCGAGCCAGAGACACCAACGTCAAGACCCGAGGCACGGGCAGAAACACCCTGCCGAGATCGGTCCAAAACCGGGCTCCAATGAAAGTCAAGTCCTGGGAGGGCGACAGCTGACACTTGGGCAGATTTAGAAGAAACCCATGATCCCTCAACACAGAACACACCACCCCCTGAGCCTCCAACAACAGGGACCGAGATGGAGCATGGATCAACCAGTCGTCGAGGTAAGGGTACACTAGGATCCCCCGAAGATGCAACACAGCCACCACCGGAGCCACCACCTTTGTAAAAACACGTGGAGCAGACCTCAGGCCGAACGGCAGGACCAGAAACTGAAAGTGACGCCCCTGAACACAGAACCTCAGGAAGCGACAGGACCGGGGATGAACCGGGACATGGTAGTATGCGTCCTGAAGATCGAGGGTGCACATGAAATGGCCTGGAAGCACCAACGGAATCACCCGCTGAAGAGTCTCCATGCGAAAAGGCAGATGAACCACCCATTTGTTCAGGGCCTTTAAATCCAGGACCAGGCGGAACCCCCCTGTCACCTTGGGAACCAGGAAAATCTGAGAGTAAAACCCCAGCCCGACTTCCAGAGGAGGAACCTCCTGAATCGCACCCTTCCGAAGAAGAGCATCGATCCCTAGAGACAGCTCGACCTCCTGGACAGACAGGACGGCCAAGGAGTCGGACGAACCCCCGAGTCTGGAGGAGGTCAGGAGAACTCTATGACATGACCCATGCAAATGATGTCCAACACCCAAGCGTCTGAACAGGACTGCACCCAGGCAGGCAGGAAGAAGCGCAGCCGACCTCCTAACAATGATCCGGGATCCCCAGTCATATAGTCAGGAACGCAGCTTGGGAGGGGGGGACTTAGCCTTCCTATCCCGGCCACGGCCGGAAGAAAACATTCCCCGTCCCCCAGAAAACTGCCTACGAGAGGAAGGACGGAAAAAGGATTTAGGCCTAGAGGAAACAGAAACAGTAGAGGCCTGCTTAAAAGAAGAAGAATGCTTCTTTTCCTTAAACAACTTATGCAACTTATCCTCCAACTCCTCCCCAAACATCATTCTCCCATTGAAAGGCAGACGTAAAGCGCAAGCCTTCTGGGCAGAGTCTGTCTTCCAGTCCCGCAACACAAGATTGCGACGAGCAGCCACACATGCCCCACTGGAAAGGGCAGAGGCCTGCACCACATCGAAGGACACATCCGACAGGAACTCCACTTGTCTCTCAATATGCTCCAGAAGACCGGAACAGTCAGTAGCATCATCCATTGATTGGAACAGGGACTTGAGATCCGAAAGCAAGGACTGCGAAACATAGGTCCCATAAATGCCAGCCCGCAAAGCCAAATGAGAACCAGAATACACCTTCTTAAGGGAGGAATCAACCTTCTTATCAACAGGATCCTTCAGCACCACATCCTCCACCAAGGAAGTGCGACCCACCAGACTGGCCACAAAGGAATCAATAGGGATTGAGTCCGGCAAATCCGCAGCCATATCCTGCAAAGGATAAAGTTTAGCCATGAAACGAGGGAGCAAGATCCGATCAGGATCCACCCACTCCCGCTGCAGGACATCCTTAATAAAAGGATGAACAGGCACATCAACAGTAGAAGAGCTTTGAAACTGGTGCAACAAGGGACCACTAGACGTACTGGGAGCCTCACCATCCGGAAACCCCATGTTAGACTTGACATGTTTCAGTAACCCAGCCAACACGTCCTTGTCAATGTACTTGCCCTTGTGCTCAGAATCCCCCAACCACTCAGCCTCGCCACCAGAGGAGCCAGAGGACACCGGACCAGTGCCCTTAGAATGAGCACCATCACCTCCCATCTCGCTAAGAGTCTCCCTGATGAGACAGCAATTCGGGCATCACCGCACTCCCTGCGACGCCGAGACCTGGCAGGAGAAGGGGAGGATGAAGAATCAGAGGAGGAGGAGCGCTCCCTATGGCGGCTCTTACGAGCATGTTTCCCCATGTCGACTGTGCGTCAGCAACCCAGCCAACAAGGAATCCAAGAGCCCACCAGGTATAGGCGAAGACTAGAAGAAAGCACCAATGCCCCCAAAACTGCAGAAAGCAAGATATCGGCAGGAGAAAATGACACACAGCCAAAACCGCTATGCGGTACTCACCCGCGCGGGCTCCTAAAAGCTCTCAAACGAAGGAGCCCGCCTCGAAATGCCTGACTTCCGCCGCACCGCTGAACCCGGAAGACAGGCAACACGACCCGGAAGGCGGAACCACAGCAACCCTCCTTCCGTCGGCCGTACACGCCGCGCTCCCCCCGGCAAAGCCCGGTAAGCCGGGAGGGGCGGCCAGAAAACCCCAGCAACTCCAGGAGGTAAAAACGGGGCCCGTACCACACCCCCCAAGCCCGGCAGGGAGGGTGAGGAAACAGCAAAAACACGAGGACACTCACCCGGCAGCATCCATGTGAGTACACCAGCACAGACAGGAGCAAGAAAGCTCCTGCAACGTTCTCTCTCCGATAGGCAGAGACAGAAAAAAAGAACAGGAGGAATGCTGGGACCTGTACGCTTATGTACTCCCAGAGGGAGGGGGAGGGGTAGGTCCAGCATTCCTTCGTTCTTTTTTCTGTATGCGAGATAGGACTATCTCATTAGTTATGAAGGGGACGAGGACTAGAGGGACCTGGGGGTAATGTAGGTAATACACTACCACTTTAGAATCTGTTACTACAGCAACATGTGGCAAAATTCTGGAGAAAGCCCAGCATTTCTTTTTCAAGGTATGCACTGTGTCCTTTTAACCTTCATCGCGAGATCACACATTTTTTACAGGCATTCTTCATTGAAAATACACTTGGCCCTGTGATTGTACTCATGCTTTATGAGCATTGTGACATGTAGCCTTGAAGATATGAGCCTTGGCTGCAACAAGACATCTTTAACTGATCTTTGAACAACCTGATGTACTGTTTAGGGCTTATGTGCGCCTGAGCTTGTTTGGGGGGGGGGTAGGGGGGTGGGGGGGTGGGTAGGGGGGTGGGAGGGGGGGGGTAACATGATTTCCTCACCGTCCCTGTTTAGTCACTAAAGCTCTTCTTTTTTATGTCAAAAGGAAAGCAATAATGCCTGTAGATCACAAGATCGACTGACATTTCAACAGCCTTTCATAATAAAGGTGCTAACAACGGGTGCAGAACTTCACAAAATGTCTAAAATACTTCCAGATTATGTTCGGTGCCCACAGCTGATATCCAATTCCAACCTGTAGGCAACATGTTAAAATCTGTCCTTTAGGAATCGCTCAGTTTTTTATTCTTACTATGCCTCTATAACAATACCATTCAATTAAACATAATAATGTCCTACCACCAGACAATCCAGTCTTGCAGTGCACTATTCACTATTACTATTCTCAATAAATTATGAATATTTGTTTTCGATTCGTGGAGGAAGGAGGCACATGAGGCTAGAAGAAATGTACTATTTTTCTTTGTACAATTGCTGTTGAATGCTGCCTCAGTGCTTTTAAGATAGCATTGATCATATTAACTTGGTGTGACTTGAGATTTCCACAGTCGCACACTTGTAATCTATATCAAGCCCTCCTGGTAAAGTATGTATAAATGTATATTACATTAAACAAAATAATTTTATTGCAAATGCCATGATGCAAGACTGAATACTTTCTACCCTGTTTGAATTGTGAGATATTGTAGGTTTTCTTTCACCCCTTTGCAGACCGTGGAATGAGAATGCATGCACTATCTGCCCAGAGTTTTCAACTCTAAATGCCGGGATATGCAATCAGCAGCTTTCTTCTGTAGTCTCTCGAGTATGCTATTGTTGTAAATATAAAGGTAGCCCATCCAGGTAGATTCTTCAAGTATCTTTATTCAGGTAGGATGTTACAAGATGAGAGCCTCACCAGGAGCAGCCTCACTGCTGCTCAGCCCATCACCGACTGACTCTCACACACATGAACATTCCATTCACCAACATTCTCTCACACAGACACCCAGGCTGAGCAGCAGTATAACACATCTCCTTCCTTTAAGGGAATACAAAAACTCTCAGAACAGTATCAGAACAAATGCAAGAAATAAATCACAAACATAGTTCTGAAAAGTGGCATGAAAATTAATGATGGTGAATTCATGCAGAAAGAATAAAGTAGAAAGAAAGAGACACGATAATACACCATCTCCCTTCTTATCACAACACGACCCACACTCACACACCAAAAACTACCAACAAACCAAAGTACCAAAATCATGCAAGCTGGCCAGGCAAACACGAAGAAAGTACAAGAGTGCCAACAACAAGGTGTAGGAGAAGACCAACCAAAGAAGCAAAGAAAAAAAAACAAAGAAAGGGTGAAAGCAGCTGCACAGGAAACATGTAACAGAAAAGCTGACTTTCACTCAAAATCCACACCGAAAACAACAAAACACATAGATGGTGAGCTCACAACAAAAAGGAAAGCAGTAGAAGAGGAGAAGCAAACAACATAAAAGCACTACCCCCAACACAAGCTGGGGTGGAATGTGTGGTCACACACCACACGACACAATGCAACACACCAAAAATGCAGAACTCCCCCCAGCGCAAACTGGGGTGTGATGTGTAGAAAACACTCTACACGGAATCTAAGCAGGCACACAAGACTTTACTCAACTCGTAAAGAACTCCCCCCAATGCAAAATGGGGTGTGATGTGTAGAAAACACTCTACACGGAATCTAAGCAGGTGCACAAGACTTCACTCAACACGTAAAGAACTCCCCCCAACGCAAAATGGGGTGTGATGTGTAGAAAACACTCTACACAAAATCTAAGCAGGAGCATAACGCTACACCCAAAAACTACAGCACTTCCCCCAACAACAAGTTGGAGTGTGATGTGTGGAAGGGACTCCACACGGAACAAAACACTCCTAACGCAAACCTTGACGTGCAAAAGGAAACACACCTAATGCAAACCTAAGGTACATATGCACTTCCCCCAACGCAAGTTGGTGTGTGATGAGTGGAAGGGAAACTCTACACAGAACAAAAACACTCCAAACGCAAACCTTGCACATAAGGTAAGTAAATGCACAACTGAATATCAAGCAACAACATCAATGAAAAGGAAAAACCACTCACTCTACGAAATACGTACAACACTGGGTGGTTATACAGCACCAACCCATAACCACGAAAAAGTGGTAGACATCACTGCAACACCCAATAAAAAAAAAACATCACTAAGAAGATAAGCACACACTCTCCAAGGGACACTCCCCAAAACAACCATGATGTGCGAGGGGAGAGTGTAAGTCACACAAACAACACAAGGTGGAGTAAGTACAATCACATAGTAAAATGGAGCACCATTCAAACATGCAAAGAAATCTTCGCACACAGAGCACATACAAAACCTCTGCAAAAACAACAGTGAAGCATGGAGCAAAGAAAGAAATAATAGATTTTAAGTTTGGGTAGAAGTGGAAGTACAAGAAACCACACTTACAATTTGATGTTCGCCGCTATTAGGATTAAAACCAGTCGCTAGAATTAAAATACCACTTAAATGTCAGCACATAACAACCAGAATATAAATAGATTGCTAATGTGTTCAATGTCAAAAACAAGCACAGGTAAAGGACATTTGCACGTTGTGAAGGTGAGTGCTGAGGAAACCATGGATCAGGAAATGGAAAAGTCTCACCAGATTCTTCATGCGACAATAGTACGTGCACAAAAAACACGACAAGTGGACCGGAGGAATAAAACTTCCTATGCGATGAAGTAGAGAACAGCAGCAGTAGACGTCCCCGGACTCCTTCAATTGCTCGTAGTAAATTCATCGGCAACAGACGTGGTTGGCAAGTTAAACAGACCGGAACACTTGCGGCTTCTGCCAACCACAAGATGGTAGCACGCACCGGTGACGCCGCGCCGGATGGCTCCCAGCATCACTGTGCTCCCAAACGTGCCATACAGCAAGAAACTTCATGGACGTCACCGAGGACAGAAAGGGGGCATCGCGTGACAGCTGAAGAAAGGTAAGCATGCACGGGCTCTGTGTATGCTCGTGGCAAGTTTTGAATGTGTGTGAGCGGTTCAATTGCCATGGAGAAGACACACACAGCGGTAGAGCCCATTACAAAAAAAATTAGAAAGTAACCACAGTCAAGTATCTCAAACCCAGCATCAGTCTTCCCGATAATAAATACACGTATAAGCTCACCAGGGGAGACGAAGCAGAAATAGCGGCTTTTGTGCGTTATGCTGGAATCAGGCAAAAGTGGCCTCAGAAGCACCTGGCAGTAGAAAACCACAAAAAAAAAAGGAACATGTCACACACGAGCTTCATGTACAGGAGGCACTCTCCTGAAACAGCAAAACAGGAGCCACTTGGGTTGGGGCCATCAATTCCAGGGTCAAATGTGGTACTCTCATCTAAAGCAACAGGAGAGGGAAAACACCACCAAAGCATCAGGATGGGGAAAAACAAAATCCAAGAGGTACTGACACATTCGCGTTGCAACAGGGAAAGCAGTTCCAAGGGAGCAGGGTGGAGGAAGAGAAAGTCCACCATAAATTGGCACTCACGGGTTGGGCGACCAATGGGGTGGTCACTGGTGGGGCTCGGGGTGCCAGATTCTTCAAGTTCCACTTAAATTTCTTCGGCATCAATCCAGTACCTTCCAGCTTGACAGTTTCAGTCCAATCAGGTGGCACACGCAGGTTCTTCCTTCTCAAAACGTCGCCAACATATGTTGTAATATAAAGGTAGTCCATCCAGGTAGATTCTTCAAGTATCTTTATTCAGGAAGGATGTTACAAGATGAGAGCCCCACCAAGAGCAGCCCCACTGCTGCTCAGCCCATCACCAACTGACTCTCACACACATGAACATTCCATTCACCAACATTCTCTCACACAGACACCCAGGCTGAGCAGCAGTATAACATCTATCACATCTCATGTACACCAAATTTAGTAACTGTCTTAGAACCTATAAATAGGTAGCAGCATGTTAACTATGTGGATAGTGTGACACATTTTCATTCACACAGTAAAAGCCACAGCCATGGCTTTTTCTTCCAGAGGCCTTGGCTATATGTGGAGTTTCTTTTCTATTATTCTGCCTATGTCACTGACTTAACTTGTGTTCTTTGGCAGGCTCCTCCACTACACTAAAGTGGGTGAAGAGGGTCCTCTGGCGCTCATACAAATTTACAACAAAAAATCAAATAGAAACAATGACACATATCCTGCGGTGCATTCAAAAGGGAGAACATCCACCCGAATTCCCCAATTTGTCAATCAATGATTGAACAAAACGTTTTACAATTTCTGAAGCACACGCACAGTATAAATATGTAAAGAAGCAAAAAATTCAAATCCTTTGGGCTTGTTCGGTCCTTTATTATAATAAATCTTCCATTCCCTTACGCCAACGCGTTTCGTCGTCTTTGGGCATAAACCCTACGACTTCCTCAGGGCTGGAAGTAATACAAACAATCTTGTAATACACCGAATTTTTGTATAGATACATTATACACGATATAAGCCCAAACATAACCATTGTGCGTCAAGGGACTAATCAAAGCAAAAACATTTTTGTGTGCATATTTTCATGCTAAAATAATCGTACGCAAACACAATATGTATATAATAAATGAATGAAATTCAGAATGTTCTACCTATATTTACACAAACATCCAATACCACAATGTCACCCTCGTGTAAGTGAATCAACACAAAACCCAATAATAGCCAATGTGCAATTCATTATTATTGAACCACCAGTGGATTGCAAACTCCATTGCAATACAAATACGTAACCAAAATAAGAAATGATACCTTAATATCTAATTCCAGAATCCTTTCTGCGAAAATTAATTAAATAAAAGCCAAATTAGCTCAAAATACATAAGGCATGAGGCAAAAGCTGTTCATTACGTCATATTATCAGCTAAATCGCCAAACTCTCAAGGTAAGGCTTACCTCTATCTTCAGTCTTGATTCCAAGTAAGGATTATCTTAATTAAGTAAAATGTTCAACCCCACTCACGACCCTGTAAGGAAACGCAACAAAGACATAAACCATGACACTAATCAAACATATAGATCGTATACCAACAATCAATTCACCAAATAATCTACACTTACCGCTTATGTAATAAACAAGCGAGTCCAGGTCAACATATCAATATGCTGTAAACAGGAGCGGAAGATATAATTCCGCTAATTACAACAGGTCCCTGCAGTACGGGGTATCCTGTGAAATAAACGAGGAAAGCACGGTCAATTATCGGTACCGGCTTCCAACAAACTATATTCTTCTAATAAGAGAAGACCCGCAACGTTACACATACCTGTAACACAGATTCTTCGTGCCGCACCACGATAAGGTGAAGACGGACTCCTCGTCCCGTTAGGGATTTAAAAACCTTCCCAGAAAGCAAAAAGTAAAAAGTAAAGAGGTGACTACAATACCAGCATCACCAGCGCCATATTGGAATGGGTAATAGACGGTAAATCACCCGTTACTATGTCAGACTGCTTAGAAATAATAACATTTCCCATTTACATATTGCCAAGTAAAGTGTCAGGATTTGTTTTGATCTATATTTCATCAAACTTCAAAATTGAAAAAAATGTGCTTTCCCAAATAAAGAAAACTCAACCCATAAGTATATTTGAAGCTAATAAATCATATTAAAATATAAAACCAATTTCCACATTACTAGGGGTCGTGTAGCAACCGATCCTAAAGTCCATCCCAAATTGCCTTATGTAAAAGTGCAATTACTTCCTACTCAAGCCTCATCCTATACCTCACACCTCTGTATACATAAGTACAAATAGCGGGCTATGTCTATACACTATAGCCAATAATAAATGAATAAATCCATGCCATGAATACTACAGCCATTAATCACCAAGAAAATACTGCAATTCCCGATCATAATTGAGCCCCTCCTCCACGGCCCGCAAACGCATGATCCACCGTGCCTCATGCCTTCGTAATTTCAACTCTCTATTACCACCACGTGGGTCTAGTTTAATATGTTCTATACCATAGAACATAAAAGTTTTATTAGGACCTTGTGCATTACAATTATAAACATGTTCAGCAATAGGATATCTTATATCATTATGCTTTATCGCTCGCATATGTTCTCCAACACGTTCTTTTAATGCCCTAATAGTGCTCCCCACATAGATTTTGTCACACTTCTATTATGATTGAAATTACGAAGGCATGAGGCACGGTGGATCATGCGTTTGCGGGCCGTGGAGGAGGGGCTCAATTATGATCGGGAATTGCAGTATTTTCTTGGTGATTAATGGCTGTAGTATTCATGGCATGGATTTATTCATTTATTATTGGCTATAGTGTATAGACATAGCCCGCTATTTGTACTTATGTATACAGAGGTGTGAGGTATAGGATGAGGCTTGAGTAGGAAGTAATTGCACTTTTACATAAGGCAATTTGGGATGGACTTTAGGATTGGTTGCTACACGACCCTAGTAATATGGAAATTGGTTTTATATTTTAATATGATTTATTAGCTTCAAATATACTTATGGGTTGAGTTTTCTTTATTTGGGAAAGCACATTTTTTCAATTTTGAAGTTTGATGAAATATAGATCAAAACAAATCCTGACACTTTACTTGGCAATATGTAAATGGGAAATGTTATTATTTCTAAGCAGTCTGACATAGTAACGGTGATTTACCGTCTATTACCCATTCCAATATGGCGCTGGTGATGCTGGTATTGTAGTCACCTCTTTACTTTTTACTTTTTGCTTTCTGGGAAGGTTTTTAAATCCCTAACGGGACGAGAGTCCGTCTTCACCTTATCGTGGTGCGGCACGAAGAATCTGTGTTACAGGTATGTGTAACGTTGTGAGTCTTCTTATTAGAAGAATATAGTTTGTTGGAAGCCGGTACCGATAATTGACCGTGCTTTCCTCGTTTATTTCACAGGATTACCCTGTACTGCAGGGACCTGTTGTAATTAGCGGAATTATATCTTCCGCTCCTGTTTACAGCATATTGATATGTTGACCTGGACTCGCTTGTTTATTACATAAGCGGTAAGTGTAGATTATTTGGTGAATTGATTGTTGGTATACGATCTATATGTTTGATTAGTGTCATGGTTTATGTCTTTGTTGCGTTCCCTTACAGGGTCGTGAGTGGGGTTGAACATTTTACTTAATTAAGATAATCCTTACTTGGAATCAAGACTGAAGATAGAGGTAAGCCTTACCTTGAGAGTTTGGCGATTTAGCTGATAATATGACGTAATGAACAGCTTTGCCTCATGCCTTATGTATTTTGAGCTAATTTGGCTTTTATTTAATTAATTTTCGCAGAAAGGATTCTGGAATTAGATATTAAGGTATCATTTCTTTTTGGTTACGTATTTGTATTGCAATGGAGTTTGCAATCCACTGGTGGTTCAATAATAATGAATTGCACATTGGCTATTATTGGGTTTTGTGTTGATTCACTTGCACGAGGTGACATTGTGGTATTGGATGTTTGTGTAAATATAGGTAGAACATTCTGAATTTCATTCATTTATTATATACATATTGTGTTTGCGTACGATTATTTTAGCATGAAAATATGCACACAAAAATGTTTTTGCTTTGATTAGTCCCTTGACGCACAATGGTTATGTTTGGGCTTATATCGTTTATAATGTATCTATACAAAAATTCGGTGTATTACAAGATTGTTTGTATTACTTCCAGCCCTGAGGAAGTCGTAGGGTTTATGCCCAAAGACGATGAAACGCGTTGGCGTAAGGGAATGGAAGATTTATTATAATAAAGGACCGAACAAGCCCAAAGGATTTGAATTTTTTGCTTCTTTACATATTTATACTGTGCGTGTGCTTCAGAAATTGTAAAACGTTTCCTCCACTACACTAGTTTGGCTCAACCAGAGCCCCTGGCGTGCACTCTGCTCCTTGGCAGCCCACTCCCCGTCATTCACTGATGCAGCATGTGTTCCTGGACAGCCCTGTCCACTGGCCTGACTCACCCACTGTCACTGGCTGATGCACTTTGAGCCGAGTCCTGGGCAGTCACCCACCAGCCCGGCTCACCCCCATCACTCACTGACACAGTTTATGGTTTGAACCCCCCTGTGTAGCCCTCTGCCTGCTTCCTCCACCTTTGCTTCTGACCATCATACTTTACACAGCACTTTCCTGGAGCTGGCATCAGCTGGATTGGCTGTTTTTCTTTTTTGTCATCTTTGAATTTAGTATTTGCCATCTCCAGATTTCTATCTCCACCCATGGGCAAAGTCATCTCCCGATAACACTGATGCAGTGTACAAAGGAGCACTGCATCAGTGAGCCAGCATCACTACAACTCCATCCAAACCATAATTGTACCTGAACTTTTAACCATTTCCGAAGTTAAAGGTGACCCTTCCTACCTGTAACTATTTATTAAAAAAAAAGACTAGTGGGACCAGGATGGATGGGGGAAGACACAGAAGAGCTTTGAAGAGCAATGTGGAGAGGGAGAGGTGGGGGAAATGAAGGGGAAGAAAGTAAAACAGCTGTTTGCTGAACGAAAGCAATGTCAGCACTGGAAGGATACAAGCCAACCAATCTGATGACTATAAGAATGAAATGCTCTTGAGCAGGACAACACATGAATAGGAGGAAAGCTATCACCTCATGAACAGGTTAGTGAGACAGACAGCAAAGCCATCCAATCATGAACAAGTGGCTGATCTAAAGCAGGCTGTGTCCATACTGGAAAAAATAGGTCAGTCAACAGACAGTTAAAGCTATCTGTAGTCAGGACCTGAAAAGGAGCTTGCAAGTAGCACAATTTCAATCCATCTGTGATAGGAATTTCACTTCTTCTTGTCTCTGCTGTTGTTCTCTTTTGTCATGAAAAGTGATAATGGTCCTATAAAGTTAGCAAAGACATCAACTTTGAAGAACAGAGCACATTTCGCCTATTCACGCACGGAAGGAAAAACACTGTGTAAATTAAAACATGAACACACAAACACAGTGCACAGACTAAAGGCCAAATAAATTTGTTTTGAGACCTGCTTAGGTTAACTCAAAGAAACAATTTTATTAATGCTAATTTCTCACTCTCAATACCATAACAAGATGATCCGTTACTACACTAGACAGAAATCCTCTTTGAATTAGGTGTCAGATGTACTTAGGGATTTTGCAGGCAAAAACCCACATCACAGACTTTGCAATAGCAAAATCCCTTTTTCTAATTTATGAACCTATTTAGCAATTCTGAATATTTTTTATGGATCACAAAATGAGGTTACCAAACTAGACCAAATTTAAATTTCCAGGTGTCGGTTCAGGGTGATCCTTCGAAATGCCAATTCTGTGACCTAGGTATTAATGGTTTGCAACTGTTATTCCAGATGCAAACCATTGCTCTGTTACCAACTTCCAAGTTGGGGAGGTAACTGATTCACAAAGAGGAAGGGGTCTTCCTTGGACCCCTTCTCCTTTGAAAATCAGGGGGGTAGGTTCAGGGGCAGTAGACAGCGGTGCAACAGACCGCTGCCTGGTCTCCCTGTAGGTTTCCAAAGTGGGATTCTTTTGTTTTTGGTAAAGCAGCTATGGTTCCATTAAGGACTAGGTAATAGAAACAGTGTTTTTGCGCTTTTATCTGCATAATTGATGTGAAATGAGTACCAGCTTTTATGTAGCTAAAGTGCATGGATTTTCAATGTCAAAATGTAGTGTAGCTCCTATTTCCCTAACAGGCTCTGCGCATTGGAATAATATCCCCTATAGGTTTGACATAGGACTAAGGTCAGTATGTCCCTATCGAGTATATTAAACTTAATTACTTGTGCCAGCTAGCTCAGAGGCCACTAGAAACTCCTTGACGACAAGAAGGGAGTAGTTTCTGGCAGCCGCAAAACATGACAACTTTGTTTCCCTTTAGAATCAGAACGAGTCCCAGAGTCGTGGAAACAATAGATAACTATTTCACTCAGCTCAATCGTGCATGCTTAGTTTTCCTCAAAGTTACACAGAAAGAAATAGACGGGCGTTTCAATAAAAGGTTTATTGAACAGTCTTGTTTCTCGTGTAAGTTAAATGTGCTGTTACGATCACAAGACTGTATGCGAGATAAATAATGTACAGCGTAAGCAGTAGAAATAAATAATACTGCGATAGCATTATCTTTTAGCAGATATTCATTCACATAAATAACACAGACTAAAAAATGCGAGTACTCATACGATGCGTTTCTAAGCTAGTTCTACCCCAATGTGCCTAACCTAACCTAGGTGTAGGGAGAGGTATGAAGTAGGTGAAGTAGTCCTTACTATGGTATACTAAGAGTATGTTAAGTCTAGTATGCCTAGTATGCCAAGAGTCCCTCTAGGTTCTAGTCAGCTCCATACCTTTAGAATGAGAGAGGTGGGAATCTCTTTGCCAGACTCGAACTCCAACACCCCGCAAGGGAAGTTAGATCACTGGAAGCTGGACTCTCTGCGTGCAGGGATGACAGCGTCTTCTCAGTGCGTCAGGCCGGGAAACGGGCTCCTCTGAAGTCGAGGTCTCCTCTAGTTTACAAGGGCTAGGGAAGGTATATTTATACCTGAGAGGTACCTCACAATGTTAGCATTGACGTGAATCGGTCAGCGGAAGACGTCATGAATGAACCCCTAAGGTATAATGGTTCATGCATAATAGATGAGTCCTTGAAGAAATCAATAGTCCTGTGCTAGGGAAACTCCCGAAGCCTAAGGGTCTGTTCTTCAAGAACTCGTTGTGACGTTAGGGTGGACGGATGTCGGAGACCATGCCTGTATTTGGAGTGCACGGTTTAATGCCTAAATAAGGACTGGGATTTTATGCCTATATAAGGGCAGGGCGAATTGTGCCTATATAAGGACATGATACAGGAAAGCCCGTGTATGGACACCCTAAGAGGAATACAACACCCACTCCACTTTCGTGTGTACGATAATACTAAAATGCTAAACATTTAAAATGCTAAACATTAAATGGAGTACCGCATATTTCTAAAATATTTCTTAAAACCGTTTAAAAAGGCATTTAAAAACCCATTAGAATGCAAAAGGTACTGTACATTTGAAGCATTGCTTTTCATTTCAGGCATATATTTAAAATAAAATGCAATTTGAATGAAATATGCAGAAATATTTACATGTGACAAAAATGATCGATAAGTTTTTTTCAAAATCAAAAGTCATTTCATGTCATGGAAATTAATGAACTTTTTTTAGATTAACACGATGAAAAAAGTGTCTGAGGAAGTACCGCGAAGTCTGTACTATAAGGCTAGTTCTACTTGAAGCAGATTGAAGTGCCATTTTAGTTCGAAAAATGGGAAAAAGTTCAATTTTTGGAAGAGTTCCAAGTTTTTGAAGTATGAAGGCCAAATTGTTACTGCATCTCTGGAACACTGTGGGCTGAATCAGAGTCAGGTTACGGGTCTGGTGTAAACATGAGATCATCTATTTCTGTAGACAAAACATCGTCCACTGAAGTTGGTGTCAGTTGGAACACCTCGTGTAGTAGATTAATTGCACAGAGATGTGAAGCATCGCTTTCAGCATAGGTTGCCGCAGCAATGTTCACGTCCGTTGTTACCTGTGTGCCTGTAGATCTTTCTCGTACCTCAGCAGCAGCCGGAAGCGTCTGTGAGATCTCAATGAATGCTGACATCAGAATAGGCAGCCTCTGGTGCCAACACAGAGCATGGGCCGTTATTGGGACCAGCAGAGTATCGACATCCGTTGGCGTAGCTGATGGAAATGTTAGACAGGTGTCCAACACGCATTCTTCACCGCATAGCAGGCATCGTAGAACAGGTAAGATGCAATCTTGCCAGATTGGTCTGAATGACAGGAACCACGTGGTATTAAGTTCCCGTAGACGAGTCATGCCCAAAAGCTGTACTATTCGCTCACGGCACTTTCGTTCAAGGAGAGCTTTCTCCATTTCGCTCGGAGTGATGTCTGCGAATAGGCTGGCCATAGCGTAATAGCAGGAAGAGAAATAGAATTCCGGCAACAAGTGCTAGAATTAATGGTATGCCACCAAACACCGAATGTGCAAAGTTCGGGATTATTCCGAGTATTGCCTGGAAAGGTGCTAACAGATGCTCTTAAATATGTGTACAATTCCACTTGTATCAGACATGTTGAAGATACGTGTTATCATTTCTACAAAATGTATAGGGCAGTTTGTAGGTATTAAAGTCTGTATCTCAGCCGAAGTCCTTGCTACTTGTAGATCATAGGTTTCTTTGGCCGAGGTCAAAGGCACTGTTTGCTGTAAAAGCATGGCTTTCATTCTGCTTAAAGTATCACTCTTATAAAAGAGACGTTCAGCGAAGGCCATAGAGGCGACTCCCTGACTGTGTCTATTGGGGGAAACAATACTTGCATACAGCAAGTGACCCTGGAGTTGACCGTTACTAGATATGGGATGCCTGGCAACATGCCGCAGCAACTCTGATCATTCAACATGAGGTAACTCCCATTAGAAAGTTGTCCAAACATTGGATTAATCACAGCAGCTGGTGTACCCTGCTGATGGCAAGACAAATTTGCCACAGAACCATTACAAGCCCCGTGTAAAGAAATGTACTGACATATAAGTGAACCGCTCAAAAACACTTCACGATCCCCACTCCAACATTTATATGTATACGGTAAATCCCAAGATGTCTTAAAGTATTCCTTACCCAACCTTTCATATTTGCCTGCTTGCATTTGTGTGAGGCAATACTGAAACTGAAAAGTAGTCACAGGTAATGTGATTTTGCCATGAATGAGCCATTCTGTAGCTAGTTTTTCTGCCACTGTGAATGGTAACTTTTCCAGTTTTTCAATGCTCAGCACTGTATACTTTGCTCCTCTTTGTGCAAGTTCGATCTGTTTATCAGTTAGATTGTATTCTGCAAACAGAGCCGATGTGTTGATGAAACGCCAAGGCACATAGCCCGCTCGCAAAGATTGCAGCGTCCAGCTTAATAACACAATAGAACGCAATTGAGATTGGCCTTGCTGTAACATCGCCAAATCTTGTTCCAGTATGTCGATAGCAGAGGATACAATGCCATCCAATGGATATATTCTGGAGGACAAAGTTGTTAACCCATTGTCGACCACAGAGAGGGTTTTCTCTAAATTAATACGATCAAGTTCACGTATTCGTTCTGCAGCCTCCATCTGTGATACTTTCCATGCTTCATTATAGGCAGCATAAATGCCGGCATATATGAAACGTTTTTGAGGCGGTTTTCTTGGTCCAAGCAAGAATTCCCTAAGGTCTGCGTCCTCTTTAACCCCTTAAGTGCTTCTGTCGGCCAACGGCCGTCGCGAGCACTACCTCGGTAGTGCTGCGCACGTCCGTTGGCCGACACGGCCCCGCCCGCTTAATAGAACGTTTCGCACTGGCGCGGAACGTTCGAAGCAGTTAAGCAGTTAAGTAAGGATAAGTGTAGTTTCACATCCTGTAGTGTAGATTTCTGCAGCCAATCGAGGCATAATTTACCTACACTGTATGTTGTTACTACCCCCGGATGTTGTCTTTGGACGTATCTTGGGTCCGGCCTATGAATAGTAAAGCCCTGAGTTTTATTCAGGAATCTTTCCTGACAGTTGTTCGTGTCTGTGGGCCAGATCAACCATTTTTTCCAATTAGGATTAGATCTGTTGAGTTGTAGTATATTGTCAACTGTCACCACTGCCTGTGTATTATTATCAGTGGCAGGTGTTGGTACAGAAGGTGTGTTCATCTCTTTGATCTTGGCTAGTCCAAGACAAGATGTTTGTTGGACAGTTTCATTCAAAAACATTATTTGATCAGGGATGATGCAGGCTCTAAACAAAGCTTCTATCCCTTGCACTTGCCAATCTTTAGTACCCCAGACAGTTTTTGTGTCTATTGTGTCTTTCCAAAAGTCGAAACCCTGTCTAGACAGTTGGGCATTAACCCCTTCGCTGCTAGGCCTTTTCCCCTCCTGTGCTAAGCCTTTTTTTGGCTATTTGGGGTAGTGCGCGCTTAGGCCCCTGTAACTTTTTGACCACATAAGGTATCCATGCCAAATTTGCGTCCTTTTTTTCTAACATCATGGGGATTGTAAAGGTACCCAGGGTTTGTGGATTCCCCTGGAGGGGACCCAGAAATTAGTCAAAATACAGCTAAATTTTGTTTTTTTTGGAAAAATGCGGAAAAAGGGCTACAGATGAAAGCGTCTTGATTTTCCCTGCAAATGGCATCAAAAAGGGGTTGTGGGGATGAAATCACCATCTTCCCAGCTTTCAGGGACAAGCAGACTTTTGTCAGAAAACCAACTTTTTTACACAGTTTTGGCATTTTTCTGGGACATAGCCTATTTTTGCAATTTTTTGTGCTTTCAACCTCCTTCCAGTTAATGGTAGAAATGGGTATGAAACCAATAATGGATCCTGGAAAGCCAAACATTTATGAAAAGTAGACAAAATTCTGAATTCAGCAAGGGGTCATTTGTGTAGATCCTTAAAGTTTTCCTTATAGAAACTAACAGTTAAATAAAGGAAAAATTGAAAATTAGTTGAAAAAAACAGCCATTTGTGTCAACGTTTTCACCTGTAACTTCTTCTAATTATGACAGCTATTTGAAGGCAATATACCGTTATATCCGCTGGACCTTTCTGGTTGTGGGGATATATAGGACTTGTAGGTTCACCAAGAACCCGACGAACCCAGAGCCAATAATTGAGCAACATCTTGCAATGATTTTTTTTAAGTACCGGGTATATAGCAATTATTTTGGGAAAATGTATACATGGAAAAATTGTTATGAAAGACACCTATGTATTTCTGAAATGGGAACAAAATGTAGATTTTAGAAACAGTAGATATTTGCACATTTCCGAAATTGGGAGTACCCATACTAGCATGAGAATTATAGGTCATTTTTCAAAATGACTTATTTTTTACACATTGTCTTTCATTTGGAAGGCAGAAATGCATCGAAAGTCAATAGGTAATAACAGTTGCTGTACAATTCTGTGTTACCCTAAGTCTCCCGATAAAAATGGTACCTCACTTGTGTGGGTAGCCCTTGTGCCCACAACAGGAAATGGCTCAAAATGCAACGTGGACGTACCACATTTTCACAATGAAAAATTACTCTTTTTTGCAAAGTGCCTAGGTGTAGTTTTTGAACCTTAGCTCTGCCGGCACCTAGGGAAAGCTAGCAAACCTATACATTTTTGAAAACTAGACACCCAGGGGAATCCAGGATGGGGTGACTTGACTGCCTCCCACCAGGTTCTGTTACCCAGAATCCCTTGCAAACATAAAAAATGGTAAAAAAAAAACACATTTTCCCCACATTTCTGTGGTGGAAAGTTCTGGAATCTGCGTGGATCCACAAATTTCCACCCACCCCGCGTTCCCCAAAGTCTTACGAGAAAAATGGTACCTCACTTGTGTGGGTCGGCCTAGTGCCCGCGACAGGAAACGGCGCAAAACGCAACGTGGTCACACCTCAATTTCGCAGTGAAAAATGACCCTTTTTTGGCAAAGTGCCTAGCTGTAGTTTTTGAACCCTACCTCTGCCGGCACCTAGGGAAACCTAGCAAACCTATACATTTTTGAAAACTAGACACCCAAGGGAATCCAGGATGGGGTGACTTGACTGCCTCCCACCAGGTTCTGTTACCCAGAATCCCTTGCAAACATAAAACATTGTCAAAAAAACCACATTTTCCCCACATTTCTGTGGTGGAAAGTTCTGGAATCTGCGTGGATCCACAAATTTCCACCCACCCCGCGTTCCCCAAAGTCTTACGAGAAAAATGGTACCTCACTTGTGTGGGTCGGCCTAGTGCCTGCGACAGGAAACGGCGCAAAACGCAACGTGGTCACACCTCAATTTCGCAGTGAAAAATGACCCTTTTTTGGCAAAGTGCCTAGCTGTAGTTTTTGAACCTTACCTCTGCCGGCACCTAGGGAAACCTAGCAAACCTATAAATTTTTGAAAACTAGACACCCAGGGAATCCAGGATGGGGTGATTTGACTGCCTCCCACCAGGTTCTGTTACCCAGAATCCCTTGCAAACATAAAAAACTGTCCAAAAAACACATTTTCCCCACATTTCTGTGGTGGAAAGTTCTGGAATCTGCGTGGATCCACAAATTTCCACCCACCCCGCGTTCCCCAAAGTCTTACGAGAAAAATGGTACCTCACTTGTGTGGGTCGGCCTAGTGCCTGCGACAGGAAACGGCGCAAAACGCAACGTGGACACACCTCAATTTCGCAGTGAAAAATGACCCTTTTTTGGCAAAGTGCCTAGCTGTAGTTTTTGAACCCTACCTCTGCCGGCACCTAGGGAAGCCTAGCAAACCTATACATTTTTTAAAACTAGACACCCAGGGGAATCCAGGATGGGGTGACTTGACTGCCTCCCACCAGGTTCTGTTACCCAGAATCCCTTGCAAACATAAAAAATTGTCAAAAAAACCACATTTTCCCCACATTTCTGTGGTGGAAAGTTCTGGAATCTGCGTGGATCCACAAATTTCCACCCACCCCGCGTTCCCCAAAGTCTTACGAGAAAAATGGTACCTCACTTGTGTGGGTCGGCCTAGTGCCTGCGACAGGAAACGGCGCAAAACGCAACGTGGTCACACCTCAATTTCGCAGTGAAAAATGACCCTTTTTTGGCAAAGTGCCTAGCTGTAGTTTTTGAACCCTAGCTCTGCCGGCACCTAGGGAAAACTAGCAAACCTATACATTTCTGAAAACTAGACACCCAGGGAAATCCAGGATGGGGTGACTTGACTGCCTCCCACCAGGTTATGTTACCCAGAATCCCTTGCAAACATAAAACATTGTCAAAAAAACCACATTTTCCCCACATTTCTGTGGTGGCAAGTTCTGGAATCTGCGTGGATCCACAAATTTCCACCCACCCCGCGTTCCCCAAAGTCTTACGAGAAAAATGGTACCTCACTTGTGTGGGTCGGCCTAGTGCCTGCGACAGGAAACGGCGCAAAACGCAACGTGGTCACACCTCAATTTCGCAGTGAAAAATGACCCTTTTTTGGCAAAGTGCCTAGCTGTAGTTTTTGAACCCTACCTCTGCCGGCACCTAGGGAAACCTAGCAAACCTATACATTTTTGAAAACTAGACACCCAGGGGAATCCAGGATGGGGTGACTTGACTGCCTCCCACCAGGTTCTGTTACCCAGAATCCCTTGCAAACATAAAACATTGTCAAAAAAACCACATTTTCCCCACATTTCTGTGGTGGAAAGTTCTGGAATCTGCGTGGATCCACAAATTTCCACCCACCCCGCGTTCCCCAAAGTCTTACGAGAAAAATGGTACCTCACTTGTGTGGGTCGGCTTAGTGCCTGCGACAGGAAACGGCGCAAAACGCAACGTGGTCACACCTCAATTTCGCAGTGAAAAATGACCCTTTTTTGGCAAAGGGCCTAGCTGTAGTTTTTGAACCCTACCTCTGCCGGCACCTAGGGAAGCCTAGCAAACCTATACATTTTTTAAAACTAGACACCCAGGGGAATCCAGGATGGGGTGACTTGACTGCCTCCCACCAGGTTCTGTTACCCAGAATCCCTTGCAAACATAAAAAATTGTCAAAAAAACCACATTTTCCCCACATTTCTGTGGTGGAAAGTTCTGGAATCTGCGTGGATCCACAAATTTCCACCCACCCCGCGTTCCCCAAAGTCTTACGAGAAAAATGGTACCTCACTTGTGTGGGTCGGCCTAGTGCCTGCGACAGGAAACGGCGCAAAACGCAACGTGGTCACACCTCAATTTCGCAGTGAAAAATGACCCTTTTTGGCAAAGTGCCTAGCTGTAGTTTTTGAACCCTAGCTCTGCCGGCACCTAGGGAAACCTAGCAAACCTATACATTTTTGAAAACTAGACACCCAGGGAATCCAGGATGGGGTGACTTGACTGCCTCCCACCAGGTTATGTTACCCAGAATCCCTTGCAAACATAAAACATTGTCAAAAAAACCACATTTTCCCCACATTTCTGTGGTGGCAAGTTCTGGAATCTGCGTGGATCCACAAATTTCCACCCACCCCGCGTTCCCCAAAGTCTTACGAGAAAAATGGTACCTCACTTGTGTGGGTCGGCCTAGTGCCTGCGACAGGAAACGGCGCAAAACGCAACATGGTCACACCTCAATTTCGCAGTGAAAAATGACCCTTTTTGGCAAAGTGCCTAGCTGTAGTTTTTGAACCCTACCTCTGCCGGCACCTAGGGAAACCTAGCAAACCTATACATTTTTGAAAACTAGACACCCAGGGGAATCCAGGATGGGGTGACTTGACTGCCTCCCACCAGGTTCTGTTACCCAGAATCCCTTGCAAACATAAAAAATTGTCAAAAAAACCACATTTTCCCCACATTTCTGTGGTGGAAAGTTCTGGAATCTGCGTGGATCCACAAATTTCCACCCACCCGCGTTCCCCAAAGTCTTACGAGAAAAATGGTACCTCACTTGTGTGGGTCGGCTTAGTGCCTGCGACAGGAAACGGCGCAAAACGCAACGTGGTCACACCTCAATTTCGCAGTGAAAAATGACCCTTTTTTGGCAAAGGGCCTAGCTGTAGTTTTTGAACCCTACCTCTGCCGGCACCTAGGGAAACCTAGCAAACCTATACATTTTTGAAAACTAGACACCCAGGGGAATCCAGGATGGGGTGACTTGACTGCCTCCCACCAGGTTCTGTTACCCAGAATCCCTTGCAAACATAAAAAATGGTTAAAAAAAACACATTTTGCCCACATTTCTGTGGTGGAAAGTTCTGGAATCTGCGTGGATCCACAAATTTCCACCCACCCGCGTTCCCCAAAGTCTTACGAGAAAAATGGTACCTCACTTGTGTGGGTCGGCCTAGTGCCTGCGACAGGAAACGGCGCAAAACGCAACGTGGTCACACCTCAATTTCGCAGTGAAAAATGACCCTTTTTTGGCAAAGTGCCTAGCTGTAGTTTTTGAACCCTACCTCTGCCGGCACCTAGGGAAACCTAGCAAACCTATACATTTTTGAAAACTAGACACCCAGGGGAATCCAGGATGGGGTGACTTGACTGCCTCCCACCAGGTTCTGTTACCCAGAATCCCTTGCAAACATAAAACATTGTCAAAAAAACCACATTTTCCCCACATTTCTGTGGTGGAAAGTTCTGGAATCTGCGTGGATCCACAAATTTCTACCCACCCCGCGTTCCCCAAAGTCTTACGAGAAAAATGGTACCTCACTTGTGTGGGTCGGCTTAGTGCCTGCGACAGGGAACGGCGCAAAACGCAACGTGGTCACACCTCAATTTCGCAGTGAAAAATGACCCTTTTTTGGCAAAGGGCCTAGCTGTAGTTTTTGAACCCTACCTCTGCCGGCACCTAGGGAAACCTAGCAAACCTATACATTTTTGAAAACTAGACACCCAGGGGAATCCAGGATGGGGTGACTTGACTGCCTCCCACCAGGTTCTGTTACCCAGAATCCCTTGCAAACATAAAAAATTGTCCAAAAAAAACACATTTTCCCCACATTTCTGTTGTGGAAAGTTCTGGAATCTACGTGGATCCACAAATTTCCACCCACCCCGCATTCCCCAAAGTCTTACGAGAAAAATGGTACCTCACTTGTGTGGGTAGGCCTAGTGCCTGCGACAGGAAACGGCGCAAAGCGCAACGTGGTCACACCTCAATTTCGCAGTGAAAAATGACCCTTTTTTGGCAAAGTGCCTAGCTGTAGTTTTTGAACCCTACCTTTGCCGGCACCTGGGGAAACCTACCAAACACACACATTTGTGAAAAGTAGACACCCGGGGGCTTCCAGGGAGGTATGGCTTGCGTGGATCCCCCAATGTTTCCTTCCCCAGAATCCCCTGCAAACCTCAATTTTAGCTGACAAAATCACTTTTTTCACACATTTTTGTGTGGGAAAGTGTGGCATCACTGGCCTCACACAAATTTCCTACCACCCAGCGTTCCCCCAGGTCTCCCGATAAAAATGGTGCCTCACTTGTGTGGGAGGCCCAAGTACCCGCGACAGGCAAGGGCCCATAACGTAGTGAGGCGACCTCAAAATGGCCTTTCACAAAACCACCTGGTTTTGCAAGGGGAGTCACCTGGGTTTTTGGCCCCGTGCTCAGCGGCCATCTAGGAAACCTACCAAACCCACACATTTCTGAAAAGTAGACACCCGGGGGCTTCCAGGGAGGTATGGCTTGCGTGGATCCCCCAACGTTTCCTTACCCAGAATCCCCTGCAAACCTCAATTTTAGCTGAAAAAAATCACTTTTTTCACACATTTTTGTGTGGGAAAGTGTGGCATCACTGGCCTCACACAAATTTCCTACCACCCAGCGTTCCCCCAGGTCTCCCGATAAAAATGGTGCCTCACTTGTGTGGGAGGCCCAAGTACCCGCGACAGGCAAGGGCCCACAACGTAGTGAGGCGACCTCAAAATGGCCTTTCACAAAACCACCTGGTTTTGCAAGGGGGGTCACCTGGGTTTTTGGCCCCGTGCTCGGCGGCCATCTAGAGAAACCTACCAAACCCACACATTTCTGAAAAGTAGACACCCGGGGGCTTCCAGGGAGGTATGGCTTGCGTGGATCCCCCAACGTTTCCTTACCCAGAATCCCCTGCAAACCTCAATTTTAGCTGAAAAAATCACTTTTTTCACACATTTTTGTGTGGGAAAGTGTGGCATCACTGGCCTCACACAAATTTCCTACCACCCAGCGTTCCCCCAGGTCTCCCGATAAAAATGGTGCCTCACTTGTGTGGGAGGCCCAAGTACCCGCGACAGGCAAGGGCCCACAACGTAGTGAGGCGACCTCAAAATGGCCTTTCACAAAACCACCTGGTTTTGCAAGGGGAGTCACCTGGGTTTTTGGCCCCGTGCTCGGCGGCCATCTAGAGAAACCTACCAAACCCACACATTTCTGAAAAGTAGACACCGGGGGCTTCCAGGGAGGTATGGCTTGCGTGGATCCCCCAACGTTTCCTTACCCAGAATCCCCTGCAAACCTCAATTTTAGCTGAAAAAATCACTTTTTTCACACATTTTTGTGTGGGAAAGTGTGGCATCACTGGCCTCACACAAATTTCCTACCACCCAGCGTTCCCCAGGTCTCCCGATAAAAATGGTGCCTCACTTGTGTGGGAGGCCCAAGTACCCGCGACAGGCAAGGGCCCACAACGTAGTGAGGCGACCTCAAAATGGCCTTTCACAAAACCACCTGGTTTTGCAAGGGAGTCACCTGGGTTTTGGCCCCGTGCTCGGCGGCCATCTAGAGAAACCTACCAAACCCACACATTTCTGAAAAGTAGACACCCGGGGGCTTCCAGGGAGGTATGGCTTGCGTGGATCCCCCAACGTTTCCTTACCCAGAATCCCCTGCAAACCTCAATTTTAGCTGAAAAAATCACTTTTTCACACATTTTTGTGTGGGAAAGTGTGGCATCACTGGCCTCACACAAATTTCCTACCACCCAGCGTTCCCCAGGTCTCCCAATAAAAATGGTGCCTCACTTGTGTGGGAGGCCCAAGTACCGCGACATGCAAGGACACAAAACGTTTTGAGGCAACATCAACATTGCCTATCAAAAAATGTTTTGGGCCCTTGCCTGTCGCTGGTACTTGGGCCTCCCACACAAGTGAGGCACCATTTTTATCGGGAGACCTGGGGGAACGCTGGGTGGTAGGAAATTTGTGTGAGGCCAGTGATGCCACACTTTCCCACACAAAAATGTGTGAAAAAGTGATTTTTTCAGCTAAAATTGAGGTTTGCAGGGATTCTGGGTAGGAAACGTTGGGGGATCCACGCAAGCCATACCTCCCTGAAGCCCCGGGTGTCTACTTTTCAGAAATGTGTGGGTTTGGTAGGTTTCTCTAGATGGCCGCCGAGCACGGGCCAAAACCCAGGTGACTCCCTTGCAAAACCAGGTGGTTTTGTGAAAGGCCATTTTGAGGTCGCCTCACTACGTTGTGGGCCCTTGCCTGTCGCTGGTACTTGGGCCTCCCACACAAGTGAGGCACCATTTTTATCGGGAGACCTGGGGGAACGCTGGGTGGTAGGAAATTTGTGTGAGGCCAGTGATGCCACACTTTCCCACACAAAAATGTGTGAAAAAAGTGATTTTTTCAGCTAAAATTGAGGTTTGCAGGGGATTCTGGGTAAGGAAACGTTGGGGGATCCACGCAAGCCATACCTCCCTGGAAGCCCCCGGGTGTCTACTTTTCAGAAATGTGTGGGTTTGGTAGGTTTCCCTAGATGGCCGCCGAGCACGGGGCCAAAAACCCAGGTGACCCCCTTTGCAAAACCAGGTCATTTTGAGATAATGTGTTGTTTATTTCTGCAGCGTGAAAATTTTGGCACAATATTGCAAGGAAAATGTGACAGACATTTTGAGGTTTGCAGGACATTGTGGGTACCATAACTTGTTGGGATCCACAATAGAGATATCACCATGTACTCCCATGGGTGTTTCGTTTACGACAATATCTACAGTTGGTAGGTTATTCTTAGACGGAATGTACACCTTGGCAGACAGACTAAAAAGACAAAGATTACTGCACAGCCATCTATTCCTCAAGCACACACACATACTGGTTGGATTTGGCACGAGGGCAAGTGATGGTTCAGTATATACAATTTTATTAACAAGAGATTTCACAAAAATGAAATGCACTGTCAATAATTGAAAGGACAAAAACGGAACCAGTGACTCGCAGCTCGTGAGCTGTAAAGCCACGTCAAGGCCCCAACCGCTTTACAGGCCATTCACACACCTTTCATACGTGATACACACAAGACCATTCACACCCCCAGGCACGAAACAAACACATTACAACATTCACAAAAAGGGACAAGGTACACCCTGCTTGAGAAAGACAAAAAAAAAATATATATTACTGCACAGCCATCTAATCCTCAAGCACACACACACATACTGGTTGGATTTGGCACGAGGGTGAGTGATGGTTCAGTATATACAATTGTATTAACAAGTGATTTCACAAAAATGAAATGCACTGTTAATAATTGAAAGGACGAGAAACTGAACCATTGACTCACAGCTCGTGAGCTGTAAAGCCACGACAAGGCACCAACCTCTTTACAGGCCATTCATACACCTTTCATACGTGTGACAAATACAAAACCATTCACACCACCAGCCGCGGGCCCATCACATTACAACACTCACACCAGCAGACAGCGCCATTCAAGGGCCCATCACTGTCACACGCCCACATTCCTAACACAGCAACCACACAAGCTGATGGATTGCGTGGAGTGTCGCTCGGCTAGCAGTGTGTGTAGTGACCAGCAGCAAGTCACTACTCACACACTGCCAGCCGAGCGCCAGTCCACGCACACCGCCAGCCAAGCGCCACTCCATGCACACCGCCAGCCAAGCGCCACTCCACGCACACCGCCAGCCAAGCGCCACTCCACGCACACCGCCAGCCTAGCGCCACTCCACGCACACCGCCAGCCAAGCACCACTCCACGCACACCGCCAGCCAAGAGCCACTCCCCGCACACCGCCAGCCAAGCGCCACTCCACGCACACCGCCAGCCAAGCACCAGCCTACACACACCACCATCACATTTAGGATTTTTTTATACAAAAAAGAAAACACAAACAAATTGCAAATAGATACAAATCTACTAACACAAAATCAGAAACTAAATACATTGCACTAATGCCAACCTTGAAACAGAACAACAATTCTTAAACATTACAGACCAGGCAGTTCACTTTACCACTCATGGTTGCTCCCAATAATTCTTTTGCTTGTGGTACGCTCTATAACAAGCAGGCACACACAGCCCAGGGTTTGAAGGACACTCAGGGCAGTACATACGAGTCTCCTTCCGCGTACCTCTTCGCCAACAGACTCTACATCTCCTAGTGGGAAAGTCTTTTGAGGGTGTAGGAGGAATGTGATCAGGAAAGTGGCGATCTTTCAATCGAGCCACATCCTCCACCACTCCAACTCTAGGAACACTTGCCTGTTCCACAACAACAAGGCTGCCTATGACAGACTCCTGAAACTTAACAAAAGTCAACTTTGACGCAGGAGAACACTCCTTGAACACAACAAAAGCATTGAAAGTTGCTAAATTGAAGAGATGGATGGCCAACTTCTTATACCAAATGTAAGACTTACGAATAGCAGTGTAAGGTTCCAACCTCTGATCTACTCTATCAACACCACCCATGTGCTTATTGTAGTCTAAAATGCACACAGGTTTGCGCACTTCAGCAATCTGACCCCAAACAGCCACAGGTGAAGTACTCTCATCATGGATGGTAGTCAGCATGTACACATCCCTCCTGTCCACAAATTTCACAGCTAGCAGTTCCTCACTACGCAAGGCACTGCACTGTCCCCTCTGAAGTTTTTTGCAAACAAGCTCTTTTGGATAACCTTTACGGTTAGAGCGGATTGTGCCACAAGCAAAAGTGTCCACTTTGAACAATTCCTTAAACAATTGCACAGCAGTGTAGAAGTTATCAATGTACAAATGGTGGCCTCTGTTAAACAGTCCTCTAGCAAGTTCCCACACAATTTTCTCTGAAACTCCTACTAAAGTGGACGGACAACCAGGGGGTCAATAGTGGAATCCCTACCAGTGTACACACGCAAATTAAAAACATATCCTGTCCTACTCTCAGACAACATATACAGCTTAATTCCATAGCGTGCCCTCTTGCTAGGAATGTACTGCCTAAAAACCAAACGGCCCTTGAACAGCACCAAAGACTCATCAATAGATATTTCTTTCCCTGGAGTATAGATCTCTGAAAATCGATCTACAAAGTGATCAAGAACAGGCCGAATCTTAAAAAGACGGTCACATTCAGGGTGATCTCGTGGCAACGCCAAACCATTATCAACAAAATGCAGCATCCGAAGCAAAAGTAAATACCGATCACGAGTCATAACTGCAGGAAATATGGCCGTTGCCATCAAGGGACTGGTAGACCAATATGAACTCATGGACGGCTTCCTTATCAAACCCATCAAAAAAGTCAAACCCAAAAACTTCTTCATCTCTTCCAGATTTGTGGGACTCCACCGGGTAGCTCTAGAATGGGGCCTAAGTCTGGCACTGTTGTCCCTCAAAAACTGTTCAGCATACAAATTAGTCTGCTCAACAATCTCACCCAAAAATACATCATCCATAAACAACTGAAAATACTGTATAGGCAAATAATGTTCACAATCCACTCTACACCCTGCATAACCACTAAAGGCAGGCAACACCGGCTGCACCATGTTTGGATCAACCCAGAGTCCAGCACTTCCAGTAGGAAGCCTAGCAGCCCCAGGCTGCAATCCAGATGCCTCTTGCACCATCGGCACAGTAGTATCCTCCTCTAAATCAGGCACTTCATCTGCACTGAGAGTACCTTCATCATCCGATGATTCCATGTGGAGAGAAAACTCACTGCCTGAATCTTCCCCTCCCTCCTCTCCCTCAGACGCACTGTCAGTCTCATAATCCTGCTCAGAGGAAGATTCAAGAAGCAAACCAACCACCTGCTGAGCAGTAATTCTACGGCTAGCCATAATGCTTACTAATAAAGGTTACTTGTCAAACAAGTCAACAACAACAAACCCTTTGTAAAAAAAAGAAATAAACAAAATGTAGCTTTATCACAAAGACCTATATACTCCAACACTATACCACTCACGTGACAGAAGCAGCTAGACTCACCACCACCTACTCTGCACAGACACAGTAAGGATCAACAATATCCCACTAAAAAAGAAGAAGAAAAAAAATTACACATAAGACAATGCAAAACATCGCAAAGAATTTCATGCTCTGAACACTAACAAATATGCTGCCATTATGGCACCACTTACAAAAAAATTCATTCATGCATGACAATAATACTCATTTGGAGTACACACAACAAAAATATTTTTCTTACCAAATAAATGCAATTACGCAAAACTGCAGAACCACCACTGCCGAAACCGCAAACAGGAATCAAAAGCTTTACACTAGAATAAAAAGGAGAAAAAAAAACATTACAATCACATATGCAAATAATGCACCAGTCCACACACAATCCACCAGCCAAGCTAAGAGGTAGGTGGGCCTAACAGTATAAATAAAATATTCACCCCCGTAAAAGGGGAGCAACCCTTGCCCTTTTGGCCACTCCCCAACACAAAAATTAAAAAAAAACCCTGGTGCCTAGTGGGCATTCCTGCTGCATGATCACATGATCGTGCAGCAGGAATGCACAAAGAGGCATCGGGGGAAAGGAAAACCCTTTCCTTTCCCTCGATGCCTCTTTTGATACAAACCCCCCCTCCCCGAGCCAAACCTCACCTGATTTCCCCGATGCGCTGGAAGCAAATGGCTTCCAGCGCGTCGGGAAGAAAGGGAAACCCTCAATGATGTCAGCGCGCTGACGTCATTGATGGGGCGGGGAGGCAGGGAAGCCCTTCCCCTGCCTCCCCCCAAAAAAACCTAACGATCGGATTCCCACGGGGGGAGCGCCAGCGCTTCCCCGTGGGTGGTCTTATGACGAGCTGGACTCGTCATGAGCACACGAGCACTGTGTGCCATGACGAGTCCAGCTCGTCATAAGCACCGAAGGGGATAAAGGGTCAGAGCAGGATCTCAGCGGCAGACGAGGAGAAGGAACCTCCTGGTCACAGGAACTACACAAGCATTGCGCTCGAGAAATTCAAGGATGCAAAGACCTCCATCAAGGATTACAGCTAACTTTTCAGGGTGTAAATGGAGAGAAGGCACATCTGCCCTGCATATTTCTCCACGAAGATGCCACCGTTTTGTGCAATACCTCTACTCAACTGGAGTACTTTCTACTGGCTAATCAGTAAGTGCTACCTCGTTGGGTAAATGTATAGCGCCTTACCTACACTACAGCTGCGTAAAGGCCCAGAAGAATTGTCTCCAGTGACCTGGTGTGTCTGTAACTTTGCCACCGCGCCGGAAAGGCGCCGGGGTCTTTGAGTAAGCTGTCCATCATAGTGTGGAAAGGGCGGGAAGACGTTGCATACCGCCAGTGTATGTGGGGCAGGGCTTCCATGCGAGTTCACATGCCTCTTGTTTATAAAGGGTCAGAGCGCGATATGAGCAGCAGATGAGAAAGAACCTCCTGGTCACTGGACCTACACGGGGATTGCGCTCGAGAAAATCAAGGATGCACAGACCTCCATCAGGAATTACAGCTAATGTTTGACGGTAGATATGGGCAGAAAGCACTCCTGCTTAGCCTCGACCTTCCTGACGAATTTTGTGTGCTGATTAATGCGTTACCGAATTTGAGCTTCAACTCGGGCACCTGCTTTACTTATATCTGGAAGTGCTTCCTGTTGAGGTTTAATTTTTGAGACAGGAGCATCGTGCCAGAATGAATCCTGCCCTGCGTATTTATCCACGAAGATGCCACCGTTTTGTGCGATACCTCTACTCAACTGGAGTACTTTCTACTGGCTAATCAGTAAGTGCTACCTCGTTGGGTAAATGTATAGCGCCTTACCTACACTACAGCTGCGTAAAGGCCCAGAAGAATTGTCTCCAGTGACCTTGTGTGTCTGTAACTTTGCCACCGCGCCGGAAAGGCGCCGGGGTCTTTGAGTAAGCTGTCCATCATAGTGGGGAAAGGGCGGAAAGACGTTGCATACCTAAAGTGTATGTGGTGCGGGGCCAAACGGGCAGAGCATCCATGCGAGTTCACATGCCTCTTGTTTATAAAGGGTCGGGAGCACGATATGAGAAGCAGATGAGGAGAAAGAACCTCCTGGTCACTGGACGTACACGGGGATTGCGCTCGAGAAAACCAAGGATGCACAGACCTCCATCAGGGATTACAGCTAATGTTTGACGGTAAATATGGGCAGAAAGCACTGCTGCTTAGCCTCGACTTTGCTGACGAATTTTTTGTGCTGATTAATGCGTTACAGAATTTGAGCTTCAACTCGGGCACCTGCTTTATTTATATCTGTAAGTGCTTCCTGTTGAGGTTTAATTTTTGTAACAGGAGCATCGTGCCAGAATGAATCCTGCCCTGCGTATTTATCCACGAAGATGCCACCGTTTTGTGCGATACCTCTACTCAACCAGGAGTACTTTCTACTGGCTAATCAGTAAGTGCTACCTCGTTGGGTAAATGTACAGCGCCTTACCTACACTACAGCTGCGTAAAGGCCCAGAAGAATTGTCTCCAGTGACCTTGTGTGTCTGTAACTTTGCCACCGCGCCGGAAAGGCGCCGGGGTCTTTGAGTAAGCTGTCCATCATAGTGGGGAAAGGGCGGAAAGACGTTGCATACCTAAAGTGTATGTGGTGCGGGGCCAAACGGGCAGGGCATCCATGCGAGTTCACATGCCTTTTGTTTATAAAGGGTCGGGAGCACGAGATGAGAAGCAGATGAGGAGAAAGAACCTCCTGGTCACTGGACGTACACGGGGATTGCGCTCGAGAAAACCAAGGATGCACAGACCTCCATCAGGGATTACAGCTAATGTTTGACGGGGATTGCGCTCGAGAAAACCAAGGATGCACAGACCTCCATCAGGGATTACAGCTAATGTTTGACGGGGATTGCGCTCGAGAAAACCAAGGATGCACAGACCTCCATCAGGGATTACAGCTAATGTTTGACGGGGATTGCGCTCGAGAAAACCAAGGATGCACAGACCTCCATCAGGGATTACAGCTAATGTTTGACGGGGATTGCGCTCGAGAAAACCAAGGATGCACAGACCTCCATCAGGGATTACAGCTAATGTTTGACGGTAGATATGGGCAGAAAGCACTCCTCCCTCCCTCCCTCGTGGGCATTCCTGCTGCACGATCACGATCGTGCAGCAGGAATGCACAAAGAGGCATCGGGGAAAGGAAAACCCTTTCCTTTCCCTCGATGCCTCTTTTGTTGCAAAATCCCCCTCCCCAGCCAAAACTAACCTTATTTCTCCGACGCGCTGGAAGCAAATGGCTTCCAGCGCGTCGGGAAGCAGGGAAACCCTCAATGATGTCAGCGCGCCTCGCGCGCTGACGTCATTGATGGGGGGGCGGGGGCGGGGGAGGCAGGGGAAGTCCTTCCCCTGCCTCCTAAAAAAAACCCCGACGATCGGATTCCCACGGGGGAGCGCCAGCGCTTCCCCGTGGGTGGTCTTATGACGAGCTGGACTCGTCATGAGCACACGAGCACTGTGTGCCATGACGAGTCCAGCTCGTCATAAGCACCGAAGGGGTTAAATAATGCAGAATAAATCTGTTTTGTATTTGTTAACATAATTTTCAGTCCTATCTTGTTTACATTTTTATAGTAAAACATTTCTGGATTAGATGTATTGTATCCTGAAAAATATGGAAACTTGTTAGCAAATGTTTTTGAACTACCGTGTGGTGGTGTAGGACAATGCTCCCATTGGTTAAACATAAACACATTTCTAGGATATGCAGATTTATGCAAATAATGATGACCATAATGGTTATAGCAATACAGCTCTTCATAGTCTGTTGAACCCTCTAAATATTCATTTTTAGAAAATGCAGCAGATTTTTCTAAGTCAAACATTATGTCATTAACAGTCTCAAAGTCCCAATCATCAGAAAAGGTACTGGACGAAATTAGATCACTTAGTGAAATTTTAAACAAATGTGGAATGTTCAATTGTTCTGTCGGGCTGAAGACATCAAAATCTGTTTTGTCCCACACTATACCATCCTGTATAGGAACAGCTGTGATGTTCACTGATGACAAGTCTCTTGCTTCACGATGGGAAGATTTATGAGGTCTCAAAAGTACGTTCACGTCTTTTCCTTCAGTGTTCACATGGATGTATCTGCCACTTATAAGCACGCTCACAGTTGTAACCAAAGCTAGCCAGAGCAGGAAAACAAAAAGTCCAGATGTAATCCAGAGTTCAATCCATGGAGAAACCAAATAAGTCTTTTTCAGAAAGTGAAGAAAGTCTTGTACTTGCTGCTTGAATTTCAATGATGCTGGTGTCGTTTCAGGTTCACTCGGATCTTCTGAGAACGTATCAAAGTTAATGAAATAGCCAGAAGCAGTTCTATCAATTGTTGGAATTGCATCAGGATTTGTAGAAATCACTGGAACCAGTTCATCACTTGCTACATTGGGAGCGACCCTTGACCTCTGGGTAGGTCGCCCCCCATCTGCACAGCGCCACCTGTGCGTCCAGCTCCCTGCTGCTGCTGATCTGAGGCCCTCCTCCACCCGCAGGCTACCACCTGCGCCTCATCCCAGGTGGCCAGTGGTAGGCCGTAGGTAGGTTCTTGTCGTTGTGAGCGTCACTGTTACTGTCTCTTCCCTCTATATTTGTGCCCCCACTGTTTTTCCACTGTTTTTGCCCTTCCGTTCTGTGCCCCCACTGCTGTGACTGTTTTTCGTTCTGTGCCCCCACTGTTTTTCCACTGTTTTTGCCCTTCCGTTCTGTGCCCCCACTGCTATGACTGTTTTTCGTTCTGTGCCCCACTGTTTTTCCACTGTTTTTGCCCTTCCGTTCTGTGCCCCCACTGCTGTGACTGTTTTTCGTTCTGTGCCCCCATTGTTTTTCCACTGTTTTTGCCCTTCCGTTCTGTGCCCCCACTGCTGTGACTGTTTTTTTCGTTCTGTGCCCCCACTGTTTTTCCACTGTTTTTGCCTTTCCGTTCTGTGCCCCCACTGCTGTGACTGTTTTTCGTTCTGTGCCCCCACTGTTTTTCCACAGTTTTTGCCCTTCCGTTCTGTGCCCCCACTGCTGTGACTGTTTTTTCGTTCTGTGCCCCCACTGTTTTTCCACTGTTTTTGCCCTTCCGTTCTGTGCCCCCACTGCTGTGACTGTTTTTCGTTCTGTGCCCCCACTGTTTTTCCACTGTTTTTGCCCTTCTGTTCTGTGCCCCCACTGCTGTGCACTGGTTTTTCGTTCTGTGCCCCCCTGTGCCCTTTTTGATTTCTGTACCCCCTCGCCCTCCTATTTCCCGCCGCTGTGTCCCCTGCGGCCCCGCCCCCCTCGCTGACCACTCGCTGCCCCTGCCTCCCGCCTCCCAGCTGCTCCTCCCTCCCACCTCCCCATATATGGCGGCCGCAGCACGGCCACGCCGCTGGTGCGCCGAAGGTGCGCCTAAGGCAAGCCCGTCTGTGCCCGTCCGCGCCTGGACCGCGCCCAGCGCCAGAACCCCTGGCCCCCACATCCACCACGAAGACCACCTCCGATACGACGCCAGCACCCTCATCGCTCTCAACCCAGGACGGACCTCCACCTGCTTCAAGGCCACCCCGAAACGCACCCATGGTCCCTTCACCTGCCGGAACTGCAGCTTCACCTGCCTCGGAGAGCCCAAGACTCCCGCCAAGAAGGACCTCAACCATCTCCGGTGCATCCTACACGCTCCGCACGCAAACACGCCGTCGAGCTCTGGGACCTACTCGACACCTCATCACCGGACGTCGCCTTCCTGACAGAGACCTGGATGAACGAATCCTCCGCACCCGACATCGCCATAGCCATCCCCGACGGCTACAAGATCACCCGCAGAGACCGCACCAACGGAATCGGAGGAGGAATCGCCATCGTCCACAAAGACACCATCAAGGTCTCGAACAGCACCGACGACACTCTCAGCACTGCCGCACACATGCACTTCCAGATCCACATGGATCCCAACACCACCGTAAGAGGCACCCTCATCTACAGACCCCCCGGACCCCGACCCCAGTTCAGCGACTCCATCGCCGACTTCATCAGCACGCACGCCCTGACCTCCACCGACTACATCCTCCTCGGAGACCTGAACTTTCACCTGGAGAACAACAACGACAGCAACTCCTCCACCCTGATCGACAACCTCGCCAACCTCGGACTGAAACAGCTCGTCACGACACCGACCCACATCGCCGGACACACGCTCGACGCTATTTTCTCCTCAAGCTCCCACGTCTCCTTCAGCCACACCTCCGAACTCACCTGGACCGACCACCACTGCATCCACTTCACCTTCCGGAAACCCGCCGCACACCACCGCACCCTACAGATCCCCCGCAGATGCTGGAGCAAAGTCACCGAAGACCAACTCCAGACAAACCTCGCACTCAGCCCACCCACCGACCCCTCCAACCCCGACGCCGCCACCCGCAATCTCAGACGATGGATGGACGACTGCGCCAACACCTTAGCCCCGCTGAAAAAACCAACCTACAAAGACACCAGCAAGAGAGCCAGCTGGTTCACCCCGGAACTCCTAGCATCCAAGCGCACCTGCCGGAAACTGGAGAACAAATGGCACAGCGAGAAGACGCCGGACAGCCGCGCAGCCCACAAAGACGCCATCCGCAACCACCATCACCTCATCAGGTCCGCCAAGAGGACCTCCTTCAAAGACCGCCTCAACAACAACGCACACAACAGCAAGTGGCTCTTCAGCATCGTGAAGGAACTCTCCAACCCCAGCTCCAACGCCAACGACATCCCGCCGTCGCAAGCCCTGTGTGATTCCCTCGCCACCTTCTTCCACCGCAAGATCGCCGACATCCACAACAGCTTCGACTCCCGGACTACCCCAACAGGCCCCGGCACATCAGACCCGCCGCACCCCATCGACCACGACCCCCTGACAGCCTGGGTCAACGTGAACACCGAGGACACAATCAAGACCATGGGCACAATCCACTCCGGCTCCCCATCAGACCCTTTTCCACACCACATCTTCAACAAAGCCGGCAGCTCCATCGCACCCCACCTGCGCAACGTCATCAACCTCTCCTTCGAGACCGCGACCTTCCCAGAGAGCTGGAAACACGCCGAGATCAACGCCCTACTCAAAAAACCCAAGGCGGACCCGAGCGACCTCAAGAACTTCCGGCCCATCTCCCTGCTTCCATTCCCAGCTAAGGTCATCGAGAAGATCGTCAACAGACAGCTCACCCACTACCTCGAAGATAACAGCATCCTGGACCCCTCCCAGTCAGGATTCCGCAGCAACCACAGCACCGAGACCGCCCTCATCGCCGCCACAGACGACATCAGGATCCTGCTGGACAACGGCGAGACGGCGGCCCTCATCCTCCTGGACCTCTCTGCCGCCTTCGACACTGTTTGCCACCGCACACTACGCACACGCCTCCACGATGCAGGGATCCGAGACAAGGCCCTGGATTGGACCACCTCCTTCCTTTCCGGCAGAACCCAGAGCGTCCGCCTCCCCCCATTCCGATCCGAAGCCTCCGAGATCATCTGCGGCGTACCCCAGGGATCTTCCCTCAGCCTGACACTGTTCAACATCTACATGGCTCCACTCGCACGCATCACCCGACAGCACGACCTCAACATAATCTCCTACGCCAACGACACTCAACTGATCCTCTCCCTCACCAAGGACCCCCTCACCGCCAAATCCAACCTCCACAAAGGAATGAAAGCCGTCGCCGACTGGATGAAGTGCAGCCGACTTAAGCTGAACACAGACAAGACGGAGATCCTCATCCTCGGCTCCAAACCATCAGCCTGGGACGACTCCTGGTGGCCCTCGTCACTAGGGGCACCCCCGACACCAACCGACCACGCACGCAACCTGGGAGTCATCCTCGACTCAACGCTCACCATGACCAAGCAAGTCAACGCAGTCTCCTCCTCCTGCTTCAACACCCTCTGCATGCTCCGCAAGATCTACAGGTGGATCCCGACAGACACGAGAAGAACAGTCACCCAGGCCCTCGTCAGCAGTAGACTCGACTACGGAAACGCCCTCTACGCAGGAGCCCCGACCAAGCTCATCAAACGACTGCAAAGAATCCCAAACGCCTCTGCATGCCTGATCCTCGACATTCCACGCCACAGCCACATTACCCCCCACCTGAAAAACCTGCACTGGCTCCCCGTCAACAAGAGAATCTCCTTCAAACTCCTGATCCACGCACACAAGGCACTCCACAAAACCGGCCCAGCCTACCTCAACAGTTGACTCTCCTTCTTTGTTCCCAACCGTCAACTCCGCTCCGCCGACCTCTCCCTGGCCACCGTCCCGCGCATCCGGAGAACCACCACCGGAGGAAGATCCTTCTCTCACCGCGCCGCCAAGATCTGGAACACCCTTCCCCTCAACCTACGACAGACCCAAGACCTTCTGACCTTCAGGAGACGACTCAAGACCTGGCTATTCGACCAGTAGCGGCAACACCCCCCCTCCTCTCCCTCAGCGCCTTGAGACCCTCGCGGGTAAGTAGTGCGCTTTACAAATCTTGTGATTGATTGATTGGTGTAGACAGGTGTATTTGGACAAACTGTTACTTGATTTTCAAGAGGGATGAGTTCCATAGCGTTGTTGCTTAGTCCTCCATCTGTTACAGCTGAATTCTCGATTGTTATCAGTCTTTCAGTCTGAACCTCTTGGATAGTAGCGAGAGGAGTGTGTCTGCTACTAGGTCGGAGTCCACGAGGCCTACTATTTAGTATTGGCCACATACTGTGGTTTGATGAGGTCGATGGACACAAATCTTTTCTCCTTTCTTCCAGCAAGGGGCGGCAGAAGTACTGTTCTTGTTCCTTGAACTGCTAGGACAGGTAATGGTTGTCTGTAAGAAGGTCCAAATTCCTTCTTGTCCGCAATTTTTTCTCTGACTAGATCCCCAACTTTTGGAATCCAGACAGGCCTTGCTGGGACCGCCTGTTTTTCCCCAGTGGTGGTTGGCTGTAGGAATATGTTGCTTTGTTTCGTTCTTAACTCATTCAGTTCCTGTAAAACAGCCAAACGATCTTTGATATCAAACGTTTTATTTTCCACCACTGTGCCTACGTCATCGAGATCTGGTACCCACATTCTTGTCCCAAATAGGACCTCATATGGAGTGACCCCCTAGAGAACTTCTTGGCAGATTATTCAATGAGCGTTGGACCCCATTAAGATGTTTGACCCACCCATCACCCGAACCTAATACCCTAGCTGTTATAGACTGCTTTATGTCCCGGTTTTTCCTTTCCACAACCGAATTTCCCTCAGGATGGAATGGAGAGGAGTACCACAATGCAACGCCCAGACTGGCCATGGCTTCTTTGTAAGCCCGAGAGCTAAACGCAGGGCCCTGGTCAGAATGTAGCGTGCCTATTGCGTATGTGCCGATAAAGACTCGCAAATCTTTTATAACAGTTCGAGCGTCAGCCGAGCGCTGAGGCCATATCCATAGGAACCTAGAGCATGAATCCACTGCAACCATGATATATTTAGTTACCGTCCCTTTGCAAGAGACCGCAGTGGTCCAGGTAAACACAAGCTAATGGTTTGTCTGAAATTAACAGGGGTGTCTGCGCAGGGCGTTTCACTGTGGAGACTTTCATCTGTTGGCATATATCACATTCTAAAACATAGTTCTTTGTTTGTTTCCGAATGCCAGGCCATCAATATCTTTGCTTGAGTAAAGATACTGTTGCAGAAACACCTGCATGGGCAGAAGCTATCCCTTCATGTGCTGCTAGGATTAGTCCTAATCTACGTTCCTTGTTTGGAATTACCCTATCCCCCACTCCAGGGATTCGAGCAAAAGGAACGTTGTTCTCATCAATTACATAAGAGTACTTGAGTGGAAACTTTTTTGGTAACGCTGCACTGCTGCCTTTGCTTGAAGCATTGACAGCCAACATTATCTCACCATCTATTTTTGTTTTTGAACGAGTGATCGCAGCTACGGAAGCCGTCTGAACAGCCCCCTTTGCGGCTTCGTCAGCCAATTAATTCCCTGCAACGTGAACGCCATCACGTTGATGACTCAGTGTGTGGATCACGTGAGCCTTTGGTAGTTCGTTTTTCAACTGAACTACTTGTTCCCAAAGCATTTTGTGCTTTATTGTGCCACCTTTCGCATCTTTGAAACCATTTTCAAGCCAGTTTTGTATATAGTCATTATACGACTGAACACAGTAAAAGGAATCGCACACTATCAGTGTGGGGAATTCTCGATCTGTACTTTCAAGTGCCAGTTTGAATGCTTGTAGTTCAGCTCGCTGAGCTGTACAATCCCCTAGAGATTGAGTTTTTGTGACCATAGGTCTGAAGATGCCATCCCGCATGCGACCTTTAACGATTGCACACGCTGCACTGTAAGCTTGCTTACTCCCTGTTGCGGGTTGTGCGGATCCGTCAGTGTAAATTATGAATTTGTACTGATCGAGAGGCAGAATTTTAGTAGGCAGAGGACATTCTTGTTCATATTGCAGGAATGCTTGTGTTTTTAAATCAGGATCAAAAACATATTCAACATCTGTTGCAGCAAGAGAATTAACCCATTGTATCCATCTTGGATGTAATGCTTTAGCATTTGGAATGCTTGCTTTTGTGACCGCCGGTACTGGGGTTACGACAATAATGCGTTTCCCTTGGGCTAAGGCTCTTTCTTTTGCTACAGCGGTTTGAACTGCTGTTAGAATTTTTTCAGTTGAACTGAAGCGCATTTCCGCTTGTGTGTACAAATGAGATTTGTATGCGATTGGTATTTTCTCACCCTCATTGAAGGTTAAGTAGGTGAATCCGCATTGACCCGAAATTATTCGGATCACCAAATTGCGTTGACTTACGCGTGTTTGTAAGTGATTTGTTGCTAACATGTTAGCCTGGAGTGAACGCAAAATTTCTGTGTGTTCGTTTGTCCAATTTTTTATTGAAAAATCAGGTTTGATTAATGCGTAGAGAGGTTTAACCCTTTCTGCGTAATTTAGAATGTTTTTTCTTCCAAAGTTTAGGAAACCCAGGATGGATTGTAAGTTTTTTAACGTTTTTGGAGGTTGGAGCAGCGCACACTTTTCTAAAAAGTTTGCTGCCAAGCTCTTGCCTTCACTTGAAAGCTCATATCCTAGAAATAGGACATTGAGATGGGCAATTCGGGACTTTTTAAAGTTGAACTTGTAGCCCTCAGAGGCGAAGCCCAGTATAATGGTGCTTACCCTGTTCAAGTGTTTGTCCAGGTCATCGTCTGTCAGATAGATGTCATCGACATAGGACAATGCCTCATTGTCATAAATTTGTAGTAACTCCGTTACCCTCGCTGAGAATAAACCTGGGCTGTTCTTGAACCCTTGTGGGAGTCGACAAAAGTGACACTGGGTCCCCATTATGGAGAATGCTGTTAAGTACCTGCTTTCAGGTGCTATGTTTTGACAAAAGAAACCATTTGAGATGTCTAATGTTGTTTTGTATTTTTTACGCACAATGTTATTCATTAATGCTGTGCTATGTGCATTTTGCACTGCAAAAGTTTTAGAACAAGTGTTTAAGTGTCTGTAATCCAAAACTAGACGATATGTATTGTCTGGTTTGGAGACAGGAAACAAAGGATTGTTCATTGAGGAGGTGCATGTTTCAATCACCCCTTGGTATTCAAGTTGATCTAAGATCTCCCTGCCCTGTTTTTAGCTTCTTGCTTTATTGGGTACTGCCTTTGTGCAGTTGGTTCATGTTTCAGATGTATTTTATGGTGAGGTGAGTCCTTATCCCATCCTACATGATTTTTATATAATGCTGGGGCCTGGGCTACTGCCCATTTCCTGGCATATGTATATTTTAGATGAATTGGAATATGGTTGGAGAAGGCAGGCATAATAATGTCCTCGCCGTGTGGGCACTCCCTGACAAATTGTGGTGGCCAGTCTTTTTCTGCTAGAAGTATGTCATAGCCCCTTGATAGTCTTTCCCAAAAAAGTGCTTTCACCTGTCTAGGTTTGTCTCCCTCCACCCGGAGTGTTATTTCATATAACCTTTGTGGAGTACTAACCCTGGTGTCTACAGTCTCAACTGTAATGTACTCATTCAAGTCCACTATCTCCAGAAGTTCCTTCAGGTTCTGGCGAACTATTGTGACTTCTGCTGCACTGTCCAGCATTGTCTGAGCTCATTCTCCGTTCTTGAGTTGTGTTCTCAGTATTCTCGGCATGTCTGATCTTCAGACCTGCTACTTTCTTTTTAGAGAATTGAGGTTTTGTTTTGTTTTTTGGAGCGTGTTTTTCTTCTTTGGATTTCACGCGTTCTTCTCTATGTTCTGATCGTCCTCTTCTTTCCGAAGTCTGTGATGAGATCTGAAAGGGACGAGAGGAACGTGTATCAGTATCTTGATACCTGTCAGTTTTTCTCAAATTATCCCTATTCCTGAGGTTATACCTCCTTTCAGAGGGCTCCTTTTGAGGAGACCTACCTCGGGATTGAGAACGTTTCTCGTTTGATTTTTGTTTAGTAGACTCCCACTTCTTTTTAGAAGATGTAGGAGTTTGTTTAATAGAGTCCTTCTCAGGACTTTCAGATAGTTTTGGTTTCACTGGTCTTCCACCCAAACTATCTCTGCCTAATTCTGCATATGATTGTTCAATTATTCTGGGTAGTTCAGTCTGATGTTCTGTAACATCGAATTCCCTTAATCGTTGGCGGATCGCCACTGCTGCTGCCTCCCCTTTAATATTAGATAATATTATTGTTGAGACCTGGTCGAAATTTTTCAGTAATTTCATACCTAAATTTAGAGCAGGCTCTGCCCCGTATTCATTTTGAATTTGTTTCAGGACATCAGGTATTACCGCAATTGACGGAATGCCATGTGTTTTAGTATAGATGGCAGCAAAGACTGAGCCCCAAGTGGTGCAGTCTTCCAGTTGTGGTGTGATCCCCATCGGTAAACTGATTGTTAGGATTCTGTGTTTCTCATACGGGCTAGTATTTGGAAATACTGCTTCGATTTGAGTAATTTTTTGAGCTACCCAGAATGGAATTTGCTCACGTTTTGTGGGCATTTTACCCATGACTGCGTAGAGAGTCTGTGGTGTAATTTTTAGTGTATTCCCCTGTTGGGGAGTTGGATTTGGAAGTGTCAATGGTTGCTGGACTGTGAAAGTCTGCATGACATATTTTTATTAACTCTGTAAGTTGAATAAGTAATTCCTCATCTGACATTATATCTAGTTCAGGATGAGGTGTGTAGCCGGCTAGAATCGGCCATGTTGCTCCTGGTCTACCTAGTGGACCGAGCCTGGTAATGTTTCTGTGATGTTTTAGGGCGCCTTTAAACCAGAGCTGATGCTCCTGGTATGTTAGTGGAATTTCAATATCCTCGAAAGGAATGTATTCCTCTGGTGGATCATCTTCTTTGTAGAAGTGAAACATGTGTGTTACTGGATTTGATTCAGGAAATATTACCCATGAATAGAATACCTCTGTCTGAAAGGATTCGTGTGCCTCTATCACGAAAAGTGCTCTACCGCCTCTTGGTGGTAGGCCATGTTTTATAAGTTTTAGAGTGATGGCTCTTCTTATGTTTGAAGCGATGTCTATAACACCCTCCTCGGTTTCAATTAAACCTGTAATGTTAAAAACTGCTGCTTGGGCTGGATCAGCCGCAGCTTCACTGTTTCCGGTTTCAGTCATTTTGTTTTTTGAAAAATGTAGAACAAGTTTCAAGGAAACAAAGATAAGGTGCACAATATTTTGGAACACTGTATCCTTCAACGTTGAGCAAACCAAACAGCTAATATATAGGGTGTTTCCCTATGTAGCCGTGGTGGATACTTAACCCTGCCCACTCCAGACGTCTTTTGGAGTATATGGGTAGGGGTCTCTGAGAGAAAAAGCACGGCTGAGTTACTCAGTATCTAGCGTTAAATTACCGCCTTACCAAACGTTGGGCGCCATGTAGTGTAGCTCCTATTTCCATAATAGGCTCTGCGCATTGGAATAATATCCCCTATAGGTTTGACATAGGACTAAGGTCAGTATGTCCCTATCGAGTATATTAAACGTAATTACTTGTGACAGCTAGCTCAGAGGCCACTAGAAACTCCTTGACGACAAGAAGGGAGTAGTTTCTGGCAGCCGCAAAACATGACAACTTTGTTTCCCTTTAGAATCAGAACGAGTCCCAGAGTCGTGGAAACAATAGATAACTATTTCACTCAGCTCAATCGTGCATGCTTAGTTTTCCTCAAAGTTACACAGAAAGAAATAGACGGGCGTTTCAATAAAAGGTTTATTGAACAGTCTTGTTTCTCGTGTAAGTTAAATGTGCTGTTACGATCACAAGACTGTATGCGAGATAAATAATGTACAGCGTAAGCAGTAGAAATAAATAATACTGCGATAGCATTATCTTTTAGCAGATATTCATTCACATAAATAACACAGACTAAAAATGCGAGTACTCATACGATGCGTTTCTAAGCTAGTTCTACCCCAATGTGCCTAACCTAACCTAGGTGTAGGGAGAGGCATGAAGTAGGTGAAGTATTCCTTACTATGGTATACTAAGAGTATGTTAAGTCTAGTATGCCTAGTATGCCTAGTATGCCAAGAGTCCCTCTAGGTTCTAGTCAGCTCCATACCTTTAGAATGAGAGAGGTGGGAATCTCTTTGCCAGACTCGAACTCCAACACCCCGCAAGGGAAGTTAGATCACTGGAAGCTGGACTCTCTGCGTGCAGGGATGACAGCATCTTCTCAGTGCGTTAGGCCGGGAAACGGGCTCCTCTGAAGTCGAGGTCTCCTCTAGTTTACAAGGGCTAGGGAAGGTATATTTATACCTGAGAGATACCTCACAATGTTAGCATTGACGTGAATCGGTCAGCGGAAGACGTCATGAATGAACCCCTAAGGTATAATGGTTCATGCATAATAGATGAGTCCTTGAAGAAATCAATAGTCCTGTGCTAGGGAAACTCCCGAAGCCTAAGGGTCTGTTCTTCAAGAACTCGTTGTGACGTTAGGGTGGACGGATGTCAGAGACCATGCCTGTATTTGGAGTGCACGGTTTAATGCCTAAATAAGGATTGGGATTTTATGCCTATATAAGGGCAGGGCGAATTGTGCCTATATAAGGACATGATACAGGAAAGCCCGTGTATGGACACCCTAAGAGGAATACAACAGAAATTTAGTATTATGGAAGTTTAGGTCCTGTAAATCCATTTTTTGCTCAATACTAAAATGTTTTAAGTGCACGAAGAAGCTATTTCCAACTGTCCCACACAATTTTTACACCGTCTGAGGAACACAAAAGATCCCATAAACAACAAAACCAAATCATGCATCTAAAAATCAATGAATTACACCTGATCTAGCTGATCAGAGCAATTGGAAAATAGATATGTGCAGCAAATACAATCAGCCTGAACCTATTTGATCATTGTAAAGAAAATATCACAATCCTGATTATAGGCCAGGATTAAATGTCTATAACCTTTCAAAAAATCTGTGAGTCAGGGACCAAAACAAGTGAGCTAAAGATGAAGATCTTCCAAGTACAGGAAGATATAATCCTTCTGCATGAAGAATGGCTTGAACAGAAAATGTATATTAAAGCAGTCCCCACATTTTGCAATGTTGCCACTACTTACAACAGAAGCAGACAGAAACTCAGAAGGTTCACAAATAAATAAATGATAAGACAGGCACAATATGTAGTATGTAAAAGATTGCAACATGACTTCCAACTCTATAGATCCTGTATCTAGACTTGGGGAATAACTCCCACTTGACGATATTCAATATCTTAGTTCAAAGATTGCCCATTAAGGGATTTGTGGAGGATTATGATAGTCTACTGCTAAAATCTCAGAACTGCCATCTTGCAGGCAGGGCACTTGAATACTGATCTAGGCCCTTGGTTGAGAGAATTGGATACAATAAATGGAATTGAGGTAAGCACAAGGCTTGTCAAAACCTCAGGTATGGTTAGATGTCAAAAGATAAGAATGCAATGATTCTGGCCTCTTTTTGTGGGAAAGCAGACCTTGAGTAAGACATGCATGCAGTGGCAAAGTCCAACTATGGGTTTCTTTGTTCTTTATACTGGGGTTACCCTGTGTTCCTCAGAACCTGGGTTCTGAATATCGTATCCCACATAAATGGTTCTGCTGGATCTCACTCAATACATATGAAAAGAAAACATTTTTTAAACATTTTTAAAAAACACGGACAGGAATCAAACAACATAAAAGTCCATTTATGGAAACATTGCACCATTCAATTATAATTGTTTCTGCTGAGGTGGTCGATGATAAGTGCAAAAAGTGCTTGTAGAGTGCAAAAATTGGTGCGTAAAATATATAATCAAGAAAACTGAAGCAGCATTCAGATTCTTTCAGTCTGAGCGCCTGGTCAAAATCATCTTGTAAAGTCTCTATAGTTGGGACATCACTGATAAGTTTCCAAGTACTATATTGGCCCAACGTGACTCTTTTAAATATAGCCCAAGAGTATGGACACGTCAAAGTTTAGACCAGCTGAAAAAGTGTGCAAGTTGTACATCAAAGGGGGTTCTTCTTCAGGACAGTGAAAAAGGAACATCCTGCATATTAAATGAACATTCCCCAGTATTCAGAGAATAATGGAGACTCACCAAGTAGTCTGACATTATGGCTTAGTTAAGATACAGGTCTTTGTTAGAAAGTGCTCTGGGAAAACCCAGTGCAAGCACATCCCTGTAATTCCTAAGGGTAAAAGACTTTCTTAAAATCTAAGAAATATTTCAGCCATAAAATGTAATTGGATTGACACTAAAAAAAGACTTGAATCTCAACTAAGCGATATTGTTAGACTGCTTGGTGAGTCTCCATTATTCTCCATTAATGGGCATTTTTTTTCCTCACACACATGAGACTGATTACTGTTCGTTTAAAATGCAGGGTGTTCCTTTTTCACTGTCCTGAAGAAAACCCAACTTTGATGTACAATTTGCACGATTTTTCAGTGGGTCAAAACACTGACGTATCTATACTCTTGGTCTATATAAAAAGGACTCAAAATGTGCCTATACAGTAAGTGGAAACTTATGAGTACTGTCCCAACTATTGATACTTTTTATATTAGATGGTTTTGACCAGGCCCTCAGACTAAAGAATCCGAATGATCTATTGGGCAGTCAACTACATAGAAAACAGGGGGGCAGATTTACAAGCCCCTTGCGCCACTTTTGCGTCATTTTTAACATGGGAAAAATGACGCAAAAGTGGCGCCAGGGGCTTGTAAATAAGCCCCAGGGTCTTTTGAAATTGGGGGCCACGGACCACAATTGGCGAGAGGCACGGTAACAGCACTAGTAAAATATATGGATCATTTGCAAATGACATTCAATAAATAAAAATCCCAGAAATTGTCAATGGAAGATACTCGTTCTTCCCTGGAGATAGGGGCCAGTCATTTATTGACAGTCATTAATCTTACAGCGGGAACTAAAACACTGATGTTAGATTTGGCTTTTTCAGCGGGTTTACCCCAGACTTTTTGCATTTTGGCCTTCCATTTTTTACCTCGTTTTTGTTGGTTTTAGGACTCTGGGCACTTTACCACTGTTATTCAGTGCTAAAGTGTATGCTCTCCAGGTAAATTGTGTTATGATTGGTTTCCCATGATTGGGATATTTGATTTACTGGTACGTCCCTAGTACAGTGCACTGTGCATGCCCACAGCCTGTAGATCAAATGCTACTAGTGGGCTTGCAGCACTGTTTGTGCCACCCACACAAGTAACCTTTCAAAGGGTTCTCAGACCCGCCACTGCAGTGTCTGCATGCAGTTTTGACTGCCATGTCGACCTGGCAAGTGCGCCCACTTGCCAGGCTCTAACCTTCCCTTTCCTTATATGTAATACACCCATAAGGTAGGCCCAAAGAACCCCTATGGGCAGGGTGTAGTGTGTGTGAAAGGTAGGACATGTGCTGGTGTGTATTACATAACCTGATAGTGAAATACTGTGCGTTTTTTTTTCACTATTGCAAGGCTATCTGTCCCACAGGCTAACATGGGAGTTGCTTTGTAACATCTTACAAGCTTTACTTTCCACTGGAACAAGATGGAGAAATTGAGTTTAGGCTTCCTGAACTCAAAATTTAAAAATCCATATCTTAGTGAAGATTATTTTTATGTTGTGTATTTGAAAATACCACTTATAGAAACTGGATATTTTTTTGCTTAACCATCCTGTGTGCCTCTGCCTTTTGTGTATTCCCTGTCTGGATTTAGAGTGACAGGAGCAGGGGTTGTAAATTCACATTAGACAGACAAAAGGGGGGGTGAGATGTGTCCTACCTTTTCTGGGTGACTCATAGCCAGGCTGAATAGACCTGGCTGCATTTAGAGTAGTGGGAGGAGTTGTTGCTTGCACCTGAATAGACTGTGGCTGCCTCTCACAAAGCTGTCTCCATCTCCAGTGGTGTACCTTGCCTGAGCCAGGCTGAACTGGTTTATGTGTGCCAGAGGACTTTGTTTGTACCGACTTCAAAGGAAAATGTTACATAAATATTGGGGCCCTGACCCCAGAACTTTAGATTACTGCTGGACTAAGGAACCTGCCAGAAAGAAGAGCTGGAAGAGCTGCCAGGAGGAGTACTGCCCCTTTGCTGTTGTTGCTTTGTTGGGTTGGCCTGTGGTTTCTGCTTCCATCTAGGGCATGGAAAGTACTGGACTGTTCTTTCTGCATACTAAATATCTCCAAGGGCTTGATGTAGAGCTTTCCTCCTATTGGAAGTCTCAGGGAAATCAGAAACCTCAACATCTTCTGGGTACCGGCTTCTGGAACATGATGTTTTAACTGCCACAGAGGAGAGAAGTAAACTGAAGCTGCCAAAGACGCCGCTGCTGGCTCTGTGCCCTGAAGGCACGGCAGTGGGGACCGCTGCACTTCGCACAGCAACCCTGGTCTCACCAATGACACCGTCTGACGCTGCCACTGAGCCGCTGCTTGCACCGTGATCTGTGGGCACTGCACTCTGCACCGCCGCACTTCACACCGCAGCCCTGGTATCCCCAAGGACAACGTGATGCGATTACTGACGCTACTGCCTGCACCGTGACCTGTGGACAATGCTTGTGGAGAGCATGGAACACTATCCCGCTTCACACCGCAGCCCTGGTCTCACCGACAACACCACTCCAAGCAGACATCGGCGCCGCTGCGTGCACAGTGGTTTGAGGGCACCACTCGTTAGTTACATGACGCACCACCCCATCCCACACCCCACCTTTGCCCACTGACACCAGCGTCATCGACTCCGGTTCGTCAGCCAACACCGCTATCTGCACCGTGACCTGTGGGCCCCGCACACCACATTGCCCCGTTTTGCACTGCAGCATTGAGTCTACAGATGACAGAGCTTCAGCAACGACGACACCGCTGCTTGCACCGTGGCCTGTCAGCACCGCAACGAGCACCACCCCACTGCGCACCATAACCCTGGTGTCAACAACAGCGCTAGACAATCATCACCAAGCCGCTGCCTGCAACCCGACCTGAGGGCACTGCACATCGCACCGCTCCGATTCACACCACAGCTCGGACGCCTGCCGACGCCGGTGCTCCTGACTTCAAACTCATGGAGTTCAACCTTCAATGTCTGTGACTTCAATGGCCCGACGACTCTTGCACCGACTTACGGAACCAATGCCGATCTTCCGGGGCTCACTGCAAGGTCGGACGCCCTACATCTCCAAAGGTACTGTATTACGGGTCTCTCCGACACCGTAGCTGGCCAGCAATGTCGTGACCCGCTGGAACTGTTGGATTTGTTTGTTCATGACGCTGTGATAGCCCAGGACGGAGCTATCCACTTCAAGGAACTGTATATAAAGTCAACTTTTCCGTTATTCGTATTTTGATCTCTGTAAGTTGGATTTTTATCATTTTGGTCTTGTGTTACACAGATAAATATTGGATATTTTTCTAAAACTGGTGGGGTGTCCTTTTGTAGTGTTTTCACTGTATTATTGTTAGTTGGGTGCAAATGCTTTACACATTGCGTCTGAGATAAGCCTGACTGCTAGTGCCAAGCTACCATCGGGGTGTAATTCCCTTATCCTGACTAGAGTGGTGGATTCTGCCTGGCTTCGGTGCATACCCTAGCCAACCAGAAAACCCATTTCTAACAACTGATAAATCATCCATCATCATTATCAAATAGTTTGGAAATAAACCAATAACAAGAGCCATGTATAAATAGTGATAAGGCTCCAGGCCCAAGCCTTTTACTGAATGACTTACGTAAGCAGTTCAATTATTGGTAATGCCAATTGTGCAAAAATCCATGCAAATATCACCCTGAAAAAACTTCAGGAATGGCTGGAAGATGAATAAATGATGACATTGTTCCAAGGATGATTCTGCTAGATCTCTCAACCGTTGACCAACCTGACACACTGGACAATCTTTTAGCAAAACTCACAGAACAAAGGAAGAGTTTCGCCTCATGTTTTAATTACACATCAGTGTCCAACCTACTGATTAGACACAATCTATTGGACCACACTCAGTGTCACATTAATTAACTGGCTTATTCAGTCCAGCAGTTGTATGCTACTGCAACATAAAAGGTGTAATGTTGTCTCCAATAACAAATATTTTCAAACAGGTATGTCAGTTGCCACCTTGTTGTTCAGCATTTACCTTCACGAATTTCCTGGCATACTAAACTGAGGGACCTATCCACAGAGGTCTACCTCCGTGTGAGTAAATCTACATGCGCAAATGTATTCATAACTTTTGTAGTAAATTTACTACTTTTGCCTATTCAGCTATTTACAAGTGTAAATTTACTACAAAAAGTAGACTTACATGTTCCCACTCCCTGAAACTGGGGTGTAGCATAATTTACAATAGTAAAGGTACTACTAGTAACTTTTCACACATAGGCAGAAATCTCCATCACTGTGGTGGAGATCCCCACAAGGTAAATCATAGGGAAAAGATTAAAAAAAGTATATTAAATGTTATGACAAAATTGGAAAAAATTATTTTATGTTAAATAGTAATTTAAATCAATTTATATATTTATTTTAAATGAACAAAATATAGTATCACAGCACTATTAACTACATTTTGAAACAAACGTCTAATTAATTTAAATGCATTAGATTAAATTAAAAGTAAATTCTGCACCAAAGCAAAAATTTTTAATTTTTTTGTTATGTGTTAACAATTAAGAATTCATTTAACTTGTTGTAATTATATTTTTAAATAATAAATTACATTTAATTCTAAGGGGTCGATTACAATGTCATTGGGAAAGGCTCCGAACAACTTTCGATTAGTCCGAATCCGATTCGGAACCCGCCTTTCCGACTGACTCAGACACTTTTCCCAACAACCGATTACGATGGCTGGAAAGCGTTCAAACTGTCCGACTCAGTTCCGACAGACATTGGGAGTAACCGAATCGGTCGGAGCCAAATCGTAGCGGTCTATGGACCACATTTCCAGCCGAGCAATTAGGATGTCAGATTCAGACAGCCTTTCTGAATCGGTCTGTCCGACACGGATTTGCTGTCGGAATCTGACTTTGGGGGCCCGTAGCAGGCCTCCCTTCACCTGGAGCCTCCCGTTGGGGCCCGTGGGGGTACCCAAGGGACCCCCTTTTCCAACCATGCACAGTGTGGCAGGCACCATGGGGTGCCCATCACAGGGTGCAAGGTTTTCCGCAACCACCACTTTTTTCAATGGGAGCCTGTGTAGTCGGTCGAAATACAGGCTCCTATTGAAGTCAATGGGAGTCTGACCGAACGGTTTTTGGAAACATCGCAATCGTCGGTCAGACTTCCCGAACCCAAGTCGGTCGGTAACCATTCCGAAGCCGAGTCGGTCGGAATGCTTTCGACCGACATTGTATTCGGCCCCCAAGTCTTGCAGCAAAAATTATGGCAGGACAGCAGTGAGCTTTGACAGTGCTGACAAATAAGACTCAAATTCTCTACAATGTTCTTTAGCACGTTTCTGATGTAAGAAGGCAAGAAAACATCACTAGGGAAATTGATCATGACCTTTCACAGATGACCAGGATGACAAGCTGCCTGCTTGGGGAACAATCTATTTTATTTGCAGTTTTATATAGCATGACTCAAGCCCCGGGCAGTGTTGCCACCTTTCTCAGAGAAGCATACCAGCCATTTGTTCACATTTTATCATTCTGCAAAGGTCTGGACATGATCCTTAAGTATAACTTTATATGAAACCATCTGTATTCTTTTTCAACATTGCCTGTCTTTCTTTGTTACTTCAGTTATCAGCCAGGGGTCTTTAAGACTGCTGTAGAATACATTTTAAAGTGTTTACTTTTTACATTTAGTGTTTAAAGTATGTACTAAGCTTTAGGTTATTTTCCTAATTTTTTACTGGCAGGGACATTCAGCTATGGCCATGCCAGTAAAATAACAGCCAGGTGGCATCATTCACCCTAGGATTATCAAAGCCCTTTTTAAAAGTGGATTGTACAAAAATACAATGCTCAGGTGTGATCGATCCATCAAGTTGCTTCATTCATGCTGGAGTTACACAGAGCTTGGGAAAGAAACATGCATGTGGCCGATCAGTATATACACATCAAGAAGGACATACATCTCCCTGGCCTGAGGTCCAATTTACCATCACTTGAACATGGACAGGAGTGCTGGGAGGGACAGATTACCAGGAGGAGCCATGTCGCTCATGGCAACAATGTGGGGGAGGACACCGGATGCGGAATTTGAGGCTGATGAGCAGGGGGGAAAATATACTCCTAAAAACAACACAATCAAAAATAAGAGGCAACAAGGGGTGGATAATAATGCTGCCCCACTGGACCAGCCCAAAGAAGCATCACAGAGGCACACTGGAGCAACCGGACCAACCTACCCCATCTAGAAAACATGAGTGAATTACACAAGAATACAGATTCAGAGATAAAGGGAGGGTGCTCATGCCCAGGGTCGGTGGATGCAAGAGTAGCATTTGGTGTGCATCACCTGAGTCAGGAACCCCCTAAGGTCAGGCATCTGGCTATTAAAGACCCGACGTGACTACCAGGGAGGGAGGGAAAACTGACCCTCAGATGAAGCAGCCGCACACATCGGGGGCGACCCCCTGACAGCATGTAACACCGTAGAGGATGAGAGATCAAAGGGCGGTGGAGCGTATGGATAGAAAGAGTGGACGCATTGAATTGCAGTTAGGCACAGAGTGGAAAATCCCACAGAGGTGAGACCAAAACCTCCCAGACTACCCCACACTGAGGATGACCGCTGACCAATGGAAAACACAGAAGGGAAGAGGATACTGGGAGATGGCCAATGTTTAGAGACACACACAGCGACCACACTGGCGGCCATCAAAGAGACTAAAATGGCCCTCGAATTGAAAATCGACAGGGTGGCGCAAGAAGTGAACACCTTGAATGCCAACCAACAAAAATTGACTGACAGAGTCTCAGATACGTAGATCACTCTAACACACATAAAACCCATAGTGGCCAAAACTGCGGACTGCATAAAGACGCTGGAACTGTAAGTTGCTAACTTAAAGGACAGGGTAAACAATGCGGAAAGAAGATCCTGCCACAATAATGTCTGAATAGTGGCATCTCAGAAAAGACAGAAGGCCCTAGTATGTGACTGTTCCTTGTAGAGTGGCTCTCCTTGGTGGTACTTGGGGGTAAAATCTTGAAATCAATTGCAACAGAGAGAGCACATAGAGTCCCCACATGGCTGTTTGTACCCGGGGCGCCATAATGACTGCTGGTTGCCAGACTTCTCAACTTTCTGGACCGAGATGCCATCCTACAAAGGGAAAGGACACAAGGATCCTCGCAAATCACAGGAAAAACATCCACATATACCCAGACTGCAAAGCCGCTATCCAGCGCCAAAGGAAAACATTTATGGGTCAACTAGCACCTCTGGACACTGGGTCTCAGATATGCACTGTTTTATCTGGAAAAACTCTGGATAATCGACGTAGGGACATCGTATTTCATACAATGGCAGCAGAGGTCTGGGAATGGCTGAATAGCTACTGCTACCCTCTACCCAATGATAGCGAGGTGAGCCAGACATCCAAATGGCAGGAACATAAGAAACACTGCAGGGCATGGAGCCGATCAATGCCAATAAATACCCAGGCAGAATCAGAAAGAGCAAAAGTGGTAGCAGACATACAACAATCAAAAACCCTGGAAACCTCCAACATATGGGAACCTCTACTAAAAGAGAATGGGGGCTCTGATGAAGGAGAATTGAATCAGGAGGAAGACTGGGAAAATTCAGGACTACCGGCGGTCACCCCGATGACGATGGATGAGATAATTTAGTGGTCCCCTAAACCAATGACAAAGGAAAGAACAGAGGGAGGCCCGGCGGGCATGGTCAATAATGTGGGTAGGCAGCACACATTACCTATAGGTGGTGTTCCCTATAAAACACAGGCATGGCACATCAAGGCGCAATATATGCGTACCAACAATTTGACTTACAGGGGTGACGGATGTACCGTGCATTGGGGAAGTGGACAGTTTGAAGACAGTCACAGGGTAAGGTGTGGTGGGGAGGGGGTTGGGAAGTAGTTAACAGGTGTATGGTGATACAGGGACATACTGACCAGAGGAGTGAGATGTACTACTCTGAGGGGTTCCATAGGACATAGGAGGAAGGCTCTAACACCAAATTTAACATGACACACACACTGAAACTACTAAATTGGAACGTTAATGGGCTTGGGAACCCCATAAAAACAGGCCTGGTCATTGGCAAGGTATGACACAGATGTGATTTCCTTCATGAGCCGCAAATGAGAGGCACCAAATGCTACTACCTGGGGTGCTGGAAATATACAGTGGCCAGTCACTTAGGCTAAAGCACAGGGTCAAGAGGAGTAGCTATTCTCCTCAAGAAGTCACTTACCTTTCAGATGACACGGACTTGGGCAGATGACTTGGGAAGATATACCGTGACACTGGGAGAATGGGAAGGTGAGACACTGGCTCTGGTCGAGTGTATATCCCACCAGGGCTACAAGCAGATACCCTCCAGAGACTGGGACAGATCCTTACAGACTTACCAACAGCCATCACTATCCTGGGGGGAGATTTCAACATGGCCCTTCATGCAAAACTTGACAGATCATCCCGCAGGCAGACATACCACCCGCCAGCAGGGAAACTAGAGAGCTTTGTGCAATCAATGGGTATGGGGGATATCTGGAGGACAATGAAGGGAGCACTCAAAGTCTACTCCTATTATTCAGGAGCGCATAATACGCACTCCTGCACAGATTATTTCTTAATCCCACATACAACATTAGATAGATTCACAGAAGCTGAATACAAGGCAACAGGTATACCAGATTATTCCATGCGAGTAAAGGCATGCATGGTAAAGGCAAATTTGTGGTAAAAATATTGTGCAGTAAAAAATGTGTGGTAAAAGCATATGTGGTAATTGGCTGAGTTGTATTTTCATACAACCTTCTGAAATGCCACAGCTGTAACCAGCACTCAAAGACCATTTACTGACTGAATGTAAACAAAATGTTGAAAAAAAAATGAAAAAGGTGAATATTCAACATGCTTCAGTTGCTGCCCTGCGTTCCTCATTCTATGATCCTCGTATTAGGCTGGACAGGATCGCACATTTATGAGCTGCTATCAGCATTCTGCTAACAGCATGTACCATCTATGAGACCTCAGCCAGGCACTATTACAGACAGCATTCCCTTGAGTCCCATACACAAGAAAAGAAGCTCCACCATCTGGAATATGTCTAGAGCCATTCCGGGAAACAGTGTGGTGCAGTGTCTTCGTTTGGGGTCTTCCCTTAAATCTACAGTTTTCCCTCCACTTGTCCTCATCTCATACCTTATATGAACATGGGGGGTCATTACGATGACAGGCGGATCGCCACCGCCCGTATGGCAGTGGCGATCCACCCGCCATTCCCCTCTGCCCGCATGCCATTTCCCCCCGCCACATTACGACCGGGCGGAAAAGGGCACTAATATGGTGGCGGTGTCTGCAAGACACCGCCATCCATATTAGGATGGTTGCGGAGAGCAGCCTTTCCATGGCGGCAACGCCGCCATGGAAAGGCATACGGTCATCGCTATTGGGGGCCCGTTGCGGGCCCCCAGAGTGTTGGGGGGTGCACATGGTACCCCCTGCATTGGCATGGACAAGGTGGCAGGCACCGCGCGGTGCCTGTCACCTTGTGCATGCCAATGCACGACGTGCATTCCCAGCATTGTGGCGGGCGGTGCTGTGAACATCGCCCGCCACAATGTTGGGAATAGGGGATGCCACCGCCACTGTGGCGGTGGCATCCTAATACTCGCGGCGGGACCGCCACTCCTATGGCGGACGGTCCCATTCACCGCTACGGTGGCGGGCGGACTTTGTCCGCCCGTCATCGTAATGTGCCCCTAAGTTTCTATTGTGTCTTAGTCTGGACTTCTCAGCAAAGGAAACCACAGATTTTGGGCCTCTCTGGGCCACTGGACACAGTAACTGGGCTCATAATTCACACGTCCAGCCTGCATCTGTGAGTTGTAAGATTTCCTCAGCAATTAAATGAAAGATTCTAAATATTTCATTGTTTGTATTCTATTGTTTGTATTTTTATCTACCTGGATATAGACCTACCAAGAGTTTTAAAATGAACTCTACCACTCTTCTCTCATAACTATACGTTGGCCGCAGGGCATGTCTAGTTACATAGGATGTACTAAAGTAACCAGCTATCTATTACATCTTTACTTTACCAATTCCTAATATGTGCTAAAGTCACAAAAGGGAGAGAGTGGAAGAATTTAACATTAGTCACTGATGAATGATTGTTGATATAAGATATATAATAGCTGATAATAGCAGTTCTACATGGTAATAGAAACTAAATTATTTTGTGAACAATTAATTTATCTTTCACGAATCAGAATAAAAATACAATGCACAGTTAAATATTTCATGCGCAGTGTACACATAATACTGTTGTCTGTTGCATAATTGGATATGCATTATATCAATCCCAAAAGTCATATTTTTATGGTTTATGTGTAATCTTCACCTAGATTTATACTTTTCTTGCATCAACAGTTTCCTACATTACACCGGGCAACACCATTTAACTCCTATGTCATTCACTAGGTGGCTATCAGTAATCATTTTACTCATCCTTCTCTATCTTGTACTCCACAAATCTTTAGGCATATTTGCACATCTCATGATTCACTGATACGTATTATTTCACTACCTCACATACAACCAACCACACCTCCCATTTCCATACAGTGCCTTCTCCTCAAGCTCCCTATAAGTTTTCTCCTTTATCCAACAAGAATGAATGCCGAGCAAACGTCTGAGAATGCATATCAGTTACCTCACAAAATCTATCTATTAAATGCTCACTCTCTCTGCACCAGGTTGATGCTCATCACCAACTAATTCAACTCTCACTGCTCCAAATACACTTAACTTCCAAATACACTTAACTACTATCACTGACACCGAAATTCACCCTCAAGATTCAGCTACACCAGCATTCCTACATAATCACTGTCCCCACACTTTTACCACATATCATAACTCATTATTGGGTACTTATTTTCTCCCTAAAGACTTCATACTCAGAATCCTTGATTTCACCCAGGATTTGCTGTTTGAAAACCAAACTGCATGCACTGGTACATAAACAGCACACAAATAGCATATCTGTAAGGCCTGAGGCATTCATAGAGGCTCTGAACACATTATCTAAGGCACTTGACAGTACCACGTTTTCATACTCCATGGGCATCATTACCCCACTTGAACCTCGTCTCAATAACTTGCACACACTGTCAATAATCTACTCATTTCACAATGATGAATCGTTATATACTTCGGCCGTGCATGGCTTGGGTTTAGCCACAGGGTCTGACTCTGTGCCATCCCCCTTATGCTGGTCAACTGCCCAGCCTTAACCAACACCAACCCCACCCCCTTTTTAAATTGTTTTCCCAACCCTGTGGGACTCTTGTGGGAACCAGAGGCCAATTGCGTTGCGTTTTTTTTCCCAACTTGTTGCAGCAGGACTCCCACGGGTGTCCTGTGAACCCAAACACCCAGTTATCTATTTATTTACAACCTTAATTTCTCAAAAACTACTGAACGATTTACACCAAATCACAAAAACCACCCTTTCTGCGTAAAGATTTAGCTTTCTGTCAAAATTGGTGGTATACTGTTCAGCCAATTCAGCTGTAGCTCTTTTCAAAATTATGGAAATTGCATGAGGAAATTGTGTTTTGCAACCCATCTGTTTCTCGGCCCATGCTTGAAAAATTACCTGGAAACTTTCTAGGAAGGAGCTGAGATGGATGAACTTTTTGGGGGAATATTATTAGCAAATTAATAACCTTCTTCCTATTGAAATGCAGAGCTAACTATAACGACCCACTGCAGACCACCAGTGGAAACAGTAGAATGGCATAGAGTGGAATGCCGTACAGTGCAGTTGCATACAGTAGAATAGTGTAGAGTGAATTGGTGTACAGTGTAGTAGTGTACGTTGCAGTGGCGTACAGTGGAGTGTGTTAAAGTGGAGTGGCATACAGTGGAATGGCATAGAGTGTTCTAGAGTGGACTGGCGTAGAGTGGAGTGAGGTACAGTTTAGTGGCATACAGTGGAATAACACAGAGTGGAGTGGTGTAGAGTGGAGTGCAATACACTGGGATGGCATACAGTGAGATAGTGTACACTGGAGTGGGGTACAGTGGAGTGACATAGAGTAGAATGGCTTAGAGTGGGATAGCATAGAGTGGTGCAGCATACAGTAGAGTGGTGTAGAGTGGCATGCGGTACAGTGTAGGTGTGTTCAATGGAATCGCATAGACTGAAGTGGAATAGAGTGGAGTGTTGTAGAATGGAGTACCATAGAATGGAGTGCTGTATAATGGAGTGGGGTACAGTGTTATTGGGTAGACTGTAGTGGTGCAGTGTAATAGTCATACGTACAGTGGAATAGCGTAGAGTGTATTGGCGTAGAGTGGAGTGGCATAGAGTGGTGTAGAGTGCAAAACCTTTGAGGGTTACTTGCATATAGTGTGGTGACATAGAGTGGAGTGGCATATAGTGGGATAACGTAGAGTGGCATAGATTGGAGTGTTGTACACTGTAGTAGGGTGGAGAGGATTTGCATAGAGTGGTGTGGCATACAGTTGATTGGTAAAATGGAGTGATCTGCAGTGTAATGTCATATAGTGGATTGTCACAGGGTGGAGTGGCATAAGGAAGAGTGGCGTAGAGTGCAGTGCCATAGGCTGGAGTAGCATAGAGTGGAGTGGTGTAGAGTGGAATGGCATAGAGTGTAGTGATTTCGAGTGGAGTGGCATAGAGTGGGGTGGAGTAGCATAGTGCTACGTAGAATGGAGTGGCGTAGAGTGGAGTGGCATACAGATGAATTGAATATATTAGAGTTGCGTTGAGTGGAGCACCATAGAGTAGAATATCATAGAGTGGAGTGTCGTACAGTGGAGTTGCGAACAGTAGAATAGTGTAGGGTGTATAGGTGTACAATATAGTACTGTACAATGAAGTGGCATAGACTGTATTGTCATACATTTGAGTTGCATAAAGTGGAATAGCGTACAGTGCACTGGTGTGCAGTGCAGTGACATACAATGGAATGTGTTAGAGTTTAGTGGCATACAGTAGAGTAGCGTAAAGTAGAGTGGTGTACAGTGGAGTGGCACAGGATGCAGTGGCATAGAGTGGAGTGCTGTAGAGTGGATTGGCTAGAGTCGGGTGAGGTATAGTGTAGTTGCATACATTAGAATAGCATAGAGTGGAGTGGCATATTCTGGAGTGGCATACAGTGGAACAGCGTACACTGAAGTGGGGTAGAGTAGAGTGGCGTAGAGTGGCGATGCATAGAGTCTAATAGCATAGAGTAGAGTGGGATACTGTGGAGTAGAGTAGACTAAGATACAGTGGAGTAGAGTGGCATAGAATTGAGTGAAGTATAGTGTAATGGAGTGGCATACACTGCAGTGGCATAGAGTGGAGTGTTGTAGAGTGGAATACCGTAGAGTGGAGTTTTGTAGAGTGGAGAGAGGTAGAATGTAGTGAGTAGACTGTAGTGGCATATAGTGTAATAGCATACTGTGATGTGGCATACAGTGGAATAGTGTAGAGCGGAGTGACTTACAGTGGAATAGCATGTATTAGAGTGGTGTAGAGTGGAGTGGCATAGAGTGGAGCATCATAGAGTAGAATACAATCGAGTGGAGTACATATAGTGGAATAATGTAGAGTATATTGGTGAACAGTGTAGCAGCATACAGTGAAATGGCATAGACTGGATTGTCATACAGTTGAGCAGCATAACATAGAATAATGTGCAGTGGTGTGGTGTACAGCGCAGTGATCGACAATGGAGTGTTCTAAAGTTCAGTGGCATACAGTAGAGTAGCGTAGAGTAGAGTGGTATACAGTGAAGTGGCACAGAGTGGAGTGGCGGTGGATCCGCGAAGTCATGCGCCACTAGCAATGCTATGATTGACTGACCGGGAGGTTGTGCCCGCCATTTTAAGTATTGGGGAACACTTCCAGGGTATTAAAATGTATCTGCAAAATGATTAAAGGGGTCAGGGTATCAGTACCATGACCCCATCGGTGTATTAGAGGAGTGTCAGAGGGACCTATGTTGGGTATGAAATTGAGTTACATTGTTTTTTTTTCCACTTCGGGAATCCACAGATCTGCCATGAAGCTCAGTGTGTCTCCATGTGTAAATCAACAACAGATTTGCAAATCTTGATGCACTTTGAAAAAAAAAGATAACACTTTCAGGCCCACTCAGATGCCCACACAGGTATTATCACACCCATTTACACACTTGCACAGGAGGTCACACACCCACTTACAGACCTACACAGGCACTTACATACCCACTCACAGTGCCATGCATGTACTTACAGACCCATTCACAGACCCACATAGGCACTTAGATACCCACTCACAGACCTATACAGGTAATGACACATCCATTTTGAGCCCCATGCAGGCACTCACAGACCCACTCACATACCCATGTAGACACTCACATACCCACTCACATACCCATGCAGGCATTCACACACCCACCCACAGACCTGTGCAGCCACTCATGGACCCACTCACAGAAACATGCAGGCACTCAAACACCCAGTCACTGACCCACTCAGGCACTCATACACCTACTGATAGACACACACAGCTAATCACAGACCCACTCACAGACCCACTCGGGCACTCACATACCCATTCACAGACCCATGCAGGCACACAGAGGCCCACTCAGACACCCACATAGGAACTCACCAACCCACTTTCAGACCCACAGAAGCACTCACACACTCACTCAGAGACCCACACATGCACTCACAAATCCACTCACAGACCTATGCAAGCACTCACACACCCACTCACAGTTCTATGCTGGCACTTTCACACCCACTCTGAGTCCCTCACAGACAGTTTCACACCCACCCACAGACCCAAGTAGGTACTCAGACACCTGCTCATGGAGCTACACAGGCACTCATAGACCCACTCATCTACTCACATACCCACTCACAATCAATCAATCAATCAATCAATCAGGGATTTATAGAGCGTGCTACTCACCCGTGACGGTCTCAAGGCCCTGGGGGGTGTGCAGCTCTGGATCAGTCGAAGAGCCATGTCTTGAGGCACTTCCTGGAGGTGTGCAGAGTAGGGGAGCATCTGATGTTGACTGGGAGCTCATTCCAGGCCTTTGCTGCGACATAGGAGAAGGCTCTTCCACCTGCTCTGGTTCTGTGGATGCGTGGGGTCTCTGCCAGGGCGAGGTCGGCGGAGCGGAGGTTCCTTTTGGGTAAGTGGAAGGATACTCTCTCGTTGAGGTATTTGAGTCCGATGTTGTGGAGTGATTTGTAGGCGTGGGTGAGTAGCTTGAAGGTTACTCTCTTCTTGACAGGGAGCCAGTGGAGGTCTCGTAGGTGCTGGGTCATGTGCTCATGTCGTGGGGTTCCGAGGACGAGTCTGACTGTGGTGTTATGGATGGTTTGGAGCTTGTGTAGCAGGGTTCTGTTGATTCCGGTATAGAGGGCGTTGCTGTAGTACAGTCTGCTGGTTATGAGTGCGTGGGTGACGGTCTTTCTGCATTCAGGGGGATCCACTTGAAGGTCTTGCGGAGGATGCGCAGGGAGTTGAAGCAGGTGGAGGCGACGGCATCGATCTGGCGGGTCATGGTGAGGGAGGAGTCTAGGATGATGCCGAGGTTTCAGGTGTGGTCTTTTGGAGTGGGTGGGTTTCCGAGGGCGGAATGCCACCAGGTGTTGTCCTAGGCAGTGGAGGAGGGTCCGAGGACAAGGACCTCTGTCTTCTCCGAGTTGAGCTTCAGGCAGCTGTTGTTCATCCAGGCTGCAACGCCCTTCATTCCTTCCTGGAAGCAGAGTCTGGTGTCTTCTGGATTTTTCGTGAGGGAGAGGATGAGCTGGGTGTCGTCGGCGTAGGATACTATACTGAGCCCATGCTGTCTGACGATGGTGGTGAGGGGGGCCATGTAGATGTTCAAAAGCGTAGGGCTGAGCGAGGATCCTTGGGGTACTCCACAGTTGATATCTGTGGGTTCAGAGAGGAAGGGAGGGAGTCTGATCCTTTGGGTTCTGCCGGAGAGAAAGGAGCGGATCCAGCTGAGGGCGGTTCCTCGTATACTGGCTGCGATAGTGCGGTGTGAGATGGTGTTGAAGGCTGCAGAGAGGTCTAGTAGGATGAGGGCCGCAGTGTGGCCCTGGTCGAGTAGCACGCAGATGTCATCAGTGGTGGTGAGGAGGGCGGTCTCGGTGCTGTGGTTGCTGCGAAATCCAGACTGGGAGGAGTCGAGGATGGCGTTCTCTTTGATGAAGGTGGTCAGCTGGGCGTTGACGAATCTCTCGGTGACTTTGGCTGCGAAGGGAAGGAGCGACATGGGCCAGTAGTTTTTCAGGTCTGTCGAGTCGGCCAAGGGTTTCTTGAGGAGGGGCTTGACCTCTGTCCACTTCCAGTCGATGGGGAAGATGCTGGATTCGAGGGAGGCATTAATGGTCCGGCCTAGTTTGGGTGCTATGGCGGCGGCAGCTCTGTGGTAGATGTGCGGTGGGCAGGGGTCCGTGGGGGCTTCTGAGTGGGTGTTCTTCATGGTCATGGTGGTGTCTTCAGTGGTAGCAGATTTCCAGGTGGTGATGGTCAGCTGGTTGTTGGTGGTGGAGAGGAGGGTGGTGTCTGGAGTCTGTTCGCTGAAGTTGTCGTAGAGGGCCTTGATTTTCAGGTGGAAGTAGGAGCTGAGCTTGTTGCAGAGGTCCTGGGATGGTGTGACGTCCGTGGCTTCGCTGGGCGGTTTGGTGAACTGCTGTATGACGTTAAAGAGTTCTTTTGCGTTACTTGCGTTGGTGTGGATTTTGTTCTTGATAAAGGTCCGCTTGGTGGCTCTTATGCGCTGGTGGTATTCATTCATGGCATTCCTGTAGGTGTTCTGGTCTTCGGTGGTTTTCCTGTTCCGCCAGAGTTTCTCGAGGCATCTGCAGGAGCGTCTGGCTTCTTGGAGGTCAGTGGTGAACCAGGCAGCCTTCAGGGGGCGTTGTTTGACGGGGTGGCGGAGGGGTGCGAGCTTGTCTGCGCAGCTGGAGATCCAGCGGTGTAGTTCTTTGGCTGCGGAGTTGGCGTCAGTCGTGGCGGAGGGTGGTTGTGGAGAAGGGTGGTGTTCAGGTGTTCCTCTGTGATCTTGCTCCAGTTCCTTTGCGGCGGGCGCGGGCGGGTTTGGGTTAGGAGTGGGCGGAATTTGCGTAGTCGCGCTACGCAAAGCTCCGCGAAACGGTACAAAATCTCCGCGAGCACGCTAAAGTTCCGCAAACACGCAGAATTGCTTGTTCCGCCCGTTTGCGATGCTTTTTTCCTGTTCGCGAACGCTGTTTGCATGCTCGGGGAGAAATATCTCGCGAACACGCATTTTGAAAGCGCGAACAAGCAAAAAATTCTGCGAAACCGCGGATCGCAGAATTTTTGGTAATTCCGCGTTCTCCGCGGAACGCGAAATTACATGAATTCCGCAAATTCCGCGAGCGGAACGGAATTTACCGCCCAGGCCTAGTTTGGGTGCAGTGGTGGTGTTGAAGGTGAAGTGTACACAGTGGTGGTCTGTCCAGAGGGGCTGCGTGGTGTGGCTGAAGTGGATGTTTGTCCCTCCTGCGAAGATGGGGTCAAGGGTGTGTCTGGCTCTGTGGATGGGATGGTGACGAGCTGCTTCAGTCCGGGGTTGGCGAGGTTGTCAAGGAGGGTGGTGGAGTCGGGGTCGCTGCGGTTGTTGAGGTGAAAGTTCAGGTCTCTGATGAGAATGTAGTCCATGGAGGCGATGGCGTGGGGTGCAACAAGGTCAGCAATGGTGGTGGTGGAAGAGGCACGAGGCCCGGGGGGTCTGTAGACGAGGGTCCCGCACAGCGTGGTTCTGGGGCTGGTTTGGATCTGGAAGTGGAGGTGCTCTGTGTTGGAGAGGGGGTCGCTCGTGCTGGAGGTGGAGAGTCAGAGGGAGCTCTTGTGTGCGATGGTGAGTCCTCCTCCTGGGTGGTGGGGGCGGTCCTTTCTTTGGATCTTGTATCTGTTGGGGATGGTGGTGGCGATGTGATGGGCGGAGGTGGCGTTGGTCCATGTTTCCGTGAAGAAGGCGACGTCTGGCGAGAGGGTGTCAAGCAGGTCCCAGATCTCCGTGGCGTGTCTGTGGAGGGAACGCACGTTGAGGAGTATGCACGTCCGGGCTTTGGTGGTGCGGGCGTCCGTCGTGGGTTCAGCAGTCGTGGGGGTGGGGTTGATAGTGAAGGATTATCGGCAGTGGTGGCAGAAGAACTGGCCGTGGGTGGTGTTCGACGTCGATCTCTGGCAGTTGTTGTTTCTTCCGGGGTTGAATGTGAGGAGGGCATGGTAGTTGTAGCGGTGGAAGGTCGTAGATCCAGGGTTCCTGGCGCTCGCCGCGGTCGGATTGCGAATGGGCGCAGACGGGCTTGCCTTTGGCATGCCGGTGGCGCGGCCGCGCATCGGCTGCCATTAAGTAGGGGAGGGGGGAGGGAAGCGCAGCTGGGAGGTGGGAAGCGGGAACCGGCAGGGGGGAGGGGCCGCGGGGGCAGCAGCGGCGGGAAGGGCACATAGACAGGAAACGGCTAAGTAAACGGAAAGTAACAGGTACAATTACTGGCACAATAAAGGACAGAGAGGAGGCAGAAAACTGGCACAAGGGGGACAGAATAACAGAAAATGGCAAAAAGACAGACACAGGCACAAAAGAGACAAAAAACAGAAGAGTGGCACAAAGACAGACACGGGCACAAAAGAGACAGAAAAGCAGAAAAGTGGCACAAAGGCAGACACAGGCACAAAAGAGACAAAAAACAGAAAAGTGGCACAAAGGCAGACACAGGCACAAAAGAGACAGAAAAGCAGAAAAGTGGCACAAAGGCAGACACGGGCACAAAAGAGACAAAAACAGAAAAGTGGCTTAAAGACAGACACGGGCACAAAAGAGACAAAAAAACAGAAAAGTGGCACAAGGACAGACTCAGACAACAGCGACCAGCAGAAGAGCAAGGCTCTCCCACTGGACCACCAGGGATGAGGCGCAGGCAGGAGCCTGTGGGTGTAGGAGGGCCTCAAAACCTACCTGAGTAGCAGCGCCCAGAGCAACAGTGCCGGAGCGGTGGCACTTGACAGCAGAGCTGCGGGGGGAGAGCAGGTCTCTGACAATGAAGACCTATGAAGGCTCTCATGGAAACACTCATATACCCATTCAGGTACTCACACACCTACTTACAGACCCAAGCATCCACTTACACACCCACTCACAGAACTATGCAGGCACTAACAAACTTACTCACAGAACCACATAGAAGCTAAACACCCACTCAGACACAGACAAAACCACTCATTCAGCGACTCACAGACCCAAACAGGCACTCACACACCCACTCACAGACCCATAGAACCACTCACAGACCCACTCACAGATGTACTTTTTAGGGGAAGGGGGCACGTGGCACCCCTCCCCGGACCATTTTTAAACCCAGGGATGCCATCCCCAGTGTCCAATGCATTTGTGAGGGGGAGGGGACGGGGCAAAAGCAGCCCTCCTTGCTTTCAGCCCCGGGGACCCCATCTCCTGGGGCCCAAATCCATTTTTGAGGGCGAAGGGGGCACGCAGCCCCCCACCCGGGCCGCTTTAAGCTCTAGCGCCCCCTCCCCTGGGGCTCAACATATTTTTTAAGGGGAGGGGGCCATCAAACTTTGCCTTCTGTGGCCAGATGACCCCAATCCTTGGCCCGTATCACTAGCTATGTCCTGGGGAGGTCACCCCGGGACATATCGGTTTCCCTGCCCACACCAGCGCAGGCAGGGAAACCTGTATTTGCTCCTGCTTGGCAAGAGCATTTTTTAATCTCCCACCAAGCAGGGGCAAACACAATGGACCTGATTTAGATCTCAGCAGATAGGTTACTCCGCCAAAATGGTGAGGGATATTCCATTCGCCGAAATATAAATCCCATTATATCCTATGGGATTTAAATTTTAGTGGACTGGATATCCGTCACTGTTATGATGGAGTAACTCGTCCACCGAGATCTAAATCAGGCCAAAGGTCTCCTCCCAGCCAGTGGGAATTTTTAAAAATACTGTCACTGGCTGTGAGCAGACTTTTGATATGTTTCCCTGCTCATACTGATACAGGCAGGGAAAAAGATGAAAATATTGCTCCCAAGGGGACAGAATTAATAGTAGTTCCATCTGGATGGGAGCAATGCTGGTTCCCGCTGCATGCGGGGAGCAGGTTGGGGCTGTGGGGGTCTTGGGGCTCCCCATGGCAACCAAGAATATGGCGGGTGCCCTGAGTGGGTACCAGGGCAGCAACCTTTGAGTAAGCGGGCCCGAAGAAAGGGGGCCCCTGGGGCTGATAGTAGCTCAGGGAGGGGGGCCATGTGGCCCCCATCTCCTTTAATTTTAACTAGTGGTCGAGGGGGATGGAGTCCCTAAGGCCTAATAAGGTTTGGGGAGGGGGGCACATGGCCCCCTCTCCTTTAATTAAAATAAACAGCCCTCTGGTAATGGGTCCCTAGGGCTCAGGGAGTGGGATACCTGGCCCCCTCCCCTTTAATAAAAAAAGGCCCTGGGGATGGGGTTCCCAGGGCCAAATAAGGCTCAGGAGGTGGCCATGTTGCCCCCTCCCCTTTAAAATATATATTGCCCTGTGTAATGGAGTCCTCAGGGCCTTATTAGACATGGGAAAGGGGCCAAGTGCCCCCTTCTCCTTAAAAAAGGGGCCCTGGGGAATGGGGTCCCCAGGGCCAGGCCATGTGCCCAACTCCCCACCGCATGGCTGATGGCTGTGTGCAGCATGGGCTTGTCTGCCTTTGAGGGAGTTGGCCACATGGCTTGGTCACAGGCCTTGTGGCCAACACCCCAGAGCACATCGCAAAAGGCCAAGTACAGTGAGGGGTTGGGTGCATGTGGGGGATTGAGCGCAGGCCTTGTGGCCAAACCCCTGCCGTGCACGGCCAAAGGCCCTGTACAGTATGGGGTTGGCTGCCTTTAGGCTTACTGCCAAAGGCTGTGCGCAATGTGGGGTTGACTGCATGTGTTGGGTTGGCCTCAAGGCCTGGTCACAGGCCAGGCCCTGCTGCCAACATCCCTGACGCTCACGACCAAAGACCTGCTTGGCATCTGCAGAATTTTTTGTGAGTGGGTGTGTGAGTGCCTGCATGGGAATGTCAGTGAATGTGTCAGTGGATGTGTGGGTCTGTGAGTGGGTCTGTGAGAACCTCTGTTGGTCTCTGAGTAGGTGTGTGAGTGGCTGTGTGGGTCTGTGAGTGGCTGTGTAACTGCCTGTGTGGGTCTGTAAATGGGTGCAACAGTGCCTATGTGGATGTCTGAGTGGGTCTGAAAGTGTTTTTTCTTCTTTCCCAAAGTGTGGCAAGATTCGAAAATCCATTTTGGATTTACACGAGGGCCGCACCGAGCCCCGCGGTGAATCTGTAGATTCCCAAAGTGGAAAAAAGAAACATTTTAACTAAATTTCATACCCAGCATAGGTCACTCTGACACTCCTCCAACACACTCATGGGATCAGGGTACCTCTACCCTGACACCTTTAATCAGTTTGCAGATAAAGTGTAAGGCCCTGAGACTGTTCCCCAATACTTATAATGGCAGCCGCAACCTCCCGGTCTGGTTGTGGTCAGCCAATCATGGCATCGCTGGTGGCGCATGACTTCACGGATTCACCGCAGAGGATCCGAGGAGCGTCCGCATCCCAAGATATACAATTTTGTTTTTCCTTTAATAATTCTGCAACTACTGAACAGATTTACACCAAATCACAAAAGTGGCTCTTTCTGGGCCAAGAGCAACCTCTCTGCCAAATTTGGTGTAATTCCGTCCAGCATTTCGGGCTGTCATTGTGTTCAAAATCCCTATTGGAAATTGTATGGGAAACACACATTTTTTGACCCCCGCTTTTTCTCGGCCCCCGCTTGACGGATCGTTCTGAGACTTTCCATGCTGATCTAGACACACTGCGCCACATTTTTTGGGACATTTTGTGAAGATTCGTCAATCAGTGCCAAAGTTATAAGCAAACCCCAAAATGCTTTTCCTATGGAAAGTAGGTCCTAACTATAACTACCTACTGGTGACTGACAGTAGATAATATATAACATTTGTAGCTGGCCCGCCAGTTTTATCTGTGGCATAATTTGTGACCCCCTCTAAAAATACTTCTAGAGATACCTCTGGCTCTGCTCTGCTCCGCCTGTTTCAGCTGTCGATTGGGGTGTGATCATTATAGTCAGGGGATTAGCTTGGTCAATAAAATTTGGGGGGGTGTGAGCTTCAGATTTCCCATCAGTCATGCTGGGATATTTTGTTAAACCACAATATATGAGAAGCAGGACTTGAGGGGGGCTTAAAGAGCAGTAGAAAGAGCGAGGAGGGCATATTGTTAGGGTCACTGAAAACACAACATTTTTCAAACCAATCAATATTTTTTAAAGCCTTCAAAACAGAGACGAGAGAGTGAGTGTGTGTGTTTTTGTCAGTGTGGGCATGTAAAAATCTCTGGTGAAATCTGACAGACATGTCACCATACCCAACTGAAAGCGCTTGTACCCAACTACTTACAACAAGATAACGTTTTAAGGGGGGTGTAAAACCCCAAACAGCCCCCCAAAGCTATGCCCCTGATTACAGTCCTGTAGCAACTCCATGCAGTGGGAACCTTCAAGTACTGGCCATGTATTGAGCTATTCTCTACAGCGTCCTGAACCAGTCTAAAAAAGGTGCAGAAAAGTGGTAAATAAACATTATTATCAATATTACTCTACTACCATCCATTTATTTATTCTGTGTCCTAATGCCTGAAATTCTCCGCCTGTTAGGAAATCCCCTCAGCCAGAGACCCTCACTCAGTCAACAAACTGATGCAAAAAACAGAGGAGCATACCATGCCCTTCTCAAATTTATTCCCCAGTTCTTACTAAAGTACTATTTGTTTCCCCATTTTGAGGGCACAACAACAAAATATACTCCATCAAGTACTTTCCACCTATTAGAACATAGGAATGTTGAGAGCTGCATTGAATGGCTGGTATAAGCCTTCTGCTCCATAAATGTCTGTAATTGAATATCTTGAGCAAGAGAATACATAGATAAATTGTGGGCAGAGAGCACAAATATGATAACTTAATGAAATAATCCAACAATTAGATGTACAATAAAAAATATTGAGTACTATGTTATTTATATCAAAAGTAAAAACGTATTTATTGGATACACATTAATAAAAACAATATAAAAATATCCCCTAAAGGATTTCCACTGACATAAGCTCATTAATACTTTATAACATCATAATTTGATGCTGAATGAAGTCCTTACATTTTGTGTAAAAGGGGTACAATTGATGTTCATTTCTGTAATGTGGAACAGTTCAACATGATGTTCATAGTATTCAATATTGCTAACAATTGAACATATTACTAACAGTTCGGCAATATATTCCCTATATACAATGATATTAGTTCATGGGTAAGTAGTGCCCATAAGACATTGTACTGGAGGGCTTAGATGTTACTACGTGCGTTTTGGCAAAATGCCTTCATCAGGAAGCCATCAGGAGAATGTCTGTAAATAAACAACAATGTATGGAGTAGTCTTAATTATACAAATGCCCCCAAAGAAGATGAATGATGTACACTAAGAATAACTGAACTTACATTAAAATTGAAAACGGTTTGTGTACCAACATCTAGATAAACCACCACAAGTAAATGTGCACTATAGAAGGATATTTGTGACCCAAGAAAGAGAGGTGAAAGATATTTATACTAACCCTGGGCAAAGCACTACGCTACGCTCGCGTAGTTTGCGAAGTTTGCGCTTACTTCGCACAACGCGAATTGCACGTAGCACAGTGCAAACACGCGTAGCGTAGCGTAGTGCAGCGGACATTTTTGCTTGCTCGCGGTCCTCAACGTCAAGTTGGCGACCGCGAGCAAGCAAAATGACATCCCGGCGAGACTTTTTCCTCGTTCGCGATCAGCAACATCAAGTTGCCGATCGCGAGCGTGGAAAATAAACCTCCCGGCGAGATTCTCAACGCGGGGAGGTCAGGTTTCTCATTGCGAGTGGTCGCGTATGCTCGCGACCGCTCGCGATGAGAAACTACCAGTCCGCGTTGAGAAAGCTGCTGCTCGAGTAAAAATCTACTCGAGCGGCAGTAAAAGACAGCTCGCACTGTGCAAGATGCCGTTTTCAATGATTGCACAGTGCGGACAAGCATCCGGCACTGTGCAATCATTGCGAACAGTGCACTACGCAGTTCGCGTAGTGCTACGCGTAGCTCGCGTAGTGCGAACTGCACTTTTGCGTAGCTTCGCGTAGCGCCACTTCGCGAACTACGCCCAGGCTTAATTTATACCCAGTGTTCAATTAAAAATATTAACAGGTGAAAATACTCCTCATTCAGGTGTAGGTTAGTTTTAAAATAGACTTTTTGCAAGTTGACCACATGCCTAATAGGGTAACGCATTGGTAAAAATAGCAGGAATGGCCCTTCATGCAAAGATCATATTGAGCCTTTAGCATGCCATCTCAGAGAAGGTTGATATCTATCATGCAGAGGGCAAAAAGTGTAGGACCTGTATGGAATTACTGGTGGTACTCGTTATGGCTCACTTCCGGGTACGAGCCACAGAACACGTCTGAACTAGAAGCAAACAAGATGACAGTAAATACACGAGTAAGAATAGAACCAGTGAAATAAGGAGTGGTCCAGGGCGGAGCATTAAAGTTAGTATGACTTACCAGGGAATAGATGCCGGAGTGCTCGCTGGTAGAAAACAAATGGCCGGTACACATGGACACAATAAAAGGTGAAGGGCAAGATTGTCTCATGGTGTACAAACAATATGGAAAGTCATATAATTAGAGAATTATGACTTCTTATACTTCTTACCAGCTTAGAAAGACTGAGAAACTTGATTTATATGGGGTCTACGCTCCAGGGGGATGCGGCAGTGTCCGATAGCACCTAAAATGTAGAGATGACAACATGAAAACCACTAGAAGAAATGGTGGTCAGCAAATCTAACAGGATGCAAGGCTATACTTACTATAGATGTGGGTAAGACTAAGCGTGTCCCAGGATGGATAAAGCCTTCACGGAGAAGGATATTTCTTATATGAAAGGGGCACGATGGACAATATCGGCCAAGAATAAAGCAGCCTAAAATATAAAATTAGTCAAACTAGACTACCTGCCATGTTGGTCAGTCACGGTCTATAATAATAACGGTACTGTACTTAGTAGTGGTCCAACTTAAACTGAAGCGGTCCCGAGATGAGATCCAGCATCATGGTTGCACTCGGAGGGGGCCCTGTGTGTTTCGGAAAGGGAAATAAGAATACGTTGAGCGTGCCCCGGAAGTAGAAGGGTGGGTCACTAACTACGTGGCCTAACTCAGAACGGGAGCACCATGTTGGTGCAGGCAGATAGTATAATATGGTATCCATAAATTTATGAGGACACCTCACTAAAGAAAATGTTAGTGAATAAACAAATAAAAAGGTTAAAAGGAAATGTCCTTTTATATGGGTTTGACGTTTGGTGTGAAGGAGAGTGACATTTGCTATATGGTTCCCTAATAGAATACCTCCAACTGCGATCTTAGAGCAGCAGGGGGAATCAAAAGAATGGTGCTAATCTCATGACTCAAGGGAGCTCAACTGTGCCAGTGAATGCTCATCTTTACAAGGAAATGGAATGGTAGTACAGCTACACAAGTACAGGGTATCTACAATAAATCAATAAATGTGAATAAAAAAAATTACTTAGTTGAAAATGCATTCTACCAGCAAAAGCAGGGTGAACAATTCTAGTGAGTGAAGCACTAGGTGGCTGATATGGAGGGCAGGATCACCTAAAGATGTAGTGCCAGGCTGCTGTATGATCACCAAGTTTAAAGACAGGCCAAATGTGGGATCAATGGCTTAAAACAAAGAAGTAACAAAGATGAAAAAACACTATAGAATAGAAGTATGGACCAAAGTATGGAAATGAATGGACCTCAGGAATGGAAAATGGATTACATCACCAAGGATGTAATCTCAAGTCAACATGAAGGAGGACTAATATGTAGTCCCAATGTATAGGGACGTGCCGAATAGAAAGTCATCGGCTAAAAATGGGTTGGTAACCAAGAAGGTAAAACACCAATCCAATAAGGTCATGTTCCAACGGTCCGGGGCGGACCTGATTAGGGCTCGTAAAGAATACTTTTAATACTATGTTATTGCAACATACAGATGGAGTTGATTTAGAAGTTAAACCAAATGGCTTGATCCCGTGGGATCTCATTGTTGAGGCCTTTCATGTGTGTATTCAGGGAAAAGATCCAAAAGACCTCTCTACGTTTGCGAATTTCTTCGAGATCTATGCCTGGATGTGCTTGTATTTTTTCTAGGATGATCCATTTAATGTCTTCAGTGTATGGACTAAGTCCAGATAGTGTTGGACCAAGGGGGCTGAAAGCTTCTTCATCCGAATGGCTTATCTATGTTCGGTGAGTCTTGAGGATAAGGTACGAGAGCTTTCTCCAATGTATCCTAGCTTGCAAGAGCAAATGAGTAGATATATGATATCTTTAGTTTTGCAATTGGTAAAAACCTTGAGATTAATTTTATAGCCATTGAAACACATGTTGTCTGTTTCCAGCGCTTGATTGAAAGGTTTACATGTTGTGCATTTAAAATTGCCGATTACGGGGTTGCTGCTGTCTAAAGTCTTTTGAATACTTCCTTTACTTGGTTGAAGTCTGGATCTGACCACATGGTCTATCAAGTTTTTATTACGTCGCTGAGCAAACATCGATCTTGGTATGAGATGTGTCTTTTCTTTTTCTGCATTGAGAATATGCCAATTTGAGCATTCAATTTAGCGTATCTTTTCATTAAGGACTAAATGTCGAGTTGCGAATACTAGTTTAGGTTCCTCCTTGGATTTGGTATTTGTCAGTAGATGTTGGCAGTCATAAAAGTGTGCCCTTTTAGATGAGTCTCTAACTAGTTTCTTAGGGTCGCCTCTGAAGGTGAATTTTGTATTCATGTCGATGGCTCTTGTATCGTAATCTGACAGTTTGGTACAATTGTGGCGTAACCTTAAGAATTGTCCAAAGGGTATGCTCTTTTTCAGGGTGGAGGGGTGATAACTGTCAAAATGTAAAAGAGTATTACGGGCTGTGGGTTTGACAAATAAGTCTACCCCAAGTTAGCTAGCTGAGTGTTTTATGATTATATCAAGAAATTTGACGTGTTCATTACTGGAGCTCGATGTAAAATGCATGTTTTCATCACATAAATTCAGCCAGGCTAAAAATTCCAAGACCATGTCAGGGAAACCCATCCATATAAAAAAGATGTCATCAATATAGTGGGACCATCTGGTAACTGATTCTGAGAACGGAGCCACTTCATTATAAATGAATGTGATCTCAAATTTAGCCACATAGATATTGACTATGGTGGGAGCACAGGAGGCTCCCATGCTGACACTTTTTATTTGCTTATAGAGATTGCCATTGAATTCAAATGTATTTTCCTCAAAAAAACTATTTTGAGACATTCAAGTATAAAGATGACCGGGCTGTCTATGTGGAAGGTGTTAATAAACCATAAAACAGCATCTAAGGCTCCTTGTTGGGGGATGTTGCTGTATAATGCTTCGATATCTAAGGTGACCATGAGATCAGACACAGTATTAAACTGGTGTCCCTCGACGATGTTAATAATATGTCTGGTGTCTTGAACATGAGATTGGATGTTTGATACATGAGGTCTTAGAATCGTATCTATATATTTTGATAATGGTTCTGTGATTGACCCTATCATTGTAACCATGGGGCGGTATGGTTGATCTTCTCTATTCTTATGGATTTTCAGGACACCATATATATTAGCCATCTTAGGCTGTCTGGTGTTCAAAAAAAGCATTTTCCTTGTCACAGATTTGTTTATTTTGTTGTGCTCTAGCTGTTAAGCGTTCTATTTTAGTCTTCACTCTTGTCGTGGGGTCAACAGTGACTGGCATGTAGTAAGTGGTATCTTGTAGAAGATCCATCATTTTGGGTACATAATTATAAGTATCTAGTACCACGATGCCACCACCTTTATCACAGTTCTTAACTGTGATATTGGAGATCTATTTGAGCTCTAAAAGAGCAGCATGTTCGTGGTGATGAAGATTATATATGGAGTTTTGGGAATGTACTTGGCGGCTGCTAGGAGTTTTTTATATACCACCACCGGCCAGCTTTAGGGCAGTGCCACAGGTGCGGCTGCACTTGGCGCTGACCTGTGGAGGGGGCGCAGACCTCGGGGGGCTGTTTTTAGCAATAACTTATGATTGGAGAGATGAGGGGCACTTTTGCCTGGTGGTAGTGAGAGAATCCGAGCAGATGGTCATGGGGTGTGGGGGTGCCAAAAAGATTGTCGCACCTGGCACCACCAGAGCTAAAGCCGGCCCTGAACCTGTTCGAAAATGGCTACCTCAGGTTCTACCTGGTCTAAAGTGGGTGCAAAGGTGGATGCAAGGGCAAAGCCTGATCTATTGTTGGTATCTAAAAAGGCTAGTTGGTTAAAACTGAAAAATACCTGAAGTTGAATATTTCTGAAGAGTGCCATGAGGTCTATGAATAGTTAAAAGATATTCAGGCCAGTGTGGGGCACAAATGAAGGGCCTTTGGAAAGTAAAGAGTGTAAGGAAGAGTCCAAGTTTGATATGGAAAGATTGAAAATTGGGATCTGATTCGTTCCCTCCAATATTGGGCATTCCTTGTAACTAGATACATATTGTGATCTACTTGCTGGTTGCCTCGATATCGGGGTTGGTACTGTGACTGCCAGTGGCCCCTGTGGTTGTTTTGCCTGGCTAAGATAGGCTGGACATTAAAGTGTTCTCTTGGGGCAGATCTATTACTTTTCTGATCAAATTGGTTCGAGCTGCCCTCATTCTCAGAGTCAGAGGTGTCTGAAAATGTTGTGATCTCACGGTTATATTGTCTGGAAGGGTATTGGTCATTAGATTGTTATTCTCCCTGGCTGTAATAATTTTCTGCTAGATAGGGATATGTCTTTTGTTTTGTGGTAAATCTGATATCTTTTTTTAATTTATCAGTTTTCCTTTTTGTCAAGTAATCTGTATATGAAGCCATTTCCCTATCTACTTCTTCGAATTTCTTTTTTGCTTCTCCTAGTGCTAATGTACTTTTGATCTTGGATTCTAGATCTGTTATTTCAACCATTAGTTGTCGCACTAGTTCCTTCGCTGTCTCAACAATTAGTATCATTATGTCTCTTGATCAGCAATTGGCAATCATTGACCAGTGTTCTAAAAAAAAAATTATATGTACAAAAAGGCCCAAAATGTTTTTGATTCTTAAGCCCTGTGGAATTACTCCTGATTGTAAGTATTCTAGCATGAAATTGCCATGTAGTTCCATGCGTTTTATTTTTTTCTTAAGGGCTACTCATTTGTGAACATCTTCTATATCATGGGTATGGGATGAGGTTTGGTGTCCGAAACTTGCTGAGTTGCCTACGAGGGAAGCAAACTCCTCATCAGAAAAACCAAAGGTTTGCATGTTTGCCATGGTTCAGTGGTCAGATGAAAGCAAAATGTAGGGAAAAAGTGAATAAAGATTTCCTCCACCTGAAACGAACGTGAAAGGTTGAAAGAAGAAGAGATAAATAATGAGTAGTTATCAGAAGAAAGAACTACAAGCCGGATATACAACGATAGCAATATCTCTGCAATGTCTCTGCTCCAACATTCCAATGCCTGCCTCTCTGTTTCTCCCTTCTTAATTTAGAACATTCTGCCATCAGTGGGTGGAATGTTCTAATAGCCTTAAAGACCTTCTGCCTTGGGCTATGCCGGTTGTTAAAAGCCCTCTCCCTCATTAAAGGCCCTCCTCTGTAGCTTGGGCCTATAACTTGGGTTCAGGGCCTTTGACAAACGGTATAGCCCTGGTCTGTGAGCTATAAGACTATATTAGAAGATTGGAATGCTGGGAGCTCCATTTAAAACAATGGAGTGCTCCGGGTTTCTAATGGGCAGTAGAAGCCCAGAGCTCCAACATTTTAATGAACAAAAGGCCTTACGGAGCGCAAGGGGATTTCAATCCCCTTGGATTCCCTGAGCCCTTTGTTTTATAAATTAGAACATTCTGCCCGCTAGTTCTAATAGTCTTAGAGTCCTCCATAGCAGGCTCTACCAGCCAGTAATGGCCCTCTCCCTTGTTAAAGTCCCAAGCTGAGAGTGGGCCTTTTATGGCGGTAGAGCCCGCTGGGCTATAATAAGGTCTGCGATATCAGGTTTACACACAACTCCTGGTGCGGTGAATCATTTTTAAAACTGTTACTAACATTCAATCAACACAAAGCTTTTCTACTAATACATTTTACCAAATTAAATACTATTTACTGATAAATGTAAAACAATATCTCAAAGAATTAAGCTCAACGAATGTGTAATTACCTTAGTTAACATATTAACGCTGTAAGTAAGCAAGCTGAACACTGTGTTCTTTTGAAATCAACATGAAACTTTTAATTAAACAGTGCTTTATAAACATCCAAACATAGCTAAATTACAGCTCTAATGAAAGTCAGAAAGAATAAACCATTTAAATAACTTCATGTCAAAAGACGATTTTTTTAACGTGTTGATCTGAACGACTGTCCCTCCCTCCTCCTTTTAGCTAATTTATGATCTGGATTAAATTCAAAACTAAGTTTAATATTCTTTGGAACGAGGAAAGGCAGAAGACATAATTTACAGATGTGATTCAGGAACACAGAAGTGTCTAAATTATGTATGATGAAAACTCAAACTAATTGACACACAGAGATGGTGGCATACCAACAAGTGTCATCTGCACCTACAAGTGATACCTGAAACCCCTGTGGCAGGGTGTTGTAGCTATTTATAATGCTTTGGCGCTCATTCCAAGTTCGTTGAATGTCAAGGTATTTATAATACCTCATTATCCCACATGGTTTGTTAATTATCAGATGTGATAAATAACAACTATCACGTGTTTTTGTGGTATAACCTGGATTTTGGTGCTCACGCATACAAAGTTTAAATGGTATGGTAAATAGCATTTACTTTTCTCTTGTTATCTTCTGGCAGGTTTGACCTGCTGATATTTAACAACGGATGAGATATTTAATGCACCCAATTATTACTGGGAGTGTTAAATAACACCTAACTCGTAATTTCCACCCCTGCATTAACAAGATTTTGTGCAGGGTTTGGAAAACAGCTATCCACTCATAATCAGGGCCTTTGAAAGTTACTACAATGGGGAGACACGGATTCTAAAAATACTTATACAGGGCTGTTTCTTGCAGTACATAACAGGAGGCTGCATTGCTGAGCACTGCAAGCCTTCATGCTGCGCTGCCCTACGGCAAATGAAAAGTGCAGGGATGCACCGTATTTATTCCATACAGCACATTCCTGTCCTCATTCCCTGCGCTAGTGCTCAATTGGCTGCCATGCGCCGATGCAGGCACCCTTGCACCATGGTGCAAGGGTGTCTGCGTTGCATGAATTATTGTTTTTGTGCAGGAAGGGACACCTTCCTTCACAAAAACAATCAATGGAGTTGATTTCCTCCTTCTATGTGTGCTGCTGAATGCAGCACACATAGAAAGAGGAAAAAACGAGGAGAAATGAAATTACTTCTTATCTTTTTGCCTTCCCTACACCTCCCATGGGGAGTCAAAGGCTTTTGAAGCATACCCAGGTTTACAGAATGTTGCTAATCTGGGAATGTGTCAAATGCCATGGGTGATGCATGAGAACACCCACAAAACACCCAAGGCACGCCTCCCAATTGCAGTGTGAGGCAACGCAGTTACTTGTGCTGCGTTGCATCACACCATTTCTACAAGGCCATGAAAAGCCTTGTAGATATGGCACTGTAATGTGCGCTGCCTGAGTGTCATTAAAAGTGACATTCCGGTTGCGTAGGGGCCTTGTAAATGAGGCCCTTAGAGTTTGGCAGATGGCTTACTCTGTCACAAAAGTGAAGAAAATCCTCCTTGCCTTATTACATGTGCCGCAGGATATAATGGACTTGTAATGATAGTGTATCGGATGTCCATCACGCTTGTGATGGAGTAAGCCATCCGTTAAATTTTAAATCAGGCCTTCAGTCATCAGGTACCTGTGTTCTAACTGGATGCTATGATAAGAAAATTAGGAGAGCTGTTGGAATGGAGAGAAACATGTGGGAAATGTTGGTTGAAGATTACCTCCGGACGGAAGCAACTGTAGCTGTCAAGACCCAAGTCCCTGATGCTGACCGCAGATGATGCGTCCCAGATGTAGATTCATTAAGTCAGAGTAATGAATATATTATATGTTTCTATTATGCCTGGGTGAGTAGTTTGGCTCCCTGTGGGGACACCCAATTTCACAAAGAAGGGGTTGGACAACTCTGGCGGTGGTGATCTATAGATGTGGAGAGATGCCGGATTGGAGTGGATGTTTTAACCCACTAACTTGCACTGTAAAAAAATGCCTTTAGTCTTGATGCCAAAGTTCACAATCATGGCTGGTTAAGAGTGTTCTATTTATAACAAGCCATGATTGAGAGCTCTGAACTTGAGGTTGAACGCAGTGCGAGTTTCTCACAATGCCTGGCAGTGGGTCAAAAAACTAATAATTAACACGCGTCCTCGGTGTTCTTCTCGTGTGAAGTCCTAGCATGAGTCTCAGAGCCTCAGCCAACTCCCCTCTACCACCCCAGACGATGGTCTTGTGCTGCTGATAATGTTCAGCAGCATAAGAGCAGCACCAGAATTGGCTGGTGCGGGCTGGCTCGACGCTCATTAAGGCACAGGAGAACTTTGCCTGCTCTCCACCCAGCTGTCTAAGACAGCTGGGTGGAAATGTTTAAAGTGCGCATGTCAGGCTGGCCGTCGCAACACAGGCAGTCAAAGTGACATGCACACTTTAAACAGGAGTGGGCACCTCCTCCCCTGCTGCAAAACAGTTTCAATTCTTGGCTGATTCTTGGCTCGTGCTGAGAGCAGCTGTGTAAAATAAAATGGTAATAAATTCACTTAGTTATCTTTTTTTTTTCACCTCTGCTGCTTTTGCAGCAGGGATGACTCTCCTCTGCTCACATGGAGGAACCGTCGCTGGTGGGCAACAGACAATGTGAACTATCAATGGATACATTCCCTCATAGGGACGATAAAAAAAGGTTTAAAAAATGACTGTCATACTACTGCTGTAAGTTTATGTCATACAAGGCTCATTCAGGAAGCTGTTAATCAGGCTGAATCACCTGATAGAAATAGCCAAGGTCTAGTTTATAAACAGTGGTGGCAAAACACCTGAGAAGGGAACAGTGGTTAGGGATTTCTATGTGATAGTCAAATGAGCCTTGCTCTGCAGTGATGTATTGCATAATGCCCACGTGGCAGGATTGGATCAGCTAGGTACAATTCGTGAGTCAGCTACAAAGACAGTGAGGTGAAGTGGCGTAAATAAGACACAAATGAGAATCCTCCAGGAGTCACATGAGAATATATATTATTGATAGACATTTAAATCTCTCACTCAGGATTGCTACATGTTGGTGAATTTGAATAGCTTGTACATGTAGATCTAATGTAACACTGTGTATACCTGTGATTATTTACATGGGCGCAGAGCAGGCAGGCTTATCTTGAAACCAAGGGCCTCATTTCTGAGGAATTGGGGTAGGGCAGCATCGCAAGTCTTCTTGCTGCACTGCCCTACCCCAATGTGAAAAGGCAGGAATGCACCGTACTTATGAAATATGGTGCATTCCTGAACTTTCCCCCTGAGCTAGCGCACAATTTGCTGCCTAGCGCCAATGTAGGCACCCTTGCACAATGGTGCAAGGTTGCTTCCATTGTAGGCTAATTGTTTTTGTGCTGTAAGGGGCACCTTTCTGCACAAAAACCATGATGAGAGGTGTTTTCCTCTTTCTATGTGTGCTGCAGAATGCAGCAGACATGGTAAGAGGAAAAAACTAGGAGAAATAAAAATAATTCTCCTCGTTACACCTGCTCTGGGGGAGGTGTAAGGTTTTGGCTCTGCCCCAGGTTTACGTGGTTGAGTAGGGAGGGATTTTAACTCTGCTAAAAAATACCCTAAAACTAGCAGTTTTATCGTTTTTCAACGATTCCCCTTATTATCACTTCCTTTATTTGAAAGCCCCGAGTGGTGATAAAATTCTACTAATTAATTTTTATAATAACAATTTTAACGATAATATGAAACAGGTCGTCGACACACTGGAAAGGGACATCAATACCTTTTTAAACACCCTCAACCAGCCTCTAAAAAGTTTATGGGTGGGCGATTTTAATGCGCACTGCTCCCCCTTCTCAAATAAAACATGGTGCGGCATGTCTAATGAATCAGGTGATCCCACCCCACATTTCATGCACGATCCTTATGGTGACGCCCTGAATAGATTGTTTTTTTATCAATGACTTGGAAATCATGAATCCCAGAGACCCCAGCTCTGGCACCCTACAAAACACATTTGGCTCAGCCAGCCAGGGTTCGACTCTAGATTACTTACTGACATCATCGTCCCTTAAAACATTTATTTCTAAAACTGTAAGTATGTCATATGGGTTTTGTGATCATGATGCCATGATCGGTGACCTGGAATTGGGGGGAAACCCATTTAGAGCAGAAAAGGCATGTCAAACCCATGATAGCAAAGAAAAACGGAATCATTTTAAAATGAACAATGGCAGACAAAGCAAAAATCTCTACAGCCGTGGTCGGCAATAGATATAACGACATCATGACCTGCCTGGCAGCGACCCCAGACCCAACATTGATAACTACGACCTTTGACCGGATACTACTAAAGTCCAAACAGGCCTTAACCAGGGTAAGACATACCTTTAACACACCAGGTCCTGAATGGTTCAATCAGTCATGCACCAAGTCTCTATCTGCCTTACATCAGGCCCTTACATCCATCCCTAGAGATGCAGAATTAGTTAAGATCCTGCGCCTCCGCTACTCAGAGGCAAGGAAGCTGAGAACCAAAACCCTTAAGGAAGATGCATGGGAGCAACTACACCAAGCGTCTCTCTCGAATAATGCCAGGGATTTCTGGAGAGTTATTAATGCCCAATTTCTTGAACCTCCTGATGACCCGAGCACAGTCATGTGGACGAGGAATCCTGGATTGCACATTTCTCTTCTATTTAGGGAGTGGTTAGCCAGCAAGCACCTAGTACCTCTCTTATTAAGTCTCCTTTATCTTTTGATTTAAATGAAATAAGAGAGGCCCTTTCACAGTCCTCCACAAACAGAGCTCCCAGTCCGGACGGTACACCAATAGATTGTTTCATGGAGCAGCCGGATTTATGGGGTCCAGTCCTGACCAATGTCTTTAACATGATTGCCACCATGGGCCCTCCGGACTTGTGGAAGAGGTCAATCTTAATACCAATCTACAAGAAAGGAAAAAAATCTGAGCCCAAAAATTATAGGCCAATTTCTCTACTGGACAGCACTGCTAAGTTGATGGGTCGTGTTTTATTAAACAGGCTAGATGAATGGGCTACCTACAACAATGTCTTGATCCTGGTGCAATACGGGTTCAAAAAGGGGAGTGGCACTCAGGAACAATACCTCAACCTAAGCCTACTAATGGCCAAGTATACCCAAGTAAAGCAGGGGAGGCTATACTTGGCATTTATGGATCTCTCAGCAGCATTCAACTGTGTCACCCATCAGCATTTGTGGAGCATAATGGCAGAAATGGGTATCAATGAGGCGATAATTAGTTTCATTAGACAGCTCTACTCACCGGCTTCGGCAAGTGTCCGATACGGAAAACAGGGCAAGTGCTCTAGGTCATTCCCAATCAACAGGGGAGTGTGCCAGGGTTGCATTCTTGCCCCATTCCTTTTTTCCATCTATATGAATGGGGTGGAACCACCCCTATTGAACTCCACTAAGGATGTTCCCATGATTAATAATATGCGCACCCCAATTCTGCTTTATGCAGATGACGCCGTACTAATTGCCTGCACTGGCCGAGCCTTACAGCAGCTATTGGAAACCTATGTAAGTTACATGAGTAGCTTAGATCTAAAGACAAATGAGGTGAAAAACTTTGTTTTAATATCTGGGCGCAAAGAAAGGAGGGTCCCAAACTTCCATATAGCAGGACGTAGAATAGCTCACACAGACACATTCTCCTATCTTGGAATAACCTTTGACAGACAACTAACTTGGTCTAACATGATCACTAATAGGGGTTTAGCGCTCGAGAAGAGCATCATTGCACTAAACTCTTTTATAAAGAAACTGGGCGCAAAGCCCCTTGATATGGTCAAAAAGGTTTACACCACCAAATCAACATCGGTAGCAACTTATGGGGCAGGGATCTGGGGATCTGGTAATTCCCATAATCTCCAGACCATTGAGGATTCCTTTTGGAAAAAACTTGTTGGTCTTCCAGCAATCTGCTCAAATTTTATTTGTCATGCAGAATTGGATATCCCCTATATTAATGACATAATTAGGCTGGCTCTAACACTCTTATGGCACTCGATCTGGAGAAGAGAATCTGTGAACCTCACTCAGAGGCTGATAGAAGATTGTCTTTCCCTTGATCACGCCCACAGGATCCTGTGGCTAACATATATTAAAAATAGTCTCTCCTCTCTTGGCTTAGGGCATCTATTTACATCTCCATCAAACTGCACCACTGTTTCATAAAAGAAATTAAGACACTATTTCTTAAACAAAGAGTAGCCGAGCGATTCAATATGAACTGCTCAAAAGTGTCAGTAAAACTATACTTAGAGTGCCCAATAGATCAGGAAGGCGCAGCTCCATATTTATCCTTTATGACCAACTCACGCCATCGATTCATTTTAGTGAGGTTCCGACTGAATTTGATCCCCTGTATGTTTTCTTGTCCAGCTGGAACATATTCTATCCTCAACCTCCCCCCTTGTCCGTGTGATGGTATTTCTCCACAATCAAATTTACACATCTTCTTTTTTTGTAAATTTTATAAGGACCATTGCAATAGATTCATCTGGCCGCTCATGCGCAAGCACCATTTTATCCAATGCCGTCCAGGGATGTATTTTTTACCATCATTGCCTGGCCAATTAGCACGTTATTCTGTGGCTTCCTTTTTACTTCTTTCATGGAAGACTAGACAATTGTGTAACCCTCCCCAATGAATTGTGTATTCCTACTCTGTTTTTAAGTTGATGTTTTTATACGCCTGTTTTTTACCATTGTTAATATCTGCACCATGAAAGCTGCATTTTTAATGTCTATTTTCCAAAGTGTATCTTTGTACTTTTATGATCTTAGTTTTAAGTATCGAATAAAGTGATTTGACTGACTGACTGAGTAAATCTGGGGCAGCGACAAAATTCATGGGTGTTGCATGGGAAAATCCACTGCAACACCAGTGGAACATCTCTTTGATTCAGATTAAGGCAAGGCAGTGACTTGTGCTGCTTTGTCTTACTCCATATCTGTGAGGCCATGCAAAGCCACACAGAGTGGCTTTCCATTGCCTCTTAGATATGTTTAACCTCTGACCTGGTTGGATCACTTTTTGATTGAGTTTGCATGGCAGATCCTGAACAAACCGGAGCAGGTTCCTAATGAACAAATCCAGAGGGTGAAAGCCTTTAATTAGATTGATCCCCTTGAATTCACGAAGGGCCTAGCTTCAAACACTCCTGAGTTTTCTGTCATAATCAAGGATGATGCAATAAACTGTTATAACTGGATTAAAAAGGTTACTGAAGAGCTGGCTCCCTCCATCCACTACAGAGGTGAGAGAGGCACCCCCTCTAAACCCTGATTTTCAGGCACCCTGAAATTGGAAAAACAATGTTGTAAGATATTAGAATGCACATGGAGGAGGGACTATAATTTAGGGGACAAAGAGGTCTTTAAAAAAGCACAAAAGAACTATTATGCAGCCATCTTAAGAGCTAAACTTTTGTATTACGAGGAGCGCATTGTGAGCTCTGAAAGTAACTCAAAAGAGATTTTTACAATAGTCAAGAGTTTTCTGACTCCAGCAGCCTGTACTCACTCCAAGGAGGCTTCCAAGGAGTGGTGTGAAGAATTGGCGGGCTTTTTTGCTGCCAAGGTCCAACTTATTCAGGCAAGCTTAGAAGCTGGTAGAAGGCCGGCTATTGAGGATGAAACCCCAAATATAAGGAATGTGGCAAATTACCCAAAACTGGACTCCCTCGAAGCCACCTCTCTGGAGGGCTCCCTCTCAAAATGTTAAAATCAGGCTCCCCGATCGATCCTTGTCCCTCCAAATTGTTAGCTACGGGGCGGAGGTCATTAATCCCCTGGTTAATAAGTTGCTTAATTTATCTCTAACAACAACTACGATGCCTAGAGGCTGGAAACAGGCTATGATCCTTCCCCTCCAAAAAAAACCTACATCAGGTCCAACCACCCCTTCTAATTATAGGCCCATTTCCTTACTACCAGCTTTTTCTAAGATTCTTGAGAAGCAGGTGAACAGACAACTATCGAAGTACGTGGAGCTCAATGGGCTCCTTCATTCGAGTCAATCAGGGTTCAGGTTTTTGCATAGCACAGAAACGACTCTAGTAGAGGTAGTAGAAGTTATTAGGGGTATCCTGGACACAAGGGGTAGAGCGGCAGTCATATTATTGGATTTGTCTGCAGCGTTCAACACAATGCCCTTCTATTAAACCGTTTGCACGAGATAGGAGTGTCAGGGTCAGCATGGAGCTGGCTAAAATCCTGACAGAAGCCAACAAATCTGGATTCCCCCCCCCCGCGCAGAATGTCCACGGAAATTGGACACTGGGGTCCATCAGGGCTCAGCGTTGAGCCCTACTCTGTTTAATATTTATCTTACCCCTCTAATCCAGTTAGCAGACAAATTCGGAGCAAAAGTGATCTCCTATGTGGATGATACACAGTTGATCTTCTCCTGGAATAAGGAAAAAGGGGTAAATAGCTCTCATGTAAAGTCCTGACTCACCTCAGTCTTCCACTGGCTATCAAAAGCGCAACTGAAATGTAACGAGGACAAAATGGAAATTCTCTTTCAGGGATTTACCCCAGCAGTTCTGGCTCTCCTTCTGGCCAGATGATGCATCCCCACTGGCTCCCCAAGGAGGGCCGGAAAAAAATCTGGGGAACTGGTTTGATGACATGCTGTCATTTCGGCCCCATATCAAAAGGCTGGTTGGAACCTGCTTCAGGATCATGAGATCGCTGAAGAAATGTCTGCCGCTCCTTCCTTTCCATGCTAAGAAAACGGTCATTTAAGCATTAATCATGTCCCGCATCGACTATGGCAATGCATTGTATGCAGGCCTGCCACGATATCTCCTAGACAAACTTCAGGTGATCCAGAATGCGGCTGCTCGGCTCCTGCTCAACCTTCCAAGGAGGGCGAGCACTAGGCCGCAACTTCGGGCTCTCCATTGGCTTCCTGTTAGAGTAAGAATTAAGTTCAAGTCCATGCCGCCCTGTATGACAAAGGTCCTACCTACTTGAGCTCCAGATTCAGCTTCTACAACCCGTTGAGGCAACTGAGAACCTCGAATAAATTGCTGGTCTATACCCCCAGGATTCATAGACAGAGAGCTGGCCACAGATCACTTTCCCTGTTGGGGGCTGGAGCTCAGAATCAGCTCCCCCTGGAATTGCGCACTGTAAGCGATCCAAGGTTATTTAAAAAGAAGCTGAACACCTGTTTTTTTAAATAAACTGTGCGTGTTTCCTTCCCAACTGTCCAGCTGGTACTGCGCCGGGACACTCCTTGTTGTAGCTGTGCACAATATAAGCGCTGAATCATATCACTCGTATCTAGGGCTCCCCGTTTTATGGTATTTCTTTTTTTAACATTTCATTTTGTATTTATCCATATTTATTTTTTGCCCATCTTGCTGGTATTTATCCATATTTATTTTGTGTTTTGAGAATAAATAGAGTCGTAAAATGGTATATTTCCACATTTATTAAACGCTCGAATTTGTCTCATACATGGATGCCTGTCACGTTTTAGCAAATGAAGTAGCCACATACAACAAAACAATTCACTCACAGGTACATATTAGCGTTATACTACAAATATATGTTAACATATGCCTGCATTTAAGGAAATCTCATCCTGTTTTTTAACTCTCCATGTTGTCTATCTGCTCAGCTGTTGCCTGGAATTCATGAAAGACAGCATGGAGAGTCTCTCACAAAGGCACCATTTTCAGTATTTTTCTGCTTTGAAAAAAATACAGACAGGAAATGCATTGTTTTCAGTCTCTATTTAACTGTACGAATCAGTAAAAACGGAAAAACGGGAGTCTTAACCCCTTCGATGCGTGTGACGAGCTGAGCTCGTCATGCTGCGCGGTAGTGCTGTGCGCATGACGAGCTGAGCTTGTCACGACCGCACCCGCGATCGGAATATCCAGCACACGAGCGGAATTCCGATCGCGGTCAAGGGGTTAATCATATCATATCATAAGAGGCTTGTGCCGCTGGAGCGTAAAAAAAAGTGATGCTCCGGTGCTGCAAGCTTCTCATAAATAAGCCCCCAAGTGCAAAGTCACTTCTGAAATGCATTTGCAAGAGCAATAATGATGTTGTTGGCAGCCAAATCCAAATGATTCCACAGCCAAGGAAAAAGTTACATATCAGTCCAGCTACACTCACCATGGGATAAAACAGTCAGACTGCTGTTTCCTAACCACTGAGACACTGAGTAACTATTATATAGTAAAGCATTATTAAACCTACAATCCATTTGATAAGCGGAAGGGAAATGGGGCGTATAATCTAGAGCTGCAGATATTCAAGACACAAATGAATACATTAATGAAAGCAATTTATGGAAAACATACAATGTGCTCAACAGGGTATCCAGGAGCTCAGAGAATTTCTGTGTTTGTTGTCAACTTTGTTCAGTGAAAAGCTGAAGAGATCAAAATTCAAGTTCTTATTGTTCATTGTTATTTATTTAACCAGTAACACAATCACTCACAACCACTGGATGGTGAGGCATAACTGGAGAGAAGGATAGCGGGGGAGGGGGATAATGGTGAAGGGAGGATGGGGAGATCTGCAGTGGGGGGATGGGAGGATAAGCGTGGGAGCGTCAGATGCGGGGGTGAACTCAGCGTTGTTATCTCCTCTCAGACATAGTGTTGCAAGGTCATGTTGCGTCCGGCACAAATTGCAAGTCTGTCAATTCGTGTTGGTGTGGGTACTCTTTTCCTCGTCTTGTGAAAATCAGAGAATTCTCGGACAAGTGAGTTCCTGGAAATTGCGTGCACGGAAACAGATGTGTGGGGCCTACATTTTGTCAAATTGTGGAGTTTCTCCATCTCTACAATGTCCAATAGTTTGCGTAGCCAATGAAGATGGTTTGGAATTGAGTTGGTGCCACCTGTTTAGTGGCAGAAAGCGTTGTATAATTGCTTTTTCCTTATGGGAGTGCAGTGGGTATGTTAGCTAGTTAGGGAGGCCAAACTGAATATAGTTAGGAAGGTGGGGACATCCATATTGAAAATCTCATTAGCATCTTTCATCGCTACTTCCCAGTATCTCTCAAATTTAGAACAATGCCAAAGGAGGTGGGTCAAGGGGCCCCTTTGCCCAGAATTTTGTAGCTTAGTTCCAAGCTACCACGTCTCCATTTCACAATCCAAGCAGGCGTATTGTACCAATAGTGCTCCACTTTGAGTATTGCTTCTTTCCCTGCAGTGCGAAAGGAGGAGATACATAGTCTCTGAAGGATATCTGACCATTCTTTGGCAGTAAAGGTATGGTCTAGATCCGCTTCCCATCTCCTCTTGGCTGAAAATTTACTGGTGTCTATGGCTTTATTCTGGAATGAATATATTTCAGATAGGAGGCCCTTATCACCAATTCTGGTACAGTATCTTAGTCAGAAGAGTAATTTTCACTGCTGCTATTCTTCCAACCAATGAGAGGCCTCCTCCCCTCCATGTCTGTAGGTCCAGGGATGCTGTATCTATGAGGTTGGTGTAGTTCAGGCTGCTGTCTTCTCTGGCCAGATGCAAACTTTGAGCCCTAGATATGGAACTCATTGACTGACCCATTGGAAGGGGAGCTGTTGCTCCAGTTGGAGCCAGTCTTGATGTGGTACAATGAAGTCAAGGGCCTGCAATTTTGGAATGTTTATTTGAAGCCTGAGATATTTGTCAAAGTCCTCTAGTGCTTGCTGCAGGGCCAGAAGGGATGCAAAAGGATGCATCATTGCAACCATTACGTTGCCGCATAGAGAGCTATTTTGTGTTCCTGATGGTGTATAGTGATGCCTGTGATTTGCATATTTGCCCAAATCCTTTCTGCCGGTGGCTCCATAGAGAGAGCAAAACAGAGTGGGGAGCAGGGCCAGTGTGCCCCTGGCAATAGGGAAGGCCAGAGAGGTAAGACTGTTTACTCTCACCGGTGCCATGGGTCTAACATAGCTGCACTCAAGCCATTTACGGAACCAGGTACCAAAGCCCATGCTAGCTAGCAATCCCCAAAGGAAGGGCCAGTGCACTCTGTTGAATGCTTTTTCAGCAGGGATCCCTGGGGTGGCACAAGCAGTGCTGCAGCCCCAGAGGACCCTCTTCAGTACCCATGCCCTAGGTACCAGGGGTACCATTTACTAGGGACTCACAGGGGTAACTGAAGTGGTGCCAATTGTGGGAAAGTTTTTGGCAAGGAGATCTGGCACTGGGGACCTGGTTAGCAGGGACCCAGTGCACTTACAGTTCGAAATCACATCATGCATCAGGCAAAAAGTGGGTGTCAATAGAGGCACTTTCCTACAAGTATGCAGATGAATGCAGATGTAGCTGAGTGTCCTATGTTTGTGGCTGTCTAGAGGAAAATCACAAAGTGTATCTGTCACCAAACCCAGACGTGTATTGGAGACAGGCTGGAAGGCACACAAAGAGCTAAGTGCAGAGAAATACCCACTTTCTAAAAGTGGCACTCCTAAACTAGTAATGCCAAATCCAACTTTACCAGTAAAGAGGAGCTGTCATTACCAATACAAAGGTATAAAACATCCAGCAACTACTTATTTGCAATCAGGAATTAGAGCTTAAAAGTGTATTAAGGAATCCCTAATGGTCACCTATGAGAGAAGCAGGCCTCACAGTAGGGAAACATTAATTTGGGTGGTGTCACTACCAGGACATGTAAAGTACACCGGTACATGTCCTACTTTTTACCTACATAGCACACTGCCCATAGGGTCACTCATAGGGTCACTTAGGGCCTACCTTAGGGGTGACTGATATGTAATAAAAGGGGAGTTTGGGACTTGGCAAGTAATTTTAAATGACAAGTCAAAGTGGCAGCAAACTGCATACTCAGGCCCTGCAATGGCAGGCATGAGACAGGTTTGAAAGGATGCTTCTGTGGGTGGCACAATCACTGCTGCATCCCACTAGGAGCATTCAATTTACAGGCCCAGGGTATATGGTACACCACTTTACAAGGGACTTAGCAGTAAATTAAATGTCAATCTGGTCTACACCAATCATAAACAGGTTAAGGGGAGAAGCATATGCACTCTAGCACTGGTTGGCAGTGGTAAAAGGATCAGAGTCCTAAGATCAACAAAAAGAGAATCAGCAAAACAGGAGGTAAAATGCAAAAAGTCTGGCGAAACACCACCCTAAGTATGCCGGGTCTAGCAAGGTATGTTTCTTGTAGGAGACATATCTCACAGTAGGAGTCCCTGATCATGGACAGTAGTGCCAGCCATGTACCAGGGATGTTAAGTACGTAGACATTAAAGCGCACTATTGTAACCATTTGTGGGGTGGTAGGTGATTAGCACTGATGTATGGGGAGAGGTAGAGGCCGGTGTCAAGTCTGTCTGTCAAGTGTCTGTCACGATAATATCCACGGGTGGGGGTGAACAGGGAGTGAACCAAAATTTAAAAACTCAACCATTCGCTCCATGGGAGCCATGGGTACCACTTGCAGGTTGTAAGGGTCAGTGGGTAAATCAGTGGAGCTGGAGGTGATGTGGGCTCTCCGCTTCCCTGGTGGTGTGAAAGAGTAGAAGATATCTGCGGTCCTTGTCAACTGTGAGCATGGACAGCCGGTGCTTGCGGGGTGGTGAGAAATAAGCCAATTAAGGGTGGAGCATGCCAGCATTCCAGAGGTTAAGCAGACCGACAGTCAGTCTGGGATATGCTCCTGGGCACTATCATGGTGCTGGAATTGGTGGTAAAGTGCTGAACGCTCATGGCGACTCTCATCAGCTGATGGTTTCTATGGTTTGTTTCTAAGTGTGTGTCGCTCCCTTCTACTGGCTGACTTTCATGTGGGGGAGTCGAGAGGTTGGTTGTGTTGGTTCAGTTCATTGGGGGCATTGTCCAGCCCCAAAGTAGAGCAGGGTTCATCCATGGATTGGACTATGTGTGTTCCTTTTTTTTTCTTTCTTTTTTTTTATTGCATATAATGGACAAATTCAGTATTTTCATATAATCAAAAATAGCACAATTAACGATTGACACTTATTATAAATGTTCATACATCATTATTGCTATACCTCCTAATTGTATTTAACAATATTTTTATATATTCATCCAATCCCTTGTCTATCATTTCTCTCCATCCAGGTTATCAAGGGTCCCCATATGTTCCTGCCTTTCCTCATAGCTCTTACACCTTTACATTTATATAGAGAAATTTCCTGGCGACCTATGAATATTACTCTGTATAGCCATTGATGATATGTAGGTGGCTCGCTATCCTTCCAGACAGTGGCAACCAATAAACGAGCTATCGCCATTGTTAGAAACACAAAATCCCTCTCTTTTGGATCTAAGTTCAGCCTTATGTCATAGCCTAGTAACATCAGAGTTGATGTAATTTTTAGCTCTTTGTTCAATAGCTAAAACCAGAATTTTTCGATTCCTTCTTTAAGTTGATCCAGCTTTCCGCAAGAATAAAACATATGTATACTATCTGCTGGGCCCAGCAAACATCTCGGGCATTTATCGGAGAGTCTTTTTCCCCAACCGAATAATTTGGCAGGCGTATAATAAAGATTGTATACAGTTTTGTATTGTTGGGCTTTAAGATTAGCTGACATGAAAACCCTTGTCCCAATTGCTAAAACCATGTCTATATCTACCTCCCCATCCTCCAGTTTGTTAACCCATTTTGATTCTATTTTAGCTACATCATCTGTTTTTTTTTTTTTTAAGTGCTTGATAGAAATCTCTGATTTTGCTTTCTGGGTTTCTCATGGTTTCTAACAGAGGGAGTGATTCCAGCCCAATATACCCTTTAGGGAGCCCTTTTATTCGATTCTGTATTTGCAGATATTTGAAGCTTGAATTCATCTGTATGTCGAATCCTTGAACTAGTTCAATAAAAGCCTTTCTCTCTTTATTAAAATATAGATCGGCCAAACATACAATCCCGGCTTGTTCCCATTTCTTAGCCATGCCATCGTAGAATGCGAGCGTCAAGAAATCTTAATGCCAAAGTGATGTATATTTATTATATCTACTAATTTGAGTGGTTTTTTCCACTTTCTTCCAGATTTTTAGCACGCTCTCTATACATTTATAGCGGGATTTTTTACAATAAGTTGGGTCACTTTGTCACTGTAATAGTCCCATGGCAGCATCCCCCACAGCCAATTGAAATATAGTCGGTATTCTGACCTGCTCCGTCCTTTCAGTTTGCAAAAAGTAAAGACTTCCAAGCTGTTGCAGGGCGGTGGCCCAATAATATAGCTGTATACTGGGAGCTCCCCATCCACCCCGTTCTTTAGGTAGCGTCAAATATTTATAAGCCCGCCGTACCTTTTGATATCCCCAGATGAATTTGGAGAACATAGCTTCAATTCTATGTATTTTAGTGGTGGCAAGTTCCAGCGGTATTGCACGTATTAAAAACAGAATCTTGGGGAATATCTTCATCTTGATTACATTCACTCTCCCAATTATTGTAAGGTGGAGATTGTTCATACGCCTAAGCTCAGTATTGATAGTTTCCAACACAGGGTCAATATTGACAGCCCAGAGATTATTAATTTCTGCTGTAATTTTAACCCCTAGATACGTGGCTATCTTGGTTACCCGAGGATCTTGCATCCGGCATTTGGAGGAGCATATAATTTGTGTTTTTGTTTTATTTAGGAGATAGCCAGATTCCTCCCCAAATTTTTCTGCCATATTTTCAATCTCTTTAATAGCCACTAGAGGTTCTGTAGTAATTATCGCAATGTCATCCGCATATGCAAGTATTTTTGTCTCATAACCATGCATTACAACCGGTTTGATCAGGTGGTTCTGCAATATGCGGGTGATAAAGGGGTCTAAATAAAATGCAAATAAAATAGGAGAACAAGGGCAGCCTTGACGCGTACCTCTGGCAATCTCCACCCTCCTAGACGTGTGACCCATAACTTGAATCTGAGCATACGGCTTAAAATACATAGCCTGAAGAGCTCTTATAGTTTCGGAAGTAAACCCTCTATCCTCCAGATTCGCCCATAGATATCGCCAAGCTACCCGATCAAAGGCTTTTTCCGCATCCAAGAGGACCAGAGCCAACTCCCTATCCTCAGCCTCGGCAATATCAAAGATTGAAATAACCCGCCTTGTATGGTCTGTGGTCCCCCTGCCTGGAACAAAGCCATGTTGCCACGGTGATATAAGTGTAACAATAGTCTTTTGTAACCGGGTGGCCATTATTTTAGAATAAACTTTCGCATCCGCATTCATAAGTGAAATTGGGCGGTAGGAGGATGGCTCTTCTGGTGGTTTATTTTTCTTAAGAAAGACAACCATATCCGTACCCTGCCATGATGTGGGTGGGATCCCTCTGTATTGTATACTCAAAAATAGGTCTTGCATAATGGGGAGAATTTGATGTGATAGCATCTTATAAATTTCTATCGGAATTTTGTCGGGACCTGTGGCTTTTCCCAGAGAGAGAGATCCCAATGCAATCTGCACTTCATCTATGGTGATTTCTTGTTCTAGTTCTAAAGCAGTTTCAGTATCTAATCTTGGTAACATAGATCTTTCATCTTCTATTTCCCTCTGTTCCCCCAAGCGCTCCTCCGGTTGATACAATCTACTATAAAATTCCTCAAAAACCTCGGTAATTTTCTGTGGACCGGATACTAACCGATTATTATTATCCCTAATGTTTAAAATGTTGTTTCTAGCAACTTTCTGTCTTGTTCTTAAAGCTAAAAGTCTCCCCGTCGCCTCCCCATACTCATATATTTCCCCTTGATTAGCTTGGTACATCTGTGCCACTTTGGTCTGAAAATACGCATTTATTTCTGATTTGGCAATAGCTAGTTTAATCATTTGTTCCCCCAATAAATTCTCAGATCCCCCTTTATTTATTATTTGGACATGTTGTACCTCAAGTTCTGATAGTTTACTAGCTAATGAATCGAATTGTGCTTTGCATCGTTTCTGGGTACGAGCCACAAACCCGATTATCTCACCTCTCAAGGCGGCCTTAAAAGTATCCCATACCACCTCACGGGAGGCACTATATCTGTTACAATCGAAAAATCCTTGGGCCCATTGCTTGATATATATGCAAAATTCCTCATCCATCAATAGCTTCTTATCGAATGACCATGAAATCCTTTGCCTAACAGCCTTCGCCCCCCTTATCTCCAAGATCAGAGGGTTATGATCAGAGTATAATTGGGGCAGTTTACTGATGTCTACTTTATCTATCAGTAAGTGTGAAGCTAAGAAATAATCCAGCCGTACAAATTTTTTATGTGGATGTGAAAAATATGTAAATCCCGGATCTCTATGTTGTTTTTCTGCCCATACATCGCACAAACCATGGCTATCTTTGAATGCCCTAATTGATCTATAGACCTTCGGTTTCCTGCCTACATATTTCTGATTTTGGGTATTGTTCACATCCATGTGTATGTTGAAATCCCCACACACTATCATTCGTTGTGGCCAGTTGGCTAATTATATCTCCAATTCATTCCAGATATCCGCATCATCCAAATTAGACCCATAGATATTTACGATTGTCATCCCTGTTGATATCTCTACTATAGCCCAACGTCCCCACTTATCTGCTACAGATCGCACAACCAGTTCACTCCGTTGTCTGGTATATATAGCAACCCCTCTGGTCATGGTGGTCTGAAAAGAGCATGCCACCAAACAGTAACCTCTAATCTCTAAAAGATTTTTATTGTTCCATGGGATATGTGTTTCTTGTCAGCATATTAAAACTGGATTCAGTGTTCTAAGTATCTCGTATACCCTTTCTCATTTCTTCCTATCATTTAGACCACCAACATTCGATGAGCATATCCTAAAATTATTCATATTTTGCAATATTTTCTTTTTTCCCCCTAAACGTTGCTGAACTACTACCTTATATTTAGTGCTTTGCCAAAAAACAGACATTTCTGATTTCTTTTTTCCCCCGTATATCTCCCACTTTACCCCCCTTAGCTTGCCCACCCCCATTTCTCCACCCCCCAACATCCAACCCAGCCCCCACCTACCATCCAACCCAGTGCTGCCCTCCCCATCCATCCCTGTGTCCCCCAGGCCCACCCATCCATCCCCCCACCCTTTATCCCCTACCCAGGAAAAAGGGCAAATAGCCCTTACGATGGAGAGAGACTTGACCCCTGTGCCCCTCCTTCTTCAAATTACAGTAGTATTAGACGGACATATATATGTCATCTTGTTACCCACAAACCATATATCTATCTATATAGTATCCTGTATATCAATTTTTAATGGCCACATTTCCTGATTACTCATATGGTATCTAGGTATTCTTTCGCTTGTATTTCAGAGATAAAAAATCGTGTCTGACCCTTACTGATTATTTTTAGTGTAGCTGGATTAAGCAGAAACGCCTGCGCCCCTTTTTTTGAAAAGGAGTTATGAGTTGGCGCGGCTGCCATCTTTTTTCTACCGTGTAGTGACAGTAGTCAGGTCTTACAAAAACTGCACCCCTTTTCCCTGCCGTTTCCTGTCTGGTCGAGCTAGATCATATAGAGCTTGGCGTGCTAGAAAATTGTTTAGACAGATCAAAATAGCCCTCGGTCTAATCTCGGTTTGCCCTTTCTTAGTTGTCGGTTGTCTAAACGGAAACCTGTGAGCTCTTTAGATCTCGGTAGACCAGTTCCACATGTTTAAGTCCGGAAAGGCTTCAGAGAAGAGATCAATCATAAATTTCCGGATGTCTGACCCCTCGATATCTTCTGGAATTCCTAGTACTCTAAGGTTGTTGCGGCGTAGTCGGTTTTCCAAATCAACTAGTTTCATTTGAGTGTCATATTTTTCAGAGTGGTCTTTTGTACTGCCATTTCATCTTCTAAAGTCGATATTCTTCCTTCCGCCTCATTCATTCTGTCTGTGAATTCTTTGCAAGTTTTTGCTACTTTCCTGACAGTATTTTGTAATTTCCGGCAGGCAGTGTGTGTCTTCAAATTTTCTGTGCGGGTTTCGACTCTATGGTCTACTATAGATTGATAGATTGCCGCCAGGGATATTTCTTCTGTCTGACCGCCCATTGCACCCATACTGCCCAACGAGGAATCCACAATTTCTGCGCCGGGAAGACTAGGCTCAGAGTGAAGTTCAGGAGACAGGGAGATCTCCCACATCAAACTTTTTACTGGCCCCGGGAGGGGTGCCTGCTCTTCATTTGTCGATTCTTTTTGTACCATAGTGGTGTCCGGGCTTTTTCCGTCCATATTAGAGATATTCGATTCATTCCACAGACTGGTTGTTGACCCATCCAGTGATCCAGATCTAGACGCCCCATCTTTCTCATCATGTCCAAGATGTTCCTCTCCCGATGAATCCGAAGGTTCTGAAAGTGAATAAAAATTCTCCCCTGAGTCCCCCTCCCTGTTAGTCTCTTTACTGGTCTTTATTTCGTTTTCCTCTTTCTGACCGTGACCCACAGAGGAATCCAATATAGATGCGTTTATACCCACATTTGCCTCACCATGCTTTTCCTCTGATACATGTATCTCTAATACATCCTGTTGTGATTCAGGGGTAATCTGATTAAGACTCCAAGGGGAGTCTTTTTCCTTGTCAGAATATGCCTTGTCATGCATCGTATGCGATACACCCCCAGGGTTTTCATCCATTGAAATATTCACTGGTGTATATATATTATCCGGCATACCAGCCTCATCCCCAATATTTGAGAGTTCTTTTTGTATGCTGATAGTGCTCTCTTTTCTCGATTTCACAAACATTGGTGGAATTTTTTTCCTTACATCCGCTTGCTGTTCGCCCCCATGTATAGAGGTGCTCAAATCGCCAGTTATGCCCTCCAAAGGCGTTTTTACATTAATTCCACCCTTCATCATGGTCTCCCTTCTATTCCCAGCCTGAGGATCTCTAGACTTGCCGCCATGAGCAGATTTTGGGGGCATGATGACACAGGTTAGGGTGGTATAGTTCCGTTTTGGGGAGAATCAGTACTTACAGGCGTTTGTCACAGTTACTGCCGCTTTGTTTGCCCACCGCTCACACGCGTGTGTCGCCGCACCCCATATGCACCACCGCCTTTTCTCATTGCTGACCTCCACAGCGCAGTACGCTTGCCGGCAGAGTCTCTCCTGTACACCGTCGAGAAGCCGGAGAAGACTTGAGACTTATCTCTCTCTTGTCTGTAGCAGCCTCGAAGAGTTGCCCAGCCAGGGCGCGTGCCTCTGTTTTCCACTGCTGCGGCTGACAGCCAGTACCGTGGTATCGTACTCCAAGGACGATTATTCGGCAGTCTTTGGTTTCCCTTCCACGTAGATGGGCGGTAAGTGAACAGTATAGGCGAGTTGGTAGAACTCAGAGCAATCACCGCCGCCAAGTGCCTTTGCTTTTCTCCGGTAAAATTCACTTAAATTTTCCCTTTTCCAAGCGTCCAAATGCATACCGTATCCTGGTATATTATCTGTATATCATCAGAGTATCCTATATGTAGCAGTCTGTGAAGAAGGAGAGTTCAGCGAGGAGCTCATCTCTCGCACGGCCGACTAGCGGTCGCCATCTTTGCCTCCCTAGACTATGTGTGTTCCATTGTTCCAGATAAAGAACAGGGGAAACTGCTGGCCCCACCTGTATTTGACCCCTCTCTCTCAGAGGAAAGTGGTGGTTTCCTTGAGGGAGCAATGGCACTGGACAGTAATAGGTGAGAGATCTTGATACAGCCACACTTTCATGACCTCAAAAAGGATGGGGCCTTGGTCACAGACTGCTGCCATAATGGCTTCTTTCTGGTGGAAGTGGTGGACCCATGTGAGGATGTCATGTGTCACATTCGGTGGGCTGATTGGCCTGCCTGCTGTATGTGTATGGTCAAGAATGATGTTGGTCTTGGCCAGGTCAGGGAGTATGTGGTGAAAGAGGAGGACGATATAGCCCTCCAAGTCACCAGAGTCCGCCATAAGGGAAACTACCATGATTCTAATGTTCGAGGTACACAGTCTATTTTCAGGGTGCTCCAGGTGGATTTGTAGGTCAACTCCTGTCTATAGACTTCCAGTTTCTCCTCTCTAGCATCGCTGCTGTTTTACAGAGTCACCACCCTTTGGCCAGGTCCTTTTTGACTTCCTTGAGATCTGTGGTGATATCGTCTTTAAGTGCTGCAAAGTCTTCCTGAATTTTCCTAAACAGTGATTACATGTGTTGAGTGCATCCCCTTCTTGGTGCTTTATGTTTGGGGGATGCGAATCAGAAGGCACCCAGTCCATGGGGAAAGAGTTGATTGCCAGGTCGGCCTTTTTATGGGGTTTCTTTGGTCAGCATGTCTTTCAATGTGGAGTCCTTCTAGGTCCTATGTGTTGCCATTGCTGTGGAGGTCATGGGCCCAGGGATGTGCCCCAAGGCTTCAATTAACAGGAGTGAGTCCCCTTCGGTTGAGGCCTAGGTGAGCGTTGAGGCCGTTATTTCCATCCTGTCAGAGTTAGTGGGTGCTCTACTGGCGCAGGACCCGGTGGTCGGGGTTTCTGGGTGGGTGGGAAACATGTGGCACCTCATCAGGTCTCTGGGTGTCTTGGGTTGCTTGTGGGGGTCACTAGGCTGGGCCCCTTCTCGCCTGTGTTGACTGGAGACTTTTAGGATCTGGATGAGCACCTTCCCGCCAATCTCAGCCGGTTTACCTCACAGTTGTGCTGCTCTCCAACTCGGGGGCGGCAGAACAATCCAGGGGAGCACGGCACCCACCTCCAGTTTAAGGTAGCTGCAGCACGATGCTTACACAGATTGTGTGGCTTGCCTGTGATGTTTTCTAGGCCACTCCCAGCTGTTGTAGCAGACCACCTTCACAGGAGGAGTACAGGAAATGCGGATATGGAGCTGGGTAGTGAGGTGCCTCACACCCCTTCCAGGTTCTGTAACAGCTTCACTGCTGCCACTGGAATTTGGGACTCACTGCTGGTCTTCAGTTCAGCCCAGCAGGGTGCAGCATCAAGCGGATCTTGTTCTGGGCCTCAAGTTCAGTAGGCCACTTGCCGTTCTGTAAGCTGCGCAGAGTCACGATCTGGCTCCCTCTGCTCTGGACGCCTTCCCCTGCTAATGCTCTGGATCCAGGGTGCTGGGAGCCAGCCGGGACCACAAAGGGCTACAGATGGATGGAGGAGCTCCTCAGATGTGCTCCTATTCAAACACGATCTGGGCCGGGCCTCAGACAGACAAGGTGGTTTGAAATAAGCAGTAAGCAGGAGGGATGGATAAAGTATCTTACTCCTAGTCTTACTAGGCAAATGTGGGGAAGCAAAAAAAATTGGCAGAAGTGTATCTCAGTGCAGGATATACATTATATGAGAGAAACCGAGAAGTGAGAAAACCCAGACCCATGTTTGCCAAATCTTTGTGGCAAATGTTCATCCATTTGTAAATCAGCAGCCAATATCGAGAATACAGATGATAAGACATGTTTTCTCTATGTGACAAACCTAAGACCAGACACGCTGCCATTCATGCAGTGGATAAGATATTGAAAACTGCCTAGATAAATATCTTTCCATAAATGAAGGCTGAATTAATTCAATGTGTGTGATGGGCTTAAGACAAGATTGTGGATGTAGTGTAAAGATCATGTTTAGGATCTTTAAAACAAGAAAGCATGAAGTTGTCAGCTTGGCTAAACTGGTGTTTGAAGATAAGTTGAGAGTCAAACATGGGCCAGATGTATAAAGGGGTTTTGCCCATTCTGTGTCTATGGAAAAAAGTGTTCATACATAAGGCCCATAATCTCTGAGTTGCTCTTCAGCTGACTCTGGATGAATCCCCATGGATGAATGCCACAAGGCGACTGGCCAGCATGAACTAAATGTTAAAAAATGCTGATGCCATCTGAAGCCTTCGGTGATATTTTTGTATTCAGAAGTCAATGACTTTAAAGCACTTATGAACAGTGTCCTAAAGTTGACCAGCATGTCAGTGTTGAATATGTGGATTGAGTTGATAAAAAAACAACAGAAATCAGTATTACCATGGAAGAGGGGTTTGAGGTTCAGAACGTAGTGCAAAAGGTAGATAACACTACTGCTTGTTTTCAATCTTTTAAAAACAATCAATTCAGTTCAGTGCACTGTCTTTCACCCAACCTCCCAAAGACATGTGAGAAGGGTGGTCCTAAACAGTGTTGAAAAACTGTCAAGGAAAAGTCAAGAAGGACCAGAGACCCTCCGGAGGCAAGAAAGAAATTCAGATTTTCTAGGGAAGCAATTAACACTGATTCTGTCTGATGACCGGGGCAAAACACTGCTTGAGCAAAGTCCAGACGGGCTTTAGCATCAAGCGATGGTGGCAGCTGTGAATTCAAAGAGGATTCTATCATTTTAGAAATTGACAGAAGGAGATAAATTGGCCAGTAATCGGAAAAAAATGAGGAGTCACAATTGGATTCTTTGGGAGAGAAGCGACAATGCTTGTTAGACCTGGCCCTTTTTGCAGGTTTATCCCCAAACTTCTTTCCTTTTTGCCTCCAATTTTTCTGACCCTGTGTTTGTTGACTACAGAACTCTGGGCACTTTACCACTGCTGATCAGTGCTAAAGTGCATATGCTCTCTGTGTAAATTGTGATTATGATTGGTTATCCATGATCGGTGTTTTTGATTTAATGGTAAGGCCCTAGTAAAGTGCGTGGAGTGTGCCAGGGCCTGAAAATCAAATGCTACTAGTGGGCTTGCATCCCTGGTTGTGCCACCCACATGAGTAGCCCTATAAATGTGTCTCAGACCTGCCACTGCAGTGTCTGTGCGCACAGTTTTAAACTGCCATGTTGACCTGTCAAGTACACCAACTTGCCACGCCCAAACCTTCCCTTTTCTTACATGTAAGGCACCCCTCAGGCAGGCCCATGGTAGCCCTGTGGGCAGGGTGCAGTGTATGTGAAAGGTAGGACATTAATGTGTGTTACATGTCCTCCTGGTAGTGAAATACTGTGCATTTGATTTTTCACTATTGAATGGCTGTCTGTCCCATAGGTTAACATGGGAGCTGCCTTGTAACATCTTACAAGTGTAACCTGCCATTGGGACAAGATGGAGAAATGGAGTTTAGGCTCTCTGAACTCAAAATGTAATAACACACCTTTTAGTAAAGGTGGTTTTTAAATTGCGTGTTTTAAAATGCCACTTATAGAAAATGGGCATTTTCTTACTTTACCATTTTGTGTGCCTCTGCCTGTTTGTGTATTCACCATCTGGTTTTGGAGTGGCAGGAGCTGGGGATGTGCATTCACTCTAAACAGTCACAAGGGGGGGTTGAGGTGTGTCCTGCCTTACCTGGATGACCCATCGCTAGGCTGAATAGACCTGGTCTGCATTTAGAGTGGTGTGAGGAATTTCGCTAGCACCTGAATAAGCTGTGTCTCCTTTGCACAATGCTGTCCCTACCCCCTGTGGTCAAGCTGGACCAGGTAATACAGAACTGGTTTGTACTGAGCTCAGAGACTCTGAAGCAAACAGAACAATGAGAAAACGGGGTAAAAGTATGCGACCTTAGACTCCAGGACTTTAGATCACTTCTTGAAACAAGAGGACCTTGCCAAAAAGAAGAGCAGGAGAGCTGTGTGAGGAGCGCTACCCTTCCTGTGTGAGGGATGGGTTAGCCTGCAGTTGCTGCTTCTCTATGTGGTAGAGAAAAAGGACTGACTCTTTTTGCCCTGCTGTGGTATCCTCCTTGTGAAGAATCTCCAAGGGCTTGTGTGTGCTTACCTCCTGTTGTTAATAGCCTCAGGGACATCAAAGTCTTCTTGTTGCTTTACTGATTGGAAATTTCCTGGTTCTTTACTTATTTGAAATTTTCTGGTGCTTCACTTCTCGGAAATGTCTGTGTGCTTTACTAATTTGAAATTTCCTTGTTGATAAAATTGCTGTGCTGATTCCCACCTTTCCAACCGCTGTGTTCCACACCTGTGGCACTGCCACGCTGTGTTGTGAGATCCCCCAGGTTAGGAGAAATCTTTGCCTCCAAGGCGCGCCCGCTCAACAACTGAGCAGAGCACAGGAGTCACCAAGCGTTGCCCGGCAACCAACACGCGAGCAGAAGTCTCCTGTGTCGCCCGGCAATGACTGAGGATGCCGCCTAGGTCCCTGCAGCACCAGAAGGGGAAGCATCATCATGAGCCGCAGCCCGCCCGGATGTCCCAGCACTGCCGATTGGGAGCTCAGGTGTGGAGGCGAGCAGGGGTGCTTCCCGGATGACAGAAGCAGGAACCTTGCCTTTGGTCATGCCCCCGCGCCTGGCCGACGTGCCTCCGCGCACCAACAAAGTAGCCGCTCCACGTGCCTCCCACTTCTGTAACAGGGGAGGGCACCCTGGGAGTCAATTGTTGGTTCTGCCGTGGACCAAAGGGGGACTGAGTAAATTTGCCCCCGTGGTGAGATCATCGGGGGCATTTGGTTGTTTTGCTGCATATAGCCAGGTGGGAAGGAATCCTCGGAGGTCCCGCTCAGCCTCTTTCTCACCTCCAATGATGGGATTCACTGCAGTAGGTAGGCAGGAGCGCTGTGCCCTAGGTTCATTGGGCAGTTAGGGGCAGGTGAAAATGGTAACTCCTGTGTTTTCCCTCTCTATATCTCATTGCCTGATATTGGGGATCAATATCCTTCTACTCCTTGGGGAGACCAAGTGACAAATGTAATTTGAGATTGTTTATGACAAGTGCAACCTATAAATATTTTCCGTAATGCTCTAACTGTGAGGAATATGGCAATTGCTTAGTTGGCAAAGTCCTTTTTAATTTATGTGCTTGTGGTCTACGTGTTTTATATACAATATATGACATTTTTATATAACCTGGTATGGAGTCTCTTTTGTGGTGTATTTAGTGTGTCAATGGTGTGTGTTGCACAAATGCTTTACACATTGCCTTTGGGATGAGCCTGACTGCTCTGACAAGTGATTGTCTGAGGGAGGAGAGTGCCCAAATTGGAAACACGCGTACCTTGACATAAGTGTGACTATAGGACGGTGTCCCCACTCTTTCCCCGAGTTAGGGATCCCTACCTTTGGAATTCTTCCTTTTCTTTATTCTGTATTTTTCCTTACGCTCCTCCCTGGACGTTGGTCTGAGTCAGGTTGTCGTAGTGGCCCTAAGATGAAGTATACCACTCATTGTGTGGGTGAGGGCAGTATTTACAACCCTTTGTGATTCTCCACGAGGTTCTCTTCCTCCTTGGTGACTCCACTGTACTTCCCGCCCCCCTCCCTGGGCTTTTACATAGCTTTCTCTTTTTTCCCCTAACCCATGGGCGGAAAATTGGCCCATCTGTAAGTGGGGGACTAATTTATCTTTTCTTTACCCCTAACTAGAGGTCTTTCTCGTTAAGTGAGTTATATAGAATCGGTGGGAGAACGAGAAAAAAGCATAATCACTTGTCCCTTCTTTGTTGTGGATTTATTGCTCTGACAAGCTACCAAGGGGGTGAACAGGGGTTATCTTGGGTTTGTAACTCCCTTACCCTGTCTAGAGTGGTGGGTTCTGCCTGGCTTAGCTGTATACCCTAGCCAACCAGAAACCCTATTTCTAACAACGGCTCTCATGCATGCCACAGGGATGATGGAAGTAGAGAGACAACATTACATATTTAATTGACGGTTTTTACAATGTAATCAATGGGCAGTTGAAAAATGTTTTCCAGAGGGCAGGTGAAGAATTTGAGAAGATGAAAGACAGTTTGCTATGTGTAATGTACTGAGACAGTGTTGTAAAGGCTGACAGAGATTGTGCATACAAGAGAAGAGACAAGGGACATTTTAGAAAGGTAAGTAGAGGTACAGTAAGTAGGGAATGACAGTTCTGTCTTGGAGTAAAAGAAGCGTGAGAGGTACGCACATGATACTTCTGAAGAAAAAATGTGTGTCCTGGAAAATATGGGAAATGTAAGTTTTTCTACTATTTTAGAAGCTTTCTTGGAAGTGTTTGAAGCAGTGGAGGAATGTTTTGAAAAATGTGGAACAGGGTTTATAGAGAGCTACTTTCTGTTGATTTTGGGTGGGGACCTTTGTTGCTGTGGAAGCACAGCAAAATTCTTTTTGCCAGCAGAACACAGCTTGTTCAAATTTAAGCTTTCATTTTCTTAAATTGTTGTTATACCACAGTAATTGTGACTTCATCTTAAAAGCATTTGTCGGTCCCAAACATGGAAAAACATCTAGGAGGACATATTTTCCCCGGTCATTATTTTAGGAAATGGGTGGGCAAATGGGAGCTGCTAGAAAAAGGTTGCACTATGGTCAATGAAAATGACAGTAAAGTTGTAGTGTTCTCACACACCTCATCCTATGACGTTCCTCACCCTAAATGCACACCTTACCACGGTTAAAAAAATGTTGTAGTAAAGATGTGATTAGCATGACCAAGTTTCAAAACATTCCTATATTTTCTGTGAATTAAAAGAAAGAATTTCCCCAAATTACAAAGGACTGATTCTAAGTTTACCTTTGTGAATATGGAAAAGTAGTAAAGTTAGACTTTTGATCTAAATTTACCTTTGCAAATACCGAATAGTAGTAAACTTACACAGAAGTGCAAGTTTACCTTTGTGAATCGGGCCCAAAATGTATTAAATTATTTAATTTAACCCTCCAAATGAAGGCAACAATATTATATCAATACAATACTATGCAATACCTTTTTTCTCTTCTACCTACAAATCTTTCATACAACCTTTAAAACACCACGTTATGACTGCAAAAAACGTCATCACAATCATTGGATTACTGATAAATTGAATAGCTTGTTTGTTTGTTTGCTCTTATGATATGCCTATTTAACATTATTTGCCGGAACCGCTTTTGTAAAAACCTTAGTTTAGTACATAAAAACATGTTCCATCTCTTAGAACCCACTCTCACAGAGTGGAAAAATATTACTTACATAAGGCCCCTTTTTACCTTCTAATTAAAGTCCTCTGGTACGTGGATTAAAATAAAAATAAAATGTTCGAACATTATGGCTGTTTAACAATAAACGCTTTCATAGAGTATTATTGGAACTAGGAAATATGCAGATTTTAGGGTGCAGTGTAGCATCTCAGTTGCAAAGCATTCCTCATTGTCTAATGGCTACAAGGACATTTTCATCTCATTCAATGATGACCAGACATCCACGACTTCCCTTGAGATTCTCATTTCATCTTAATGCTAACTTAAGGTTTAAAGTAAATTAATAAAAACGATGACTGTTCATAACCAGTCCTTGGTAAACTATTTCTCAGAGTGTACATGTCTACAAAGTCGAAACCCAGATCTTATTAGGGTAGTCTAAGGCATGGTACCAATACTAATCAAGCACATGCTGAAGCAAATTGTGTTTATAGATAAACTGTGCTATAGACCTAAGAAGACACTTCCAAATATTTGCTTCAGTCTTTTCAAGAACTGACAATTTGCTCCACTTTGAGCATTGCTTCTTTCCCTGCAGTGCTAAAGGAGGAGATACATAGTCTATGAAGGATATCTGACCATTCTTTGGCAGTAAAGGTATGGTCTAGATCCGCTTCCCATCTCCTCTTGGCTGGAAATTTACTGGTGTCTATGGTGTCTATGGCTTTATTCTGGAATGAATATATTTCGGATAGGAGGCCCTTATCACCAATTCTGGTACAGTATCTTAGTCAGAAGAGTACTTTTCACTGCTGCTATTCTTCCCACCAATGAGAGGCCTCCTCCCCTCCATGTCTCTAGGTCCAGGCATGCTGTATCTATGAGGTTGGTGTAATTGCAGGCTGCTGTCTTCTCTGGCCAGATGTAAACTTTGAGCCCTAGATATGGAACCCATTGACTGACACATTGGAAGGGGAACTGTTGCTCCAGTTGGAGCCAGTCTTGATGTGGTACAATGAAGTCAAGGGCCTGCAATTTGGGAATGTTTATGTTAAGCCTGAGATATTTGTCAAAGTCCTCTAGTGCTTGCTGCAGGGCCAGAAGGGATGCAAAAGGATGCATCATTGCAACCATTACGTTGCTGAATAGAGAGCTATTTTGTGTTCCTGATGGTGTATAGTGATGCCTGTGATTTGCATATTTGCCCAAATCCTTTCTGCTGGTGGCTCCATAGAGAGAGCAAAACAGAGTGGGGAGCAGGGCCAGTGTGCCCCTGGCAATAGGGAAGGCCAGAGAGGTAAGACTGTTTACTCTCACCGGTGCCATGGGTCTAACATAGCTGCACTCAACCCATTTACGGAACCAGGTACCTAAGCCCACGCTAGCTAGCAATCCCCAAAGGAAGGGCCAGTGCACTCTGTTGAATGCTTTTTCAGCAGGGATCCCTGGGGTGGCACAACCAGTGCTGCAGCCCCAGAGGACCCTCTTCAGTACCCATGCCCTAGGTACCAGGGGTACCATTTACTAGGGACTCACAGGGGTAACTGAAGTGGCACCAATCGTGGGAAAGTTTTTGGCAAGGAGATCTGGCACTGGGGACCTGGTTAGCAGGGACCCAGTGCACTTACAGTTCGAAATCACATCATGCATCAGGCAAAGTGGGTGTCAATAGAGGCACTTTCCTACAAGTATGCAGATGAATGCAGATGTAGCTGAGTGTCCTATGTATGTGGCTGTCTAGAGGAAAATCACAAAGTGTAGCTGTCACCAAACCCAGACATGTATTGGAGACAGGCTGGAAGGCACACAAAGAGCTAAGTGCAGAGAAATAACCACTTTCTAAAAGTGGCACTCCTAAATTAGTAATGCCAAATCCAACTTTACCAGTAAAGAGGAGCTGTCATTACCAATACAAAGGTATAAAACATCCAGCAACTACTTATTTGCAATCAGGAATTAGAGCTTAAAAGTGTATTAAGGAATCCCTAATGGTCACCTATGAGAGAAGCAGGCCTCACAGTAGGGAAAAATTAATTTGGGTGGTGTCACTACCAGGACATGTAAAGTACACCGGTACATGTCCTACCTTTTACCTACATAGCACACTGCCCATAGGGTCACTCATAGGGTCACTTAGGGCCTACCTTAGGGGTGACTGATATGTAATAAAAGGGGAGTTTGGGACTTGGCAAGTAATTTTAAATGCCAAGTCAAAGTGGCAGCAAACTGCATACTCAGGCCCTGCAATGGCAGGCATGAGACAGGTTTGAAAGGATGCTTCTGTGGGTGGCACAATCACTGCTGCATCCCACTAGGAGCATTCAATTTACAGGCCCTGGGTATATGGTACACCACTTTACAAGGGACTTACAAGTAAATTAAATGTCAATCAGGTGTACACCAATCATAAACAGGTTAAGGGGAGAAGCATATGCACTCTAGCACTGGTTGGCAGTGGTAAAAGGATCAGAGTCCTAAGATAAAAAAAAAGAGAATCAGCAAAACAGGAGGTAAAATGCAAAAAGTCTGGAGAAACACCACCCTAAGTATGCCGGGTCTAGCAAGGTATGTTTCTTGTAGGAGACATATCTCACAGTAGGAGTCCCTGATCATGGACAGTAGTGCCAGCCATGTACCAGAGATGTTAAGTACGTAGACATTAAAGCGCACTATTGTAACCATTTGTGGGGTGGTAGGTGATTAGCACTGATGTATGGGGAGAGGTAGAGGCCGGTGTCAAGTCTGTCTGTCAAGTGTCTGTCACGATAATATCCACAGGTGGGGGTGAACAGGGAGTGAACCAAAATTTAAAAACTCAACCATTCGCTCCATGGGAGCCATGGGTACCACTTGCAGGTTGTAAGGGTCAGTGGGTAAATCAGTGGAGCTGGAGTTGATGTGGGCTCTCCGCTTCCCTGGTGGTGTGAAAGAGTAGAAGATATCTGCGGTCCTTGTCAACTGTAAGCATGGAGAGCCGGTGCTTGCGGGGTGGTGAGAAATAAGCCAATTAAGGGTGGAGCATGCCAGCATTCCAGAGGTTAAGCAGACCGACAGTCAGTCTGGGATATGCTTCTGGGCACTATCATGGTGCTGGAATTGGTGGTAAAGTGCTGAACGCTCATGGCGACTCTCGTCAGCTGATGGTTTCTATGGTTTGTTTCTAAGTGTGTGTCGCTCCCTTCTACTGGCTGACTTTCATGTGGGGGAGTCGAGAGGTTGGTTGTGTTGGTTCAGTTCATTGGGGGCATTGTCCAGCCCCAAAGTAGAGCAGGGTTCATCCATGGATTGGACTATGTGTGTTCCATTGTTCCAGATAAAGAACAGGGGAAACTGCTGGCCCCACCTGTATTTGACCCCTCTCTCTCAGAGGAAAGTGGTGGTTTCCTTGAGGGAGCAATGGCACTGGACAGTAATAGGTGAGAGATCTTGATACAGCCACACTTTCATGACCTCAAAAAGGATGGGGCCTTGGTCACAGACTGCTGCCATAATGGCTTCTTTCTGGTGGAAGTGGTGGATCCACGTGAGGATGTCATGTGTCACATTCGGTGGGCTGATTGGCCTGCCTGCTGTATGTGTATGGTCAAGAATGATGTTGGTCTTGGCCAGGTCAGGGAGTATGTGGTGAAAGAGGAGGACGATATAGCCCTCCAAGTCCCCAGAGTCCGCCATAAGGGAAACTACCATGATTCTAATGTTCGAGGTACACAGTCTATTTTCAAGGTGCTCCAGGTGGATTTGTAGGTCAACTCCTGTCTATAGACTTCCAGTTTCTCCTCTCTAGCATCGCTGCTGTTTTCCAGAGTCACCACCCTTTGGCCAGGTCCTTTTTGACTTCCTTGAGATCTGTGGCGATATCGTCTTTAAGTGCTGCAAAGTCTTCCTGAATTTTCCTAAATAGTGATTACATGTGTTGGGTGCACCCCCTTCTTGCTGCTTTATGTTTGGGGGATGTGAATCAGAAGGCACCCAGTCCATGGGGAAAGAGTTGATTGCCAGGTCGGCCTTTTTAGGGGGTTTCTTTGGTCAGCATGTCTTTCAATGTGGAGTCCTTGTAGGTTCTATGTGTTGCCATTGCTGTGGAGGTCATGGGCCCAGGGATGTGCCCCAAGTCTTCAATTAACAGGAGTGAGTCCCCTTCGGTTGAGGCCTAGGTGAGCGTTGAGGCCGTTATTTCCACCCTGTCAGAGTTAGTGGGTGCTCTACTGGCGCAGGACCCGGTGGTCGGGGTTTCTGGGTGGGTGGGAAACATGTGGCACCTCATCAGGTCTCTGGGTGTCTTGGGTTGCTTGCGGGGGGCACTAGGCTGGGCCCCTTCTCGCCTGTGTTGACTGGAGACTTTTAGGATCTGGATGAGCACCTTCCCCCCAATCTCAGCCGGTTTACCTCACAGTTGTGCTGCTCTCCAACTCGGGGGCGGCAGAACAATCCAGGGGAGCACGGCACCCACCTCCAGTTTAAGGTAGCTGCAGCACGATGCTTACACAGATTGTGTGGCTTGCCTGTGATGTTTTCTAGGCCACTCCCAGCTGTTGTAGCAGACCACCTTCACAGGAGGAGTACAGGAAATGCGGAGATGGAGCTGGGTAGTGAGGTGCCTCACACCCCTACCAGGTTCTGTAACAGCTTCACTGCTGCCACTGGAATTTGGGACTCACTGCTGGTCTTCAGTTCAGCCCAGCAGGGTGCAGCATCAAGCGGATCTTGTTCTGGGCCTCAAGTTCAGTAGGCCACTTGCCATTCTGTAAGCTGCGCAGAGTCACGATCTGGCTCCCTCTGCTCTGGACACCTTCCCCTGCTAATGCTCTGGATCCAGGGTGCTGGGAGCCAGCCGGGACCACAGAGGGCTACAGATGGATGGAGGAGCTCCTCAGATGTGCTCCTATTCAAACACGATCTGGGCCGGGCCTCAGACAGACAAGGTGGTTTGAAATAAGCAGTAAGCAGGAGGGAAGGATAAAGTATCTTACTCCTAGTCTTACTAGGCAAATGTGAGGAAGCAAAAAAAAATTGGCAGAAGTGTATCTCAGTGTAGGATATACATTATATGAGAGAAACCGAGAAGTGAGAAAACCCAGACCCATGTTTGCCAAATCTTTGTGGCAAATGTTCATCCATTTGTAAATCAGCAGCCAATATCGAGAATACAGATGATAAGACATGTTTTCTCTATGTGACAAACCTAAGACCAGACACGCTGCCATTCATGCAGTGGATAAGATATTGAAAACTGCCTAGATAAATTTCTTTCCATAAATGAAGGCTGAATTAAATCAATGTGTGTGATGGGCTTAAGACAAGATTGTGGATGTAGTGTAAAGATCATGTTTAGGATCTTTAAAACAAGAAAGCATGAAGTTGTCAGCTTGGCTAAACTGGTGTTTGAAAATAAGTTGAGAGTCAAACATAGGGCCAGATGTATAAAGGGGTTTTGCCCATTCTGTGTCTATGGAAAAAAGTGTTCATACATAAGGCCCATAATCTCTGAGTTGCTCTTCAGATGACTCTGGAGGAATCCCCATGAATGAATGTCACAAGGCGACTGGCCAGCATGAACTAAATGTTAAAAAATGCTGATGCCATCTGAAGCCTTCTGTGATACTTTTGTATTCAGAAGTCAATGCCTTTAAAGCACTTATGAACAGTGTCCTAAAGTTGACCAGCATGTCAGTGTTGAATATGTGGATTGAGTTGATAAAAAACAACAGTAATCAGTATTACCATGGAAGAGGGGTTTGAGGTTCAGAACGTAGTGCAAAAGGTAGATAACACTACTGCTTGTTTTCAATCTTTTAAAAACAATCAGTTCAGTTCAGTGCACTGTCTTTCACCCAACCTCCCAAAGACATATGAGAAGGGTGGTCCTAAACAGTGTTGAAAAACTGTCAAGGAAAAGTCAAGAAGGACCAGAGACCCTCCAGAGGCAAGAAAGAAATTCAGATTTTCTAGAGAAGCAATTAACACTGATTCTGTCTGATGACCGGGGCAAAACACTGCTTGAGCAAAGTCCAGATGAGCTTTAGCATCAAGCGATGGTGGCAGCTGTGAATTCAAAGAGGATTCTATCATTTTAGAAATTGACAGAAGGAGATAAATTGGCCAGTAATCGGAAAAAAATGAGGAGTCACAATTGGATTCTTTGGGAGAGAAGCGACAATGCTTGTTAGACCTGGCCCTTTTTGCAGGTTTATCCCCAAACTTCTTTCCTTTTTGCCTCCAATTTTTCTGACCCTGTGTTTGTTGACTACAGAACTCTGGGCACTTTACCACTGCTGATCAGTGCTAAAGTGCATTTGCTCTCTGTGTAAATTGTGATTATGATTGGTTATCCATGATCGGTGTTTTTGAATTAATGTTAAGTCCCTAGTAAAGTGCGTGGAGTGTGCCAGGGCCTGAACATCAAATGCTACTAGTGGGCTTGCATCCCTGGTTGTGCCACCCACATGAGTAGCCCTATAAATGTGTCTCAGACCTGCCACTGCATTGTCTGTGCGCACAGTTTTAAACTGCTATGTTGACCTGTCAAGTGCACCAACTTGCCACGCCCAAACCTTCCCTTTTCTTACATGTAAGGCACCCCTCAGGCAGGCCCAAGGTAGCCCTGTGGGCAGGGTGCAGTGTATGTGAAAGGTAGGACATTAATGTGTGTTACATGTCCTCCTGGTAGTGAAATACTGTGCATTTCATTTTTCACTATTGAATGGCTGTCTGTCCCATAGGTTAACATGGGAGCTGCCTTGTAACATCTTACAAGTGTAACCTGCCATTGGGACAAGATGGAGAGATGGAGTTTAGGCTCTCTGAACTGAGAATTTAATAACACACCTTTTAGTAAAGGTGGTTTTAAATTGTGTGTTTTAAAATGCCACTTATAGAAAATGGGCATTTTCTTGCTTTACCATTTTGTGTGCCTCTGCCTGTTTGTGTATTTACCATTTGGTTTTGGAGTGGCAGGAGCTGGGGATGTGCATTCACTCTAAACAGTCACAAGGGGGATTGAGGTGTGTCCTGCCTTACCTGGATGACCCATCGCTAGGCTGAATAGACCTGGTCTGCATTTAGAATGGTGTGAGGAATTTCGCTAGCACCTGAATAAGCTGTGTCTCTTTTGCACAATGCTGTCTCTACCCCCTGTGATCAAGCTGGACCAGGTAGTACAGAACTGGATTGTACTGAGCTCAGAGACTCTGAAGCAAAAAGAACAATGAGAAAACGGGGTATAAGTATGCGACCTTAGACTCCAGGGGGCATATTATCAAGAACGTCGTTAAAATTATCGCTGCTTTAGCGGCAGAAAACTGCTGCTAAAGAGGCGATAATGGGCTTGATAATATGCCCTTGAGAATTCCAATAGAAGCCCATGTTGACACCAGAACATGGGCTACTATTGGACTTCTCAAGGGCATATTATCAAGCCCATTATCGCCGCTTTAGCGGCAGTTTTCTGCCGCTAAAGCGGCGATACTTTTAACGTCGTTTCTTGATAATATGCCCCATGGACTTTAGATCACTTCTTGAAACAAGAGGACCTTGCCAAAAAGAAGAGCAGGAGAGCTGTGTGAGGAGCGCTACCCTTCCTGTGTGAGGGATGGGTTGGCCTGCAGTTGCTGCTTCTCTATGTGGTAGAGAAAAAGGACTGACTCTTTTTGCCCTGCCGTGGTATCCTCCTTGTGAAGAATCTCCAAGGGCTTGTGTGTGCTTACCTCCTGTTTTTAATAGCCTCAGGGACATCAAAGTCTTCTTGTTGCTTTACTGATTGGAAATTTCCTGGTTCTTTACTTATTTGAAATTTTCTGGTGCTTCACTTCTCGGAAATGTCTGTGTGCTTTACTAATTTGAAATTTCCTTGTTGATAAAATTGCTGTGCTGATTACCACCTTTCCAACCACTGTGTTCCACACCTGTGGCACTGCCACGCTGTGTTGTGAGATCCCCCAGGTTAGGAGAAATCTTTGGCTCCAAGGCGCGCCTGCTCAACAACTGAGCAGAGCACAGGAGTCACCAAGCGTTGCCCGGCAACCAACACGCGAGCAGAAGTCTCCTGTGTCGCCCGGCAATGACTGAGGATGCCGCCTAGGTCCCTGCAGCACTGGAAGGGGAAGCATCATCAGCCGCAGCCCGCCCGGATGTCCCAGCACTGCCGATTGGGAGCTCAGGTGTGGAGGCGGGCAGGGGTGCTTCCCGGACGACAGAAGCAGGAACCTTGCCTTTGGTCATGCCCCCACGCCTGGCCGACGTACCTCCGCGCACCAACAAGTAGCCGCTCCACGTGCCTCCCACTTTTGTAACAGGGGAGGGCACCCTGGGAGTCAATTGTTGGTTCTGCCGTGGACCAAAGGGGGACTGAGTAAATTCACCCCCCGTGGTGAGATCATCGGGGGCATTTGGTTGTTTTGCTGCATATAGCCAGGTGGGAAGGAATCCTCGGAGGTCCCGCTCAGCCTCTTTCCCACCTCCAATGATGGGATTCACTGCAGTAGGTAGGCAGGAGCGCTGTGCCCTAGTTTCATTGGGCAGTTAGGGGCAGATGAAAATGGTAACTCCTGTGTTTTCCCTCGCTATATCTCATTGCCTGATATTGGGGATCAATATCGTTCTACTCCTTGGGGAGACCAAGTGACAAATGTAATTTGAGATTGTTTATGACAAGTGCAACCTATAAATATTTTCCGTAATGCTCTAACTGTGAAGAATATGGCAATTGCTTAGTTGGCAAAGGCCTTTTTAATGTATGTGCTTGTGGTCAGTGTGTTTTATACAATATATGACATTTTTATATAACCTGGTATGGAGTCTCTTTTGTGGTGTATTTAGTGTGTCAATGGTGTGTGTTGCACAAATGCTTTACACATTGCCTTTGGGATGAGCCTGACTGCTCTGACAAGTGATTGTCTGATGGGGCAGAGTGCCCAAATTGGAAACACGCGTACCTTGACATAAGTGTGACTATAGGACGGTGTCCCCACTCTTTCCCCGAGTTAGGGATCCCTACCTTTGGAATTCTTCCTTTTCTTTATTCTGTATTTTTCCTTACGCTCCTCCCTGGACGTTGGTCTGAGTCAGGTTGTTGTAGTGGCCCTAAGATGAAGTATACCACTCATTGTGTGGGTGAGGGCAGTATTTACAACCCTTTGTGATTCTCCACGAGGTTCTCTTCCTCCTTTGGTGACTCCTCTGTACTTCCCGCCCCCTCCCTGGGCTTTTAAATAGCTTTCTCTTTTTTCCCCTAACCCATGGGCGAAAAATTGGCCCATCTGTAAGTGGGGGACTCATTTATCTTTTCTTTACCCCTAACTAGAGGTCTTTCTTGTTAAGTGAGTTATATAGAATCGGTGGGAGAACGAGAAAAAAGCATAATCACTTGTCCCTTCTTTGTTGTGGATTTATTGCTCTGACAAGCTACCAAGAGGGTGAACAGGGGTTATCTTGGGTTTGTAACTCCCTTACCCTGACTAGAGTGGTGGGTTCTGCCTGGCTTAGCTGTATACCTTAGCCAACCAGAAACCCTATTTCTAACAACGGCTCTCATGCATGCCATAGGGACGATGGAAGTAGAGAGACAACATTACATATTAATTGACGGTTTTTACAATGTAATCAATGGGAAGTTGAAAAATGTTTGCCAGAGGGCAGGTGAAGAATTTGAGAAGATGAAAGACAGTTTGCTATGTGTAATGTACTGAGACAGTGTTGTAAAGGCTGACAGAGATTGTGCATACAAGAGAAGAAACAAGGGACATTTTAGAAAGATAAGTAGAGGTACAGTAAGTAGTGAATGACAGTTCTGTCTTGGAGTAAAAGAAGCGTGAGAGGTACGCACATGATACTTCTGAAGAAAAATGCGTGTCCTGGAAAATATGGGAAATGTAAGTTTTCCTACTATTTTAGAAGCTTCCTTGGAAGTGTTTCAAGTAACCCTGGGCATAGTACTACGCTACGCTCACGGAGCATGCAAAGTTTGTGCTACTACACACATTGCACAGTACAAAAACTATGCTAATTGACGTAGCGTAGCAGCAAAACCATCAACACCTTAAAATGCTTTGATAAAGCAATTTTATGTGCTAAAAAGCATATAACCAAATCACAAAAATGAATTTTGAAAAGGAAAATATCAGGCAATGAGAGAGGTGATGATTTTGGGGTCCCCCCTAACCTAGGGGGAGGACCAAGCAGATGCGTTTACACAAAGAGCATATCATGCTGAATGATTCAGTGGTGGTCCCTTCCTCCTAGGACCACCCCAAGCACAGTTATGGGCAAAAATACAATCCCAACCAAAGGTCCTGCAAAGCATTATGGGACGAGATTAGCAGTGGGCAGTGAATATTATAGTGTCCAATATCAAAATAATTCTACAAAGAGCTGCAGTTCAACTAGTCGTTACTAGATGTCCCTCACAAGTCAAATGCAAAAGCTTCATGAAAGGGTTTCAATGCTTTTGCATTTGACTCGTGAGGGACATCTAGTAACGACTAGTGGAACTGCAGCTTGATGTATTAATAATTTCAATGCTTTTGCATTTGACTCGTGAGGGACATCTAGTAACGACTAGTTGAACTGCAGCTCTTTGTAGAATTATTTTGATATTGGACACTATAATATTCACTGCCCACTGCTAATCTCGTCCCATAATGCTTTGCAGGGCCTCTGGTTGGGATTGTATTTTTGCCAATAACTGTGCTTGGGGTGGTCTTAAGAGGATGGGACCACCACCGAATCGTTCAACAAGATGTGCTTTTTGTTTTCAAGGCATCTGCTTGGTTCTCTCCCTAGGTTAAAGAGGATCCCAAAATCATCACCTCTCTCACTGCTTGTTTATTTATCATTTTTACTTTAGTGAAATGACTATATGCATTTTTAGCATATAAAGACAGAGATACTTATTTTATCTTATCTTGCACTGTGCAAGATGTCGTTGGCAATTATTGCACAGCTACGCACTATGCAATTTGTGTAGCTACGTGTAGTTCAAAGTGTACTTCGTGTAGCTACGCGTAGTGCTACTACGCAAACTACGCCCAGGGTTAGTTTGAAGCAGTGGAGGAATGTTTTGAAAAATGTGGAACAGGCTTTATAGAGAGCTACTTTCTGTTGATTTTGGGTGGGGACCTTTGTTGCTGTGGAAGCACAGCAAAATTCATCTTGCCAGCAGAACACCGCTTGTTCAAATTTAAGCTTTCATTTTCTTAAATTGTTGTTATACCACAGTAATTGTGACTTCATCTTAAAAGCATTTGTCGGTCCCAAACATGGAAAAACATCTAGGAGGACATATTTTCCCTGGTCATTATTTTAGGAAATGGGTGGGAAAATGGGAGCTGCTAGAAAAAGGTTGCACTATGGTCAATGAAAATGACAGTAAAGTTGTAGTGTTCTCACACACCTCCTCCTATGACGTTCCTCACCCTAAATGCACACCTTACCTTGGTTGAAAAAAATGTTGTAGTAAAGATGTGATTAGTATGACCAAGTTTCAAAACATTCCTATATTTTCTGTGAATTAAAAGAAAGAATTTCCCCAAATTACAAAGGACTGATTCTAAGTTTACCTTTGTGAATATCGAGAAGTAGTAAAGTTAGACTTTTGATCTAATTTTACCTTTGCAAATACCGAATAGTAGTAAACTTACACAGAAGTGCAAGTTTACCTTTGTGAATCGCGCCCAAAATGTATTAAATTATTTAATTTAACCCTCCAAATGAAGGCAACAATATTATATCAATACAATACTATGCAATACCTTTTTTCTCTTCTACCTACAAATCTTTATACAACCTTTAAAACACCACGTTATGACTGCAAAAAACGTCATCACAATCATTGGATTACTGATAAATTGAATAGCTTGTTTGTTTGCTCTTATGATATGCCTATTTAACATTATTTGCCGGAACCGCTTTTGTAAAAACCTTAGTTTAGTACATAAAAACATGTTCCATCTCTTAGAACCCACTCTCACAGAGTGGACAAATATTACTTACATAAGGCCCCTTTTTACCTTCTAATTAAAGTCCTCTGGTACGTGGATTAAAATAAAAATAAAATGTTCGAACATTATGGCTGTTTAACAATAAACGCTTTCATAGAGTATTATTGGAACTAGGAAATATGCAGATTTTAGGGTGCAGTGTAGCACCTCAGTTGCAAAGCATTCCTCATTGTCTAATGGCTACAAGGACATTTTCATCTCATTCAATGATGACCAGCCATCCACGACTTCCCTTGAGATTCTCATTTCATCTTAATGTTAACTTAAGGTTTAAAGTAAATTAATAAAAACGATGACCGTTGATAACCAGTCCTTGGTAAACTATTTCTCAGAGTGTACATGTCTACAAAGTCGAAACCCAGATCTTATTAGGGTAGTCTAAGGCATGGTACTAATACTAATCAAGCACATGCCGAAGCAAATTGTGTTTATAGATAAACTGTGCTATAGACCTAAGAAGACACTTCCAAATCTTTGCTTCAGTCTTCTCAAGAACTGACAATTTTGCAAGAAATATACTCTCAATTACATAAAGTGTTTTACCCTTGTACACCTTGTGAAGAGAGGCTATATCCCTCTTAACGACTGCCTTCTATAATTTATACAGACACTGACAAATCTGTTTGTTTCACAAGGTGTGGGTCAGGAAACACATTTTGCATCACTATTTCCACCAGGTAAGAAGTGGCACATCCTGTTATCCTGTTTTAATGGTTACAACTCCTCCACTGTGGCCAATACCCAAATCTACCTGAAGGTCTCAGGTTTCAATGATCTGCTCCATCCACTTTCAATGTGTCCACATTCAGTATGCTGAAGGACTTCATACAATAGTAAAAAAGCATTGACAACCTCAATAGTTTTCAATTTTGTGTAGGTTAACAATTTTAGTGTTGCTTAGCAATGCCTTGGATTGGGCCTTTAGGCAATATACAGACAGGGACACTGGTGGCACAAACTCATGACCTGCAAAGGTTGTGACAGTCCCATGATGGAATGTGTTCCTATAGAAACTTCCTGTTAAAGTGGTCTGGCCTAGCAGGATGGACCTTTGGGGTCAGATACCAACATATTCATAAGCTTACTCCCATAGGTTAAGTTCTTTCTTTGAACATTTTTCTTTTTAATTGAATTTTCAAAATATTCGAGGACTACGCTTGGAAAGATGCGAGGATCACAACTTTCTCTGCACATTCATATAGATAAGCATTTGTGCATCCGTAAATATAGCAGTTGGACATTTACACATGTGTAAATATTTAGAAGCTAACTGTGCATTTGCACTTTATTTTTTTTAAATCTTTTTTGTAAACAGATTTTATTCAGTTGTTATTACATAGTGCCGGATCGATACATTGGGACAATGGGCTTACATTGTTCTATTCACAATGGGTGCCAACCTTCAAAACAGTAGTCCGATCTCATCTGCATACTGGTTTTTGCCGTGCACAGCTCTTTTTCTTTTTTTTCCCCAACATTTTTCAAACATTAGTAACAATACCTGCCGGTTTGATCTAGGTCTGCAAATAGATCATGCTCCATGGCCCAACAATGGATAATTCACATCCTGTCAGTCTATGCCGCCGTGGGCTCCCGAGTATCACAACAAGTAATGGAATAACAAAACCAACCCTCCCACCCACCCAGTCCCCCTCCCTCCCCTTCAACTCCTACCCACCCTCCTCCCTACCCCCCCAGGCATGCCGCTCGCTCATTTAAACTTCTGTGGAGAGCCAAAGCCTGTCAGTAAGGTCGTCTAACACCCTAATACCCACCCGTTGGGATCACGCGAGAAAGTGAAGGTGCGCTCTCGTACAGTATATTTGTCAATCAACCATCTAACAGGCATAACTAAGACAATTCATCCATTCCCACGTACTATCCTACTCAATCGGGAGGAGGCTCAATATCATCATCGACCGGGTGTTTGAGCACCTCTACCAATGCCACCCACGCCTTTGCTGCTTCCAGTATCTTATCGTTACCCGTTCTGTGGGCCATTTGGAGCCGGAAGATTCCTTCACTATCCGCCCATTTTGTAAGTTCCCTCAGCCACCTCAAGGCACTGGGGGATTGCTCACCTTCCAGTGACTAGTGATCTCTCGCTTGGCCAAGACTAGGCCCAGGTCAATAAATTTGCTGGTAATCTTGTTCCGGGCAGTGTGAGGAAACCAGTGTAATAAGCAAGATCCCGGGGTCAGCTCAATGTCACGGTCCGTTATGTCATTCAGTCTGGTCAGTATCTCCCTCCAAAACCCCATTACTGATGGACAGACACAGAACATGTGTAAAAACTCAGCATTGTCTAGATTACATCGCGGGCAAACTGCTCTTGCCCCAAAATACTTGTTGATCTTATGTGGAGTGAGGTATGCTCGGTGGAGAACAAAGAAATGTATTAATTGGAACCGCGCGTTTCTGGTGCTCTTCCATGCTCTTTCTACCAGCGCCTCCCACGGCTTCTCTTCAATGGGTACACCAAGATCTGTCTCCCATTTGAGACGCAATCTATCTAGGGGGCGTCTTAGCACCTGGGTGATTCGCCTGTAAAGGCAAGTCACTGCCTTGACCGTCCCAGCCGCGGATACCACATATTGGCAAGGCAGGAAGATCGGTGGTTCCACCAATCCCATCTGCCAGTGTTTGCGAATGGCTGTTGTCAGGGAAGCATGCAGAAGGAAATCCCCCCTAGGAATGTCGTAGCGCTCCATTAAATCATTGAAGGGTAGCAGGGTATTATCTTCGTACAGGTCCCCAATGGTGGAGATCCCCACCTCCCTCCAAGCCCGCAATCCCTGCCAGTCACCCCCATGGGGTAATGCCTCGCAGACCACCTGCGGGATCTTGGGTGCGTATGGGGGTCCCTGTGAGGCCCTTCGATTAGCCCGATCCCAACACTGGCGTAGCGCCCACAGGTCTCCAGGAGCTTCCCTTTCACGCAGAGGTAGTCGCAACAGTACCCGGGCAAGTTGGCTCAGGGTCGGGTCTGTAGTCCCAATACCCTCCCCATCCCGGATCCGCCCAGCCATCCACTTCGTGAACCATTGTATTTGGGCTGGGTGATAATAGGCCTCAAGGTCCGGTACCACGAAGCCCCCCTCTCCTCTAGGTCTCATCATGGTGGTGAGTGCTACTCTGCGCCTCCAGGTACCCCATAAAAATCCCGTGATCATGGTGTTGAGCAGAGTAAAAAATTTCCGTGGGATCCACAGTGGCAACGTGCCAAAGTAGTAGAGCAAGCGCGGCAGTGTAACCATTTTCAGGAGCGCCACCCACCCCGCCACCGAGAGAGGAAGGGTCCCCCAGAAATCAAAGCCACTCCTGGTGTTCCGTATCGCCCGTCCTATATTGCCATCCAGCACATCGGCAGCCGCGTGGAACACGCGAACCCCCAGATAGGTCAGGCACCTACTGTCCCACTTTACATCCAACACATTTGGGGGAGCATTCCTTCCGGGCCGCGTTGGGAATAGGCACGTCTTGTTCCAGTTGACCTTAAGGCCCGCCACTCTTCCCAACCTGTTCAGGAGATCTCTGGCGCCCTGCAGATCGTCCGCCGAATCGGCGAGGTACATTAAAAGATCATCTGCGTACAGTGCTATAAATTGGGTTTGATTCATCACGTCCAGGCCTTGATAATAGCGCCCCGATCGTGCGTGTACAGCCAGAGGCTCCACCGCCAGCGCAAACAACAGGGGAGATAGCGGGCAGCCCTGTCTCGTGCCCCTACCCACTGCACAGGCCTCTGAGATCACTCCTCCCGTGCGCACCCTGGCAGTAGAACTCCTGTATAGTATTACCGTCCACGCCACGAATTCCTCTCCCAGCCCAAAAGCTCTCAAGACTCTAAAAAGATTTGGCCACTCAAGGCTATTAAAGGCTTTCTCGATATCAATCGATAAAATACTCGCCTCATCCTTATCATAGGTGGACGCGTCCAGCAGGCGAAACAGCCACCGTATATTCATGGCCGAGTTGCGAGACGGAATAAAACCTGCCTGGTCCATGTGGACAAGCGTCATCATATGGATCATCAGACGATCGGCCAAAATACAGCTTAGGAGCTTGTAGTCTAAATTGAGCATGGCTAAGGGTCCCAGGCTGGTTTATCTGGCTTTAGGAGCGGTATAATTACTGCTTCCCTCGTCGAGTCCGGCAAGCATCCATCCCTCTTTGACCTATTATATAGGGCCATCAAACGAGGGGATAAGATATCCACGTAAGTTGAATAGAACTCAACCGGGAGTCCATCCGTGCCAGGGGTCTTGTTTCTGGCCATATGTTTTATGGCTTTCCTAATCTCGCCTAGTTCTATGTCACGACCCAGGGTCCGCGCTGCGTCTGCGTCAATTTGAGGTAGAGCAATGTCATCTAAGAATCCCGCATCCTCCACCATACTCGGATCCAGTTGGCTCCGGTACAGGTAGGAGTAATATTCCAGGAACTGAGTATTTATATCCTGTTGTCCATAGTGACTCAGACCATCAGTCCCTCGGACTTCTAACATCGCCGACCCTCTGCGCGCTGGATTGGCCAGCCAAGCCAGGAGTGCCCCAGATTTGTCCCTCTCAGCGTGGGCCCGAGCTGTGTATGCCCTATAGTCAAAGCATCTCAACCGCTCCACCTGAATCGCTAGCGCTTCCCTGGCCTCTAGAAGGTCCGCCTGTCTATCTTCTCTCTCCGGCCTATCCCTTTCTGTGTCCCGGAGCCGTTGTTCTGCTGTCAGCACATCTCCCTGGAGGACTCTCCGCACACCCACCGCCTCTCCTATACAGCGGCCCCTAATAACGACCTTAAAAGCATCCCACTCTGTGAGGGGGCTGGTAGCTGTACCAGTATTGCACAGGAAGTAGTCCTCTATGGCCGTGCCTATGGTCATCCGGAATACCTGATCCTCTAACATTTCCGGACGAAGTCGCCAGGTAGGGATTGTGGGCCTAGTTCTCACCCAGTTCAAGGATATCAGCAGGGGATTGTGATCAGACACCGTCCTAGCCAAGTATTCACTAAGAGTGATCATGGCGTGTACATCCGGGGAGCAGAGAATGTAGTCTAAGCGCACGTGCAGCTCATGTAGTGCCGAGAAATAAGAGTAGTCTCTTTCCATCGGATGCTGAACCCTCCAGGTGTCCGTTAACCCCCAGTGCTGTTGCCAGACCCGTCTGGCCTCTGCAACCCTGTGGGCCGGAGCGTCAGGGAGCGGCGGATGTGAGCGATCCAGGTCAATGTCAACAATACTATTGAAGTCTCCCCCCAGTAGCACGGACCCAGTCAATGGCTGCACCAACGTCTGCGAGAGTTGTACTAAAAATGTGGGCTGATCTACATTGGGGCGTATATACTCCCTATTGTTATGTCCCGACCATCGAGGCGCCCCGTCACCACTACAAACCTACCCCCCGGGTCTATAATTTGTCAAGCGCATTGGAAGGGGATCCCCGCTCTCACCCAAATTAAGGCCCCTCTGGCAAACGCTGAGTACGTGGTGTGAAACACCTGCCCTCTCCAGCGGCACTGCAACGCCTCTCCCTCCTTCTGTGTCAAATGAGTTTCCTGCAGTAATGCAATTTGTACCCCCCTTCGCACCAGGTAAGCATGTATTCTATGTCGGCGAGTCATAGTGTGCATCCCCCTAACATTCCAGGTTATACATTTGATACCTACGGCGGAACCCATGGCTCAATCCCCAGATCCGTTTGATACCCCTCCCCTATAGCGACATGCCTGACCCCAACCCAATACCCCCCAACTAGAAAAAAAAACCAACTCCCATTCCCCAGGACAGGCGCACACAAACAAGTCCCCATCCAAACAGAAGCATTCGAACAGCAAGTCATGGAAGCAGCAGAATGCAGACCAACCCCGCCGGACCCAGGGTCCCCCCGGCCCCCCCATGTTCATATAGCTCATGGTAGGCCCCGATATGTAGGTATGTCATCAGTCAACCTCCAGCCCGTACTTGCAATAGAAAGCGTCACCAAACAACTGCAGGCAGCCCTCTTAACATACGACCTGTGGTACGCTCAGCCAAACATGCCATCCGCAGTTTGCGGAGTGACATCCAGGAGGTCTGTGTCCAAGGTCCCAGGAACACTGCTTGCCCCTGAACTCCCAGATCGTTCCAGCTCCGGATCTGTGGTATTACTGGCTGGGCTCACAGAGCCCCGACTGATCTCCGCCACCGCCTGAACCGCCTTAGAGCGCTCCTGGCTCCGACCCACAGGCGATGGGGTCTTCCATGGGGTCGAAGCAGCGGACAGCCGTCGTCGGGGCAAATCCGAAGGTGGAGAGCGCGGTCCAGCACCGCCGCGGGTGTCCAGCCAGTCCCAAGCATCCTGTGGGGCAAGGAAGAAATGTGTCTCCGCATCCACAGTCACTCGGAGCCGGGCCGGAAACAGCATGACGTAGGGGAGGCGCAATTGGCGAATCCTCCATTTAACAGCCAGGAAGGAAGATCTCAGTCGCTGCACTTCCCTAGTGTAATCTGGAAAGATCATCACCTTGCTGTTCCCAATCTGGAGGGATTGTTTCTCTCGGGCCTGCTGCAGGAGGTGATCTCGGTCCCGGTAGTGTAGTACCCACACCACAAACGGGCGCGGGGGAGCGCCAGGCTTAGGCGGTCTGGCCGGGACCCTGTGGGCCCGTTCCAGGGCGTAAAAGGGGGAGAGGCCCTCCGGGGCCACCTCCGTTCGCAGCCAGGATTCCAGAAACTGGACAGCATCAGCCCCTTCCTCTCGTTCCGGAACCCCCACTATGCGAAGGTTGTTCCTTCGCGACCGGCCCTCACTGTCCTCAGCCCTCATCTCCAGCACCTTAACTCTAGCTTCCACCACTTTCAGGGCATGCTGTAGGGTGTTGACTTTGTCCGGAATGTCCTTTACAGCGTTCTCGTTGGTAATCACTCGCTCTTTAAGTTTGCGGTGATCATCCTTTAACAATGTGAGAACAGTTCCTATGGCATCAATTTTTGCCTCTAGGGCTGTTCTTGAGGATGTGATGGCCTTCATAATGTCAGCTAGAGTGGGGTCTTCCAGCGCTCTCTTCGCACGCCCCCCAACCGCACCTTCTTCCTCATCCGTGTGGTGATCCGGTTCATCTAGTCGCAGGACCTCGAACCCTTTTCTTTTAGATATTCGGCCCATCGCGTCGTCTCTGCAGGAGGTAGCGAGTTATCGCAAAAGGCGCGTGAGCTACCAGGCCCCCAGTTCAATGACCAGCTATGTTTCCCTCGGCGGTCGTGTAAGGCTCCGTGCCGAGGCTTCCACTAACGACTCCCAATGTGTCAAGGAGACCCTCCCCTCAAGGGTCAGCAGAGTGTCCTTCTTCACAGGCACCAAGGGAGTGAATTCCTCCTGTGGGGGCCACAATCCCGTAGCTCATAACCCATGGGGGCGTGTGGGCCAGCCGATGCAGGGAACCACAGTCCCCCGGGCTCTCAATGCCTGGCGCTCGCCAATAACCTGAAGCCCACCAAGGCTTCACTCCTCTTCAAGTCGCCCTCGCTTCTCACTCAGGTGGGGGCCCACCAGATACCGCCCAGATTCCCCTCTCACGCCGTCAACCTCTGGGGGCTATTTGCCGCAGTGTCTCTTGTGCCCCAAACTCGCGCTCTCGCCATCCTCTTTGGCAGAGGGGGGTCCCAGCCGTCTGCAGAGCATGGGGGACCGCTTCAATATTAGCGAAGCCCCCTCCAGCTACTCACACGTTCCGCAGCTCACCGCACCTTCATCTCGCGCTCGGAGCCTCCAGCGCCGCCATCTTAGGGTCAGGCACATGCGGGTAGATCGTCCGCCGCTTCTTCCCCCCTCTTGGTCCCTCGCCACTGCAAGCGCAACAGATCTTCACCAGCAATCCAGTCTTGGGTGCCCTTCTGGTGTCCAGGGGCTGTGGTCGTCTCTCCGCCTTCGTCCGCTACCGGGAGTCTCCAGCAGAAGTCGCGGCCGCCATTTCGGAAGCGCCTTGCCCGAGGACCGAGCGGAGAGGCAAATCCCCGTTTTCTCCGGTGGGCAGTCAGCTAGCGCCTCCAATTCTGAGCCAGGCGCGCCCCAGGTATTCCGCCATGGGCTGGAAGGACAGGGGCTATCCCAGGATGTCAGGATTCCTTACAACGGAGGGAGGCCACGGAGGAGCCCTGAGGTCCGCTGCGCTCTACATCAGCATCAAGCCACGCCCCCTGTGCATTTGCACTTTATTCCATTACACTCTACAAGCACACGTTTCCCCATGGAGAAACATCTTTGTTTTTCTACCATCGTTTTTGTCCTAATAGGAGTAATACTCCGATTGTATTAGGGGTTGGAATGTTTCTTACAAGTTTGTGAATACCCGCAAATCTTCAGATTCACATTCGTTTCAAGAAACCCTGCCCTAGCATGCCCTTTCTCCAGCCCATGTGAGGAAATTTACTAACAGGTAAGTCAACACTATTCTGGTGTAATTGTACATTTGAGTAAATCCATACATCCATTTGCTAGTGTAAACTCATGTTTTTTGAATACCAAACATGAATTTACACTCATAAATTAGGCAAAATGTGCACCTTAACTCAACATAGGAGGCACAAATGGCTTTGTAAGCCTGCCCCCATACAATGAAAGTGATGATTTAAGCAAGATAAGGTTGAAGATTTTAGGAGGTGGGAGCTGGGAGCTAAAGGTAGAATTCACATAGCAGAAAAGATAATGTTAAGAAAGACAGATGGACAAACATGAGAGGGAAAGAGAGTGTGGCGTAAAGAAGGATAGAGTAAGAGATAGTGGAAAGAGAGGAGGTTAGAGAAGGGCAATAGAGAAAAGAAAGAGGAGAAAGCACGGAAACAAAATGATGAAGTGTGAGGTTAACGAATGAGTACAGAATAGAGTTAGAGAGTGACTGGAAATGACAGAGAATGATAGAGTAAAAGGTCTGTGAGAATATGGGAATGGGTATAATGATGGTATGTTAATATATTTTATATGGCGCTTGAATACTCGAAGGTGTTTTGGCGCTGCCTTGGAAGGAGCGAGAAAACAAAGAGAATCAATATAAATGGTGTGGCTATTGATTGAAAAGCCAAGTTTTCAAGGCCTTTCTGAAATGTAAGAGGTGTTTTGACTCTTCAAGGTAAAAATGCAGGGAATTCCAAGTCTTTACAGTGCTGGTTACAAACCTTGTACCACCCCATCGGGCTCTCCTGAAGATTGGAACTATCAAGTTATTGGCATTCATGGAGCGAAAGGATCTAGAAGGCATGAACCATTAAAACTTCTGGACAAAAAAGTCTGGCCCAGAGTTATGCAAGGCCTGAAAGCCAGTGCCAGTGCTTTAAAGGTGATTTTTTTTCTTATCGGCAACCAGTGGAGTTCATACAGTGCCGTAGAGGCAGATTGATGTTTGGGGAGACCAAAGATCAGATGTGCTGCTGCGTTCTGCAATATTTGGAGTTTAGTCAATTGTTTCTGATGCAAATTGACATAAAGTCTGTTACAGTGATCCAGTTTGGACATAATTAGTGCCGTGACCACAGATTTTTTAAGATAGGCTGGATATAAGGGAGAATTTTTCTGACGATCTTTAAGAGATAGAACACTGTAGAGACAATTTGGTTCACTTGATTTTTGAAAGTGAGCCTTTTGTCAAATATGACTCCAAGGTTTCTTATTGTATCCACTGAAGTGGGAAGAGGTACTAAGTCGTGTGGCCACCAATCTGGGGACCAAAAGATGATGAGGTGACATTGTTGCCAAATAGAAGAAACTCACTTTTTCCTGAGTTAAGTCTTAGGCAATTTTTACTCATCCAGACGCTGAAGTTCTCCATATATTTTTGAATTGATTAGCTGCCTGTGGGGGGGGATTTTCTGAGACTGATACGATGATTTGAGTATTGTCCGCATATGATACCAATGAAAAACCAAACGATTTGATCAATTTGATTAGGGGACGGATGTATAGATTAAACAGCGTAGGGCTCAAGGATGCACCCCGTGGAATGCCACAAGGGAGAGTTAAGGATTTAGACACAAATTAGTGTAAGGCTACTTGTTCCCTTTCTGAAAGGAAGGAGGTAAGAAGAGAAAGAGCAGTGTCTCTGATGCCCATCTTATAAAGCCGGCTTATGAGAATCTTATGGTTGACGGTGTCAAATGCTGCCAAGACATTTAATAGAATCAAGGCACCATTGTCTACTCGGTCCACAATTGTTCTTATTTTTTCTGCGGCCATTGAAAGTGCTGTTTCGGTACTATGTTGTTTGTGGAAACTGAACTGGGCAGTGTCAAGCAAGTTGTTATTGTTTATGAAATTTGATAGCTGTAGATTTAGTGCTTTGTCAATACTTTTCGCTGGAAGAGGTAAACAGGATATGGGACGATAATTATTCGGATCAGAGAATGAAACTGTGGTAAATAAAGAGAAGAGCAATGAGAATGAAAGAGAGTGGGGAACTGGTGAGAGCTGAGGAGAGAGAGTGTAGGGTTAGCACAATAATAATGTAATCAGGAGATAAAAGGGAAAGTAATCTCACAGTGCTCAGAGAGACACACAGCAGCTCCTATTGGGAAAGAGTGCTGGGTAGTTCTCTGTGCCAGAGGCACAAACCTTGGAATCTAACTGGTACCCTTGGTCGCAAAGTGTTAGAAATGAGGTCTCTGGTTTGCACCCTGTCCAACTCGGGACCACCCCCCTGGTCAGGGTAAGTCAGATACACACCTTAAATTAACATGTGCTGACCATCTGGTTGCTAGACAAGTATTTATGTAACATTTAAATTACTGTAACTCAATTAAAACACCACAAAAACACTCCACATTGATTTAGAAACATAGAGAATATTTATCTGATTAAAACAAGACCAAAACAACAAACATCCAATAAGCAGAAGTCAAGATATAAATTTTTAAAGAATACACCAAAAATAGTGCTTAAAAGTCACTAACGGTCAAAAGGTTCCTTTAGGTTGCAAGGGATTGATGCAAAGTCAAAGTTTGGGCTGACTGTGATCGACAGCAGGCTGGCTATATGACCCAGACAGGTCCAACTGAAGAAATACTTTAGATGGAGCTTTTGTCGACGTTGAGAGTCTACTTCATCAACGTCGAGCCGCCCAGAGAGGGTTCCGCATCGCTGTCGAGCTCTGTTGAAGTGAATGCAATGCTTTGTTGTCAACCGCACCAAGTGTTGTCGTCGAGCTGCGCAGGCTGTGGATTCTTCGTCGTGGGGCAGCCTCTGCATCGGCGTTGAAGGGGCGATGAGGCGGGAATTCTCACCCAGTCGAGGCAATGCATCGGATTTTGCAGAAGTCAGCTACAGAACCCTCTTCTGAGGCCGAGGACAGGAAGAAGCACCTAAGGCAAGGGTAGGACTCACAGATGGGAGAGTCCAGCAGCACCAGCAGGATTGTAGGAAGCATTTTGTGTCCCTGAGACTCCAGAAAACAAGCCAGCTAGCCCTTGGGGTCACTTTGCATTCAAGCGAGATGGTTTCAGTCCTCAGCAGGACAGAGATCAGCAAGCAACAGGGAAGCTCTGCAAAGCAGAGAAGCAGTTCCTCAGAACAGTTAGTCACAGCAAAGTGGCAATCCTTACAGCACAGCAGTTTTATTGCAGCAGAGTCCCTTCCAGGTCCAGTAGTGTACTGATTTGATAGGGCCAGAGCCCTGGTACTTATATCTAAAGGTGCTTCTGATGTAGGGGGTGACTTCAAATGAGTTCTCTGAAGTGCACAAGGATCCTTTTCAACCCAGCCCTGTCTGCCAGGCTATCTTTGGGGGTTGATCAGTCCTTTGTGTGAGGGCAGGACTCAGTCTATTACGATGTATGTGTAAGCTACTTCTACCCCTTCTTGCCCAGGAAATCAATCAGAATGCAGATGAATGCAGATTACAAAATACGGATTTATTATTATTTATTTATTATTTATTTATTTATTTATTATTTATTTATTATTATATTTATATATATTATTTATTTATTTATTATTATTTATTATTATTATTTATTTATATTATTTATTATTTATTATTATTATTATTATTATTTATTATTATTATTATTTATTATTATTTATTATTTATTTATTTATTTATTTATTAGTCCTTCATCACACCTAGCCTTTCCTGTGCTTGTGGTTATCTAGAGGAAATGCACAAAGAGTGTCTGTCACCCAGCCCAGATGTGTATTGGAGACAGGATGCAAGCACACAGAGCAAAGTTAAGAGCAGAGAAATGTTCAGTTTCTAAGAGTGGCATTTTTAAAATGATAATGTCAAATCCCACTTTGCCATTAAAGAGGATTTATCACCACCATTCCAAAGATATTAAACATGAAGTAGCTACTCGTTTCTATTCAGGAATTATACCTTAAAAGGTGCTTTAAGGAATATCAAATGCTGGCCTATACAGAGAGTAGGACTCATAGCATTGAAAAGCAAATTTAGCTGTTTGTCACTCCCAGGACATGTAAAACTTAAAAGTACATGTACTGTCTTTTAGTTACATAGCGCCCTGTCCTTTGGGTTACTTAGGGGTGACCTGTGTAAAAAAAAGGGGAGTGTAAGGCTTGCCAAGTGATTTTAAATTCCAAGTTGAAGTGGCAGTAAACTGCACACACAGGCCCTGCAATGGCACCCTTGAGATAGGTTTGTAAGGCTACTTGTGTGGGTGGCACAACCAGCGCTGCAAGCCCACTAGTAGCATTTGGATTACAGACCCTGGGTACATTGTATACCACTTTACAGGGGACTTATAGGTACACTAAATATGCCAATCAGGTATACACTAATGTCAACATGTTTAGGGGAGGAGCACATTCACTTTAGCACTGATTAGCAGTGGTAAAGTGCTCAGAGGCCTAAGGCCAACAAAAGATACAACAAAAAGTGGAGGGAAGCAGGCAAAACGTTGGAGGATGACAGGTCCAACACAAAAACGATCACAATTATAATTATAATATAAACACATAAGAAGACAAAGGGGAAGCATTGAAGGGAACACAGAAACAGGAACTGGGCTCAGGGAAAAGCAAGACTGAAATCAAGGTAAGGTTCATGACTGGAATACAGACATAAGGCAAGGAGTTTAAATATAACACAACAGATCACGAATGAACACAGAAACAGGAACTTGGCTCAGGGAAAATCAGGACATGAATCAAGGTCAGGTTCAGGAATTAAATATGCAAAGCATAAGGCCCGATACACAAAGGGGCTTACGTGTAGTAAAGTAGTAAAGTTATAAGTGCGGAGTCTCCGCACTTGTGGTGGAATATCCGCATTCGGGGTGAAATCTCTGTACGGTGCACTCTCTGCATCCACACCCATGCTCCACCCATGTAATGCTTTCCTCACGCAGAGTAATGCAAGGCAGTGATGCTTCCGTGCTTTATGCCAGATTTACCAAGCAGCACTGGGCCACACAAGGTGGCATTGCTTGGCTTGGAAAATCTGACTTAAGGATGGCGTTGCACTTTATCCACTTTGTGCGACGCAAGGGCAACGCAATGCTTTGGGAAATCTCACCCAGGATGTGAACAGTGTAGAATACACGCAATGTGTTAAATGTTATAAGAAATAAAATGATTTCTCCAGTTTTGTGCCTGCATCAAAGAGGTGTTATTTTTTATGCAAAGCCCAGTCTAACAATGTTCATAAATAGGGTGTTGCTCCAGAACCCATGTGTGGTTGCGCTTGAATGCTCAAGTACCACCCATAGAAAGCCTCTTTGACCCAAAACTAGGGCGAAGCAGTTCAAAGAGCTTTTTGCGCTAACAAAAGGGCACAAAAAATGAGTTCGTACAGTAAATACAGTACCAAGACTTTGCAATGCTTTGCATCACTTTGCATCACTTTGCATCACTTTGTGGAGAATGAAGTCTTGATAAATCTGCCCTATTGAATGTGCTCTTGGTCGTAGTTTTTTTCTTAGTTTGCCCCAGTTATAGGATGTCCATGTTTTACTACAATTTCTTTCACTTGATCATAGCTTTCACATTAGTATTCAATATCCACTACAATCAACTTTGTCAGTCTATGACTAACTACAATTTCAAGACTGTTAATTCAGTTTGAAATGTATTCTATTCAATGATTAAATGTTAAACAACATTAAACACTGTCATCGTCTTCCACCACACACTCATCGATCAACTACGCCAGAATGGAATCACTGACGATGCGCTCAGCTGGATGACATCCTTTCTCATGGGTCGGACCCAGAGAGTCGCCTCCTTCCCTTCACCTCACAGCCCAAGCACACCATCTGCCGCGTAGCCCAAGGCTGATCCCTCAGTCCAACTCTTTTCAACATCTACATGACTCCACTCGCAGACATCATCAGATTGCAAAACATCAACCTCATCTCCCACTCCGACGATACCCAGCTCATTCTCTCGCTCTCAGCAGACCCAACCGTGACAAAAACTAGCTTCCGCAACTGTATGAAGAACGTCTCAGCCTGGATGAAAGACAACTGCCTTAAGCTCAACACGGACAAAACTGAAGTGCTGATCTTCAGCAGACACACTGCCCTCTGGAACGATTCAGGGTGGCCGGCAGAGCTTGGACCCACCCCCACACCAAAAAACCACACCTGCAACCTCAGCATTATTCTGGACAGCAAACTCTCCATAACACATCAGGCCGACACCATCTCCTCAGCCTGCTCCCACATGCTCTGCAAAGTTTTCAAATGGCTCTCCATCAGCAAAAGGAAAACAGTGACGCAGGCCCTCATCACCAGCCGACTGGACTACAGCAATGCACTCTATGCAGACACCACCACTGGACTCATGCAAAGACTACAGATGATCGAGAATGCAGCCACCAGACTGATCCTCAACCTGCCCAAGAGGACCCACATCACCCAGCACTTGAAGGACCTCCACTTGCTCCATGTCCAGAAAAGATGCAATTTCAAGCTATTTATCCACGCCTACAAAGCCGTCCATGCCCAAGGACCAGCCTACATGAACCACCGCCTGCACTTCCACTGACCTCCCAGGAATCGCCACTCTGCACAACTCGTCCTTGCACAGGTACCATGCATCCGCTATTGCTGCTTCGAAGGATGCTTCTTCTTCCACCTCGCCACCAAACCTGGAACACCCTTCTCCCCCACCTTCGCACCGCACCCTCACAGACCCACTTCAGGAAGGGACTCAAGACCTGGATCTTCGACTGAGACCTGTAGCACAGTGCCTGGATACCCTCTTGAGGGACAAGCCAGGCTACACAAGTACGGCATGATTGATTGAATAAAATGTCATCAGTATATGCTAATAGTGATGTTTGAAGACCTCTCATTGCTATCTTGTGTAAACATTGCAAAATATTTTAGTATTCAATTGAAAAATGCTTTTTACCTCCGTTTCCGCTGATACTCGATGTTATCTCGTGTTCGAAAACACACCAGATCACAACTTTCGATTGCTCTTTGCTAGACCTGTCAGCCTTAGGGTGGTCTTCCCCCAAACATTTTGCCTTAACCTTCCTATTTTGCTGAATTTGTTTTTGTTGGTATTAGGACTCTGTGCACTTTAACACTGCTAACCAGTGTTAAAGGGCTTGTGTTTACCCCCTAAAACATGTTAAAAGTAGCTTACAGCCATATTTAATTTGCTTATAAGTCCCTACTAAAGTGGTATACCATATACCCGGAGCATATAAATTAAATGCTACTAGTGAGCCTGTAACAAGGATTGTGCCACTCACTTAAGTAGCCCCTTAAAGCATATCCCAGGCCTGCTATTGAAGCCTGAATGCAGTTGTGGCAACATAACTCCCTTGCCAAGCCTTAAGCTTCCCTTTTAGCGCATAAAAGTCACCCCTAAGGTAGGCTCTAGGTAGTCCATAGGAGAGAGTGCATTGCAATTAAAAAGTTGATTATGTACTTTTAGGTTTTAAATGCTCTGGTCGTGAAAAACTCCAAAATTCATTTTTCACTACCATGAAGCCTTCCTCTCCTATAGGATAACATTGAGCTGCCTTATTACATTTAATAAGTGCTCACGTTTGTTTGGGAACAGGTAACATTTCATGCTTGGTGTCTGAGAAATTGTAATTTAAAACCCTCTTTAGTTGTAAAGTTGGATTTTAAGCTGCAACTTTGAAAAGGCCACTTTTAGAAAGTTGACATTTTCCTTTTCTAACTATTTGATGCATGTAGCCTGTGCTGGGTCACATAACTGGGTGTAGTTGGCAGTTGGACTTTGTTTATTCCTCCCAGATAGGCACACACTAGAGGAATTCAGCGTGCCTGGATGGGCATTCACTGGCAGGTGGGGGGAAGGAGCTGGGCACAGCCCCTCTTCCAACTGAATAGGCTTTGCCCTACTTTCACACATAGGACTTGTCACCACTGCATTGTTTATGCAGCCTGCTTGGAGTCACGGCAGAGGTCGCAGGAAACTTCAAGCACTTCAAAGGGAATTCTAGAGAAACTTCTTCTACTTCAAAGAAGGGATCAGGTATAAAATTTGGACCTTCAGACCCACTCTTCAGTTCACTTTCTGGACCTGCAGAAGGACTCTCATATGATTGCCTGCTGCTGTGGTCTGCTGTGTGCTTCATAAGACCGCTTTGCTGCACCTAGAAAGACTGCTTTCCTGCCTGAAGCCTGCCTTGAACCCTCAGAGGCCTGCCCTGCAGTGTGAGCCCTGTTCTACTACCAGAGTGACTTCAAGGGCCAGTTTGCTTGCCTCCTGATAAGAGCCTCAGGGACAGAAAAGGCTCCAAACATCTAAAACCCACAATAAGACCAAGCATTTTCCGGTCCATACCCCCCAAGGTCCCTTGGTGGTGGTGTTAAAGGTACCTAAATAGCCAATATCCAAACCCTGGGACTTAGAAAAGTTTTGGTTAAACTCTGCTTTGAGAACCGAGCGGAGACCGGGACCAATCTGCTTGTCTGTCTGCCCAAGATGCACCATCATTCGGCCTGACTTTGACGTAGGTCCCACTACGTTCTTCTCCGCAGCATCAAATCCTGTTCAGTGGTCCTTTGGCGTAGGGGTATCCGGTTTTGTGGAACTCTCATCGACTAGAGTCTCCAGCTTTGTCCCACTGGAGATGTTCGACTTCTATAAAAGAGACTAAGTCTGAATGCAGAAATCTTCACCGCAACTTCATCCAGCTGCATCCCAATGACAACACCTCCTCCTCTGACACTGCCTGCAGCCTTGCTGCACTGAACTTTTTCTTCTCTGACAACTCTTTGCTGAAATTTCTTCTAAGTCCAAAGGTAAGCGCCGACAGGGCTCAATCCACTTTTTGTATCTGACTTGCGCTTCATCACGGTCTGCCGTATTGTTAGACTTTAACTTGGTCTTGTGCGACTAGATGTACACTGTCGGCGCTTTGATCTTTTAGGGGCTAATTTTTACCTTAAGCTTTAAAAAATCATAACTCCGGTTCCACTGATTGACTTTTTGTCGTTTATGTGTCAATTAATTAATTAAGAATTACTCTATGTGTCTAGATTGGTGTGGAATTTTTCTTTTGTTGTGTTTTCACTTTATTACTATTTGTGGGCTGCACACATACTTTTCTCATTGCCTCTAAAATAAGCCTTACTGCTTTTGTGCCAAGCTACTAGAGGGTTAATCACGGGTTAATTTAGTGACATTTGTGGTTCGCCCTAATAGGAATTGTGGCTGTTTCTTGAGCAGGGTTAACACCTCACTTAACCCACAGTCCAATTTCTCACACTCTTGCTCTAATTTATGTGTTTATTTTTTTGTGTTAAACATATATCTTAAGATTGCCAAAATTACCTGGTTTAGTAATCTGGTTCAATGTAACTATGCGTCACTTCTTGATTTCTTGAGTTCTGCAAGAAGCTGAAGACCTGGCTCTTCGTATAAGCACCTTGAAGACCACACACCTACTCACCTGCCCAAGCACCTGGAAACCCTCTTGGGTGATTAGTGCACTATACAAATCCACATAACATAACATGCCATTCAATAAAACATGACAATATGACATGCAGTAAGAGACAAAAATAATATATAACAAAGAAAACAGATAATAGGCTGTGTTTAACTCTGAAGCTATTGTGGAATACCTTAAGTGTTATCGTTGAGGTTACCAACACATGTTCATACATGTTTGTACATTTTTCACAGCTATCTTAAGAAGATCATTAGCTGGGTTCCTTTTTACCACAGGTGCTAAATATATGTCTAAACCAATTGAATATGTACCACTTGTACTTAATGTGTAGTGGCCATACATTTTAACGAGCGTGGATCTTGCATAGGATCTGCTCATGATGGCGCTCTAGTGTATTGAAACCAAATACAAAAAGGTGAAGGTAGTATATCCAACTGTACTCATAACTCTATCCTAAACTACATGTGTGAATCATAAGAAACAAGTATGTGAATTGATGAAGTAATAGAGATCTTTCAGTTTTTTTTAGAACTATTTGTACTCAAATGAACAGTCCAACATAAATCACAAACTGAATTCCCAGGTGATGGTGGCTTCTTGGGTTCACCAACCTCGGTTTGCCTGTGATGGATTATCGGACCAGTCCATAATGCACCTTACTTTTTTTGTCAAGTTTATCAGATGTATGTTATCTTATTTATGGGTATGCCCAGACGTGGGTCCCGTGCTCTCCATGCCTCTGGAGTCAAGCTATCCTGGCTGATGAGGGCTGAAAGCCCGAAACCGGTCCTAGGATGCTTGTTTCCAGTCCAGGGAGGACCTGGCCTGTCAGTTAGGACTGAATTGTTCCCATTGGGCGCAGGATCAAGACTGATTTGCATATGGCTGGGTCCAAACTGGAATGGCATGGTGAGCAAAAAAACGATGGATTTAGGCCCAGATCTTTGTACTGGGGTGAATGAATGACATTGTTCTGCATTCTGTCCATCAATTGTTGTTTTTGCATTTGTCACCCCGAGTGGGACGGGTATGCCCAGACGTGGGTCCCGTGCTCTCCATGCCACTGGAGTCAAGCTATCCTGGCTAATGAGGGCTGAAAGCCCAAAACCGGTCATAGGATGCTTGTTTCCAGTCCAGGGAGGACCTGGGCTGGCAGTTCGGGCTGGACTGTTCCCATTGGGCGCAGGGTCAAGACTGATTTGCATATGTCTGGGTCCAAACGGGAATGGCATGGTGAGCAAAAAAACGATGGATTTAGGCCCAGATCTTTGTACTGGGTGAATGTATGACATTGTTCTGCATTCTGTCCATCAATTGTTGTTTTTGCATTTGTCACCCCGAGTGGGACGGGTATGCCCAGACGTGGGTCCCGTGCTCTCCATGCCACTGGAGTCAAGCTATCCTGGCTGATGAGGGCTGAAATCCCAAAACTGGTCCTAGGATGCTTGTTTCCAGTCCAGGGAGGACCTGGCCTGGCAGTTCGGGCTGGACTGTTCCCATTGGGCGCAGGGTCAAGACTGATTTGCATATGGCTGGGTCCAAACGGAATGGCATGGTGAGCAAAAAAACGATGGATTTAGGCCCAGATCTTTGTGCTGGGGTGAATGTATGACATTGTTCTCCATTCTGTCCATCAATTGTTGTTTTTGCATTTGTCACCCCGAGGGGGACAGGTATGCCCAGACGTGGGTCCCGTGCTCTCCATGCCACTGGAGTCAAGCTATCCTGGCTGATGAGGGCTGAAAGCCCGAAACCGGTCCTAGGATTCTTGTTTCCAGTCCAGGGAGGACCTGGGCTGGCAGTTCGGGCTGGACTGTTCCCATTGGGCGCAGGGTCAAGACTGATTTGCATATGGCTGGGTCCAAACTGGAATGGCATGGTGAGCAAAAAAATGCTGGATTTAGGCCCAGATCTTTGTACTGGGGTGAATGTATGCCATTGTTCTGCATTCTGTCCATCAATTGTTGTTTTTGCATTTGTCACCCCGAGTGGGACGGGTATGCCTAGACGTGGGTCCCGTGCTCTCCATGCCACTGGAGTCAAGCTATCCTGGCTGATGAGGGCTGAAAGCCCGAAACCGGTCCTAGGATGCTTGTTTCCAGTCCAGGGAGGACCTGGCCTGGCAGTTCGGGCTCGACTGTTCCCATTGGGCGCAGGGTCAAGGCTAATTTGCACATGGCTGGGTCCGAACTGGAAAGGCATGGTGAGCAAAAAAGCGATGGATTTAGGCCCAGATCTTTGTACTGGGGTGAATGTATGACATTGTTCTGCATTCTGTCCATCAATTGTTGTTTTTGCATCTTATTTATTAAGCCTATTTTAAAATCACTGGGGATACGCAAGTGCAGGAACGCTGTGTTTTTCCTTTGACTTTTAAATGATCATGATATCTGTTATAGTGTTTGTGCATTTTTAAAAGCAGCGGTCAGATGCAGAAAGGGGATGAATCTCTATGTGTGATAGGATGGCTATGCTCATTTGGGGGGTTGAAGGCCAGAGAAGAAATCTGTTTAAGTGTATCTTTAGAAATGTATTTTTTTCAGTAGTCTTTAAGCTGATCTGTATTTCCATATATGGATCTTGTGATGTTTTTGTTTGGGGATCTTTTATGGCCCTTTCCTGTGCCTAATAAAGATATTTGAAATTGGAACTTGATAACTTAAATCACCGGGAAGTCATGATTTGAAATGGAAAAGGTTAAAAATTTCGGGTCATTGCCAGGAAAATAATGCATTGCACCCATGTTAAAAGATTTCAGAATTGCTAATTTATATTGTGTGCCCACTAAGCCTGGGCGTAGTTCGAGTAGTCGCGCTACGCGAAGCTATGCGAAGACATCGGAGCGCTACGCGAGCTACGCGTAGCTATGCGAGCATGCGTAGCTGCTTGTCGCGCCCGTTCGCGATGCGTTTTTCTTCTTCAGGAACGCGTTGTGCATGTTCGGGACGCTGTTTGCGTGCTCGGGGGATAGTATCTCGCGAACTTACCCATGCGGTCGCCTATGGGCGCGGCCATCTTGTTTTTCACTTGTCCCGCCCGTTCGCGATCCCTTATTTCCTGTTCCGGGTCGCGTATAGCGTGCTCGCGATGCGCATTTCATGTTCGGGAACGCGTCGTACGTGTTCGCGACGTTTTTTGCGTGCTCGGGGAGAAATATTGCGCGAACTTACCCACGCGGTCGCGATGGGCGCGGCCATCTTGTTTTTCACTCTATGCTATGGTTCTGGGCCTGCTTTTCTATCCTCCCTCAATCTTTGCAATCCTTAGTTTTTTACACTGTTTTTCAATTTTTCTTTATTTCTTATCTATCTCTCTCTCTGCCTAAGTCTATATTTTGCATTTTTTTCTACTTTTTACTGTGTTTTTTTAACTTTTCGACTGTTTTATATAACTTTCTTCTTTAAGCTCCTACTTCTTCCCCTAACTTTATTTTTCCCTTCTAACTTTTCTTTTCCGCCTCCTCCCACCCCAGAACCATGGCGAAGGGTAGCAGCAGCAGTAACGGCTCGAAGGGCAAGGCGCGTGCGCCCAAGAGCCGCCTGCCTTGCGGCAGACTGCGCCCTGCAGGGGTGCAAGCCCGCCAGCTTTTTAGTGAGGCGGAGGTGGCCGCCCTTGTTTTTTTTGTTCAGCGCCACCTCCCCTTGACCTTGGCAGCAGGCGGCAGGCCAGGCTCCGGGTACCCTACCCAGGAGCGTCACCGCCGGTGGGCGAAGGTGCGCCGGGCAGTGTTTCGCTGCTCAGGGGTCCGGCGCACCCATAACCAGCTGGCACACCGGTGGTCAGACATCCTGGACCGGGAGCAGGACCTGTTGGACCTGCTAGGTGTCGAGGTCGTGGGGCTTGGTGAGTAGCTAATATATATAGTAGTATAAGTATTGTGATTTGTGTATACATTTTTTACAAATAACAAGAATACTGCTGCTTACATTGCAGGTAAATTACGTTTCAAAATCTTCTGTGATTGTAGGACACAGGTGCTGGGCGCTACTCTTACTTGTTTGCAACTTTGCGCTCGCTTGTCCTTATTATTATGTAAGAGTTTACTTTAGAGAACTTCAGTTAGGTAATGCTATTGCTAGAGAGACTCTAGTCCTTCCTTTGTCCTCCTGTCAAATAGTGGTGGATGGATTGATACTAGGTTTAGTTACTATTAGTTGATAATTTTTGAGCGGTCTGCGTGACGCATCCTCTGTCACTGAGTGCTGCTTACCCCAGTCCTTAGTAGAACCTTTTGTAGTTTGTTTAGTGAGTGGTAGGCTTAGCAGTGTCAGTCAGCTGCAGAACATCAGACGCAACCAACCAACAATTTGGTGTATGCATTATGCACCAATTTATGCATGTGTCCTCCTTCTCATCTATGCATTTTTGAGGGCTAAAAAAATGGAAATGCAGACTTAATGAACAATTGGCCCGCCTGGAATAGGTGGGCTAGGTCAGGTGGTACTTAGGCTTAGTTAGTGTTCTGGATTTTATTTGAATCAATCAGAATGGAACACTGAATTAGTGTTCCTAAATAAGTAGACTGTCCGTGAATCCCGCAAGCCAGTAGTCGATCGGATTAGATAGGTCAATTTTATTGCAATTTTTGTTTCCTAAAACGTTTTTGAGCGTTTTTTTAGATAATTTATTTGTTTCACAGCAATCATTAATGTTTGTGTCTTTCTTTATTATATCTTACATGATCACTGATCTGCAGCACCCAGGGGCAAGAAGACGGGGTCCGAGTCGGCGGGACAACCACCAGAGGACCGCTCCTCTACCGAGGGCCCTGCTGCTGGTCCCAGTAAGTCCTCCAGTGGTTAATATTAACAATTATATTGCCCTAACTTTTACTGCACCTTATTTTTTCCGAACTATTAATTCTGGTTCCACTCCCTAATTCTATTTTTTACAAAAGATTCTTTGATCTTGACTTGACTATCTGTTTCTAAATTCTGGTTATCCCTGCCTCTAAGTTCTAACTGCCTCTGCTATGAATGTCTGTACTACTACTATTAGTCTGTCGCTAAGCTTGCCCAGTTTGCATTGCCACTCTTTATTTTACGGTTTTGAATAAAACTCAGATTGACCAATAGCTCTAGCCACTGAGTCCAGTCCTTTCGGTTGTCCTCTTCTAGGCTTCTTAATCTTGAGGCTTTGACAATTACCACAAACAAAATGCCCAACCAGATATTTGACTATTTTTGATAGGATATAGTACATACTACTACTGATGTGGGGATTCTGCACAGCCCCATGCAGAACTATGCACAAGGAAATAGGATGTTGGTGATGGGAGTTTGGAACTTGGACGTTCCTCACACCTCAGTCAGAAGTGAACCCACAATCCCCTGAACGACTAGCTATAGTGTCTCATTAGGTCCCCGAACCCCCACCCGAAGATACCCAATGATTACACAACCCAGAACAGATAACACCCTTTCGCTCACTCACTCGTGTAAGTCCACCACCACCACCACACCAAATACCACAGAGTCTATGTGTAAGTTCAAAAGGTTTATTTTCAACTAACAAGCTCTGTATGTTGTTCTATAAAATTCAGTGTACTCCAGCCAGCTCCAACAGCAAAATGCATAAGATTAAAACAATAAACATTGTTACAACAAGTGCATGATGATAGAAGACAAAAGATCTGTGCGAATTCTGGGAGACTCCTCACCGTAGAACGTAGAATTACTGGTTACATGCATCATTCATAAGCTCTGCAAATCTCTGGTTCGTAGAAGGGAATCTTCTGCCTGAGAAAAATGGTGCGCGTTAGATAGTATAATGCAAGCATTTCTCAGTCCTGCCAAAAAAGTGTAACATGTTACTTATGGCTAAGCAATACGGACTAACCGAACTCCATAACAAAGTGGCTTGTTTTTCGACCTCTTGTACGCAACGCTCAGACAGTAGCTGTATGTGCTCATGTGGGCTCAAAAAGGCGTCTTACTGTTACTGCACAACAAGCTGCGAGGTAACATGCGCAAAAGACATGAAGCGAAAAATGGTTGCATGGCTCAGGCTAACTTTGCAAAGAGTAGAGTATAGTATAATAATGACCCTAGGGATCATAACACTACTAGTGTCTACTGACTCTACTCTAGTACCCGATTTGGACTAGTGAATGTGATGTATAATATGTATGTATTAACTTTTTTTTTCAATCTTGCTAGTGAAAATGAATAAATAGGGGAGGTGTACAGGCATCTAAAAATGTGTCATGTTTTTATCTAGGCGTACTAGCGACCACCAGTGCCGGTGGGGCCAGCGGCGATTCTACCATTCCGGAGTGGGCAGGAGATGCGGCACCTGCAGTAGCTACAGGGGGTGAGCCAGCAGCAGTGGCGGGCGGTGGTAAGTTATATTCATTACTTATTGACATTGCACTAGCTGGAAGGGTGTTGACTTCACTCACTGTACTGTTGTTGAGACTTATTAGGTATGAAGTTGTAGTGAACATTATACAACGGTTGAAGAAGACACCCTTTACTTAGCATTAGCAATGCAGTAGCAATAGCATTACCAGCGTGACTTAATTAACCAATGGCCTCTTCTATCTGACTCCAACTCAGCTGTGAAAGTTTTATGGAGGAGACTAAAAGTCAGATCAGATGACCTTGATGGATGTGTTGAACAAAAAGGGAAAGAAGGGTGGAAGGAGGAAGGACGGGCGAGATTTAATATGATGACTGGCAGAGAAGGATACGTTGGAAGCATGGATAGGTGGCTGATAGGAATCAGATGCATGTGTTGTTGAAGGATGGGTGGAAGGTGAAAGAAGAATGGATGCCTGCCTGGGTGGGCGACACAGTATGGGTGGATACTGTGGATAGCAAGAATCATCAGCGGTGTTTGGGTGAAACTCAAAGCCAAGGCAAGCAACGGAGTGAGTGGACGCATGGGTTGTTGTTGGTGAAACAAAGTAAGGTTTGTGGAGAGATTAAGAAGAATGATTGACATTTACTTAGAATGGATGGATGCCTGTATGTATTCATCATAGACAGCATAGGTGGAGACTGTCACGGGATGCACAGTTTTAGTTTTAAGGGAATGTAAAAGAAACCGCGCCAGAGTAGCAAAGCCGATGTGGGGAGGGGCAGGGTGGGGGGTAGTAGTAAACAATGTATTACGCGGCCAAATACAGGTAACTTTACTGTAAACATAAAAATAAATAAAGCGAATTTCATTGTGGGCACTGCACCGCCAAATGCGATGCAGTGCGCGCAACAAAATTAGTTTTATTTATTTATATGTTTACTTACCTGTAATTGGCCATAATCCATAGTTTACTACCCCCCACCCTGCCCCTCCCCACGTCACCGCCCGGCAGCACTCCCCGAGTCCCACCACCGACCGCTACTGACCTTATGTCGTTGTCCCATATAAAAGCAATGATCATTGGATCAGATATATAATCTGCCTTTTTGTAGTAGCCAGGGCACTGTGAAAGTGAAATTGACCAATTGCCCTTCATGTAACAGAGAGAGTATGGCCAGTGCCACCCGTAATAGAAAAATACGAGCTTCCCCACCTGCAGACAGTAGTAAATCAAACTAACGTGAGTCTGCGCCATGACTCGTATGTTTTTCTTGGGTGCAAGCATAGATGACCGAGCTGGCATGCCGGCTACAACCAGGTTATGTCAATTCGCTAAACTAGAGATAAGAAGAAGACTGGTGTACTGTGTACTGGAGTCCATAGTGCTAGTATAATGCCTGAAACTCCCACAAATGTTAGAGGCCGAGGAAGTGGGAGGATAGATAGATTATTACCACAAATGTTTTGTACTGTGCTTCTTGCTAGTGCTACTGTGCCATTATGTGTTGAATTAATTTTGTGTTACTGTTTTGCTAAGAGTACTGGTTACAACAATTTTCTTTTTCTTTCCTGATATAGATAGTACTCCTTCCCAAGAAAAACCATCCCAGAAGGAGTTGGCAGCCAGGGCCCGGCGCCGGAAACTGGAGGCCATCTGTGAGGAGTACCGGCGGCTGGTGGCTCAGGCGGAGGAGGAGGAGGCGGAGGCGGCAGCAGCTGCAGCCTCGTCCGATGCCCCGGGCCCCAGCCAGGACCCTGTTGCATTGCCCCTTTTTTATTCCTTTTGTTGGTGGGTGGGAATTGGGCGTTGGGGTTTCTGGACATTCTTTGGACTTTTTTCGTTTTGGACATTGGTTGGGGTTAGGGAGAGGGGTGGGTCAGGTGTGGGATAGTTTATTTTTGTTAGGGTAATAAATTATATTTATACTTAAACATACAATGTTAATGTTTTGTGGGGGGTTACTGTTTTACGAATTAATGTCACATGGTTTCCTTGGTGCTGCAGGGCCGCAGCCAGTGTTTGATTTAAATAATCTGCCGATGATGTAACACAAACAGATAGATGCGGTACCCCTCACTGAGTTATTTGTCCTACTAGTACTGTCAGTCTCTCCTCCTAGTCCATTATACCTCCCACCAAACTTATCTTACCTGTGATTGATGATGATTACGTTCGGCACAGCGATGGCTGCATGGTTTCCCAAGAGAATGGAGAAGATGCCATGGTTGTGGTGGTAGTAGTAGAGTAGACACTGGCAGTAGCATTTGCTAAAAAAATAAAAAGAGACAGTCACTTGCCTGAGAGCGACTGTGGGAGGAGTAGTAGAACGAAGTAAAATACAGTACAGAAGAAGACTGCCAAACAAACAATATTGCATTTGCAACTGCTAAAGTCAAATAAAACATAATGGTGGCGGGGACAGCCTAGTACAAGAAGTTACAAACTGTAGTTGTGTCGAGTGAGTCACTTAACTTAACACAATCGTAATTCGTAACCTTTACTGCTGTGTGGTAGGAGTTTGATGATGAATCCAATCAATGCCGGCAATTAATTATGATGTACTATTAGCCGGTGATGGCTTGCACATAGACTGAGCATGGGTGGGCAAGCAGAAGAAGCTCCTCGCCCTGCCTTGAAATTGAATTAGTGTTGCTTTCACCACATCTGCCCCAGCAAGCGTGTGATCAATTGGTGTACATTTTATGTAGTCACATCACACCTCAATATAAATCACAGCCCGGGGGAAGAGGGTTAGGGTTTGATGAATGGATGGGAAGGGGGGTTTGGGGAAAGGTTTGAGAAAGAAAAACAGAACGCATGGACAACAAAAGCAAAGCGCAATCTTGGCAGACGACCATGATCTTATCCAAAAAATCTATAAAGGGAGAAAAAGGAAATGCATGCATGATGATGAAGATAACTTGATGGTTAATGAGTAGTACTTACTAACTCTTACTAGACAATTAGACAGTACAGGGCAGCAGTATATTCTATGCAATTTGCCTTGCCTGTAATATGCCCTCAGAGACCCAAATTCCATGTTGTACTGGGCTTACTTTTAAAGATAGCAAAGAAAATTAAAAAATAGTTGTAGGGATCAATTAGCAAACAAACAACAACACACAACACACAGTCGTAATGATTGAAGAGAAAAAAGGATTCCAATTAATTAAAAGATGAATGATGAATGATACTAAAGTTACTGTATTATCCTGGTCAAATTGTGGAGTTGAATCTCGTCCTTCCTCTTGGTCCTATCTTCCATGGACGCTCCGCACATCAATCTTGGTGGCCTTCCTGATGCGGATTGGTAAGGTAAATGTGAGTTGTGTCTCCCAGTATAGCACAGGGTAAAGGCCGGCCTGTAACGTCTAGATGGAAAAACAAAAGGGGTATTGAAAAATCAATGAATAAAAAAAAGCATCAATTACGGTGGAGTCCAAGAAGAGAAGAGAGAACACTTTCAGACTGAGGCGGCTTGGATATATCGTGTATATTCTGTTTACAGCATTAAGCTACAACAACAACAGGACAGAACAGGCCCACCACAGCACCAGCCCGTGACCCAACCTCCATTTACCTTAATTTTTGACAGAGCCAGACAAAAGGCATATATACAGCAACTTAGCATTTTCAAAATTAAGTGACAAAATCAATGCGCCGCTGTCAGTCATGACTACACTCGACTCCACCACTACATGGACATGTAGGTCTGCTGTGTTTACTTTCTTGTTGAATTGTTGTGTTTATGTTTACCTTATGCCACTTCATGAAACGCAGTTATTCCTTCAATCATCTCCGATCCAACTGACTGACTGCGTGCAAAGATAGTATGGTCATCATCATGGTGTGGTACGTGTTGTCCAACTCCAACTCAGTCTGTAGTGACTCCGATTAAGTCCATATTCCATATTAAAAAATTGCAACAGATATTGGCCTGCACCTGCAGTAGTAGGAGTACAATTTGGTTATTAAACAACAAGAAGGGAAACATTGACTGTCACTTGAGTCACTTTGTAGATTAACTAGTAGAGTAGAGTTCGACTTCATGCACAACATCAACACAACAAACAACAGCAATCGCTCAGAGTCTGCAAGCATCCAATGCATTCCATCATTACCTGTCTTGCTCTTCTCTTTGGCTGTCAGATCATCAGATGCCTAGTTCTGACAGGTGTGTGTTTTTTTTTAACGGGGCAGTGGCCTCATCATTACTCCAGTCCACATTCATTTTGAGTGTTAGTCGCTGTTTCGGTTTTCGTCTTATTCATCTGTGGCACTTTGTCACAGTTTAAGTTGCTTCACATGGTCAGCACTGTGATGATGGGCCGCGGCCTGGGTAGCGCTCATTGCTGGTCAATTGAGTTTGCACAAATGTCAGCAAGTTTCTTCGAAGAGTCTTGTCTTTCTCTGCCAAGTACCTTCTGTCCTGACAGTGAGGAGCTTTGGATGCCTGCCGAGGCTGTAGCCTTCGGACAGTGATGAGTTTACTTTTGGATGCCTGCCCAAGTTCTGACAGTGAAGAGTTGTGGATGCCTGCAGAGGCGGTAGCCTTCGGACACTGATGAGTTTCGGCTCGGAAACAAAACGGAGGATAGCTATAGTCACGTTTCACTTCTTATGGAGGGACTGTTAAAGGCAACATTTCTTGTACTCCAATGTCTGGCTTGATGGAAATGTACTAGGGCGAGACAGGAAGATGAAGCAGGACTCTGAAGAGTGGACAGTTAAATGCACAGACGTGCAACTCCAATAGGGAAATAAAAGAGAAGACGGTGGTGATGGATTTGTTGTGATTTGATTTGAACCAGAAAGACAGATACACAGACAAATAAAGGAAGGAAGAAAGTAACAATTTGAAAGCCTAGTTGTCAGGGAAGAGGAGCTCGTCCTCAAACTCTGGTGGTTCGGACAGAAGTAGGTCCTGTAACGCACTACTTACGTCATCCAAGTCGCTCTCCTCTTCCTGCTGTGATTCACGTATTTTGTAATCCGGTGGTATAAAGTGCTGATTCATTTTGATCATGGTTAACCTCTCCACGCTTTTGGGCGAGAGACTGGTCCTTTTCGAAGTTACAATGGCACCAGCAGCACTGAAAACACGCTCAGAAGAGACACTTGCGACAGGGGAAGCCAGATACTTTATCGCCAGCCTGCTGAGCACTGTCCATTGGCTTCTTTTCCCATACCAATACACCAATGGGTTTCGATCCATGAAGACCTCTGTTGGGTCATCCAGATAGGCCTGGACCGTCCGCTCAATGTTCAGGGGTGCTCCGATGTGCTCGGCCTCTTTTGCCTTTGCATCAGCACTGGACTTACCATACCCCTGCCGTAGAAACCAATCAGTTGCCGATTGTACTGTGGATGATCCTGTTCTTGCTGTTGTTGATGTTATTGTTGGTGTAGGTGACTGCTGGGAGGCAAACGCACTGCCCTCAGGCTCCGAAGTAGAACTTGACTCTGGATGCCCTGTAGTACTTGTTATGGCCTGGGGTGGGGGGCCTGTAATTAACAGCCGTTCGTTTTCGAAAATAGTGGCTTCCTTAGCTATCAAAGTTTTGTAGTTGGCAACATCCACTTCCGAAAAAGGAATTACTGCCTTGCTGTTCAGAAATACTTTGTACCGTGGATCCAAAATTGTGGCACTAATGTAATGTTGTTGTGACAAAATGTTATTTTGAATCCTTGTATTTTCAGATAAGCGAGCGGCTAAGGTCTCCGCCAAATGATATGCGTCTTGTTTGTCATCCACACCTGCGTACGTTTCAGACACCTCCTTCAGCTGTTGCTCTAGCATGTGCAACAATGGGATAGCTTGGCCCATAGTACAGTCCTCCCTGCTGACTTCACGTGTGAAGATCTCAAAAGGAAGTAGCATCTCAGTCAGGCATTTAATGAGGTCCCATTGACCCATCTCAACGGTCATGCCTCTCACAGTAGGTTCCCCTAATCTTTGCATGACATAAGCATTGAGTGGTATGTACAGTTCAAACAGACGATCAAGCATGTAATAAGTTGAGTTCCAACGTGTTGGCACCTCCTGGATGAGCGCTTTGACTGGCATTTTATGCTCACGTTGAATGACCCTCAGCTGCTTCCGGGCTTTAAAAGAATGGCTGAAATGTGTGCATATTCTTCTGCAGGTGGCCAGTAAGTTGCTGACTTTGGATTCATTTTTCAAAAAGTCTTGAACAACAATGTTAATGCAGTGTGCCAAACACGGGACCCTGAAATAGCCACCATCGCCCATGGCCTTAACTACATTACTGCCATTGTCCGTGGCAACAAAACCAATCTTAAGCCCTCTTGGGCGCAGCCACTCAAAGACCTTGGTGTTAAACTCTTCCAAAATGTTTGCAGCAGTATGAGATTTCTCCATGGCAAACATGGCTACAGTTGCATGTTTGCGAGTGGCATGAAAAATCTCAGCAGCGTCAACACCAGCAGATATCTGTTCTCTAACCCCCGCAAAAGAGATCCAGTGTGCAGTGATGCACATGTAATCTGTGGCTTGGCAACTGGTCCACATGTCTGTTGTCAGGTGGATACTGTGAACAGCACTCTGCTTCAAGGCTTTTCCAAGCAATTCCAGCACGTCGTGATGTAGTGCTGGAACAGCAACTCTGGCAAAATAGTAGCGGCTGGGAACATGCCATTTTGGGCAGATGGTTGACACAAATTCCAGAAAACCCACCCCTTCAACAAAAGAAAAAGGGAGAAGGTCCAGTGCTAACATTTTAGCCAGCTTCGCATTGTACAAACGTGCTATTGGGTGGTTGCGTTCGTACTGCCCCTCCCCCAAACATGCTGATAATGGTAGGCTGCATGGTTTTCCTTTCTCTTAGGCTCAACAACGCACTTTTTTTGATTGCGGTACTCCTTGGTGTCTCAGGCTGACTCTTACTCTTGTGCCACTGAGATGTTGCTGAAGATGTGGGCGACGTTAACACTGCACTGCTGGGGTCAGGGACACCTTGTGTACCACTACCAGAGAGAATGTCTCCCTGTCCTTCCTCTTCCACCGTGATCGGATCTTCTACTCCTTTATCCCCACCAACACCAATGGTTGCAGTTTTTATGCCGCGAAGGTGGTCCTCCCAGCTGATCAAGTGGTGTTTTTTCAGATGGGTCATTTGGCCTCCGGTACCATAGTTTGTACCAAGCTTACCACGACTAACAGAGGTATTACAAATGGAGCATATAGCAATGTTCTCCTCCTTTTCGCTAACCGTAAAGAAGTCCCAAACTGGGGAGCTTAACTTTGGCCTCCTGCTGGAGGTGCCACTTCCAATGCCGGATGAACTGGAGGGTGTGTGTTGAATTTGACTCTGTGCTGCTGTACCACTACCTACTTCTACTGAGGTGGTGGTTGTGCTAGATGTAGGTCGCTGCCGGGCCTTTGCTAATGCAAATATGGAAGCTGTAGGTCGTGTTGGTGTTACCTGTGGAGGTATGCGTGCTACATCCCTCGCAGCGATTTTGGATAGGGTAATAATGTTGGTCTCCATCTCCTCGGGGCCGGGAGTGATGTTCGTGATGACTGGCTCATCATCATCATCCTGCTGTTCTACATCGACCTCCATAAGTGTAAGGCTTTCTGGAACCTTCCTTTTCCCTAGCTTGGTCTTGGGACGTGGCTCCCTCTCAGACTCAGTTTGTGGCTTCCAAGTGGCATCTAGATCATCAGAAGGGGGCTTGGCGAAGAACTTGATGGACTACCCCTCCTTTTCCTTGCTGGAGATTTGGAAGACAATGGATCTTCTGAATGAGTGGCTTCTTCTTCTACCTCTGCATGAGGCTCAATTTCCTGAACTGCCCCTACTTCGGGAGGAACAACAACTACTATTGCGGGCGGTGGTTGCGGCTGTTGTTGTTGACCACTTATCTGCTGTGTTTCCTCCTGCGTTGATTGGGTACTACTTTGAGATAGCGATAAGTTTATCTCAGGCTCAGCATCACTGCTTTCCACCATTAGGCTGGCTACCTCTTCCACACTCATGTGCTTGGGCCTGGGTTGGTGGGTTGGGCCCACTGATGCGGAGGTGCTGCCCCCAGCTTGCCCCCGGACACCGCTGCTGCAGGCGTAATTTTTTTTTCCCAAAAAGGTATTGGGCGGCACACCAGACTTAAGTGTCACTTCCTTCTTCTGTTCCTTCTTCTCAATAGCAACTTTCTTGGTACTGGAGGACCTGGTACCTGCTTTCTTTGGGCCCATCTTCTTCAGATGTCAGCAGCACTCAGTTGCAGAGATGTCTGGTCAGGTCACACGTCACGTTGTGTACAGCAGCAGGATGTCTGTCTGGCAGTGCAACGGGCAATGATGACACACCTCCTCCTCAGTCTTTGTGCACCTAAAAGCAAAAAAGCCAGAACAACATCAGTCAAACGATAGCACAAATCAAACAAATATAATATAGAACTTAGTGTGTGGTGGCCTCAATTATTAAATTTTAGAAACTCAGTGAACAACAACACACAGTGTAGCCATTTATGAGACTTTGACAACAAGGCCAGGGCTTTCCTGGCTACTGTGTAGTGTGTACACTCTGGAAGAATAAGAATAGTAAAGAACAAAAACTAAAATGTAGTGGAGCATGTTTGGCCTAAATTTGTGCATCACGTGGGATGTATGCAGCATCAGGGAGCTGCAGCTGGCAATGGGGATGGATTTGGAAGCAGTAAGACAAGAGGAACAATGGAAAGACACGCAGGCCTATGTGGCAAAAACAGCACACTACTAACTACCACCACAAAATGGCCCCCAGCAACATGGTGACTCACAGGCACAAGGCACGGCAAACAATGAACTCAAGCAGGCCTATATATGGGCAGACAAAGGATGCCTGATAAAACACACACAGCTTTAATGCAAAAACTAAAATCCACATGGCTAAAAACAGTTTGGAAAGTTAGACAACCACTACAACAACACATAATTATAATTACACACGCAAAAAAGGCATTTATTTAACACACCCAAAAAGTGAAATAGACCCTCCAAAAAAAACCACATTTTGCAATTCAATTCAATGCCATCCATGGCCTAAATGATGTCAAAATTCCACAGACAACACAGAAACAGTTTTTATGCACCCATGATGACTACCTCTGGGCCTACTGGCAGACTAGGCCGCAAGCTTGGAGGCCTATGGCAAAAGCACAGTGGCTGGTCCCACAAAATGGCCGCCACCACATGGCCAGGCCACCCAACAACTTCCTTCCTCGTGAAAAAAATTGTAAAACAAAACAAAAGTGACTCCTTGCTCACCAAACTACATCTAAATGACAACCTGAGGAGTTTTTTGTGCAAAATGAACTAAATCATCATTTTCGAGAAGGTTTTATGCTGCTCGAGAGATATTCTTCGCTAGATTGTAAATTCTGCGTGTTCGGCATCGCGATCGTCACAAAAAGTCGTTATCGCGCGCGCGAAAACGTATATTGAGCGAGCGAAGAAGATAAAAAGTGTAAGTCTGCGTTGTTGCGCAGTGCGGAGTTGCCCAAAGTCCGCGAGCTGAATGCCAAGGGTTACCTAGTGGCTGAAAAGGCCTATTTATTTAACACACACCCAAAAACTGAAATACCACCCCAAAACCCACATTTTGCAATTCAATCCAATGCCATCCATGGCCTAAATGATGTTACAATTCAACAGACAACACAGAAACAGTTTTTATGCACCCATGAGGATGACTACCTCCGGGCCTACTGGCAGACTAGGCCGCAAGCTTGGAGGCCTATGGCAAAAGCACAGTGGCTGGTCCCACAAAATGGCCGCCACCACATGGCCAGGCCACCCACAACAACAAGAAAAGGAACACAAGACAGACAATGCAGGCCTATGGCAAAAGCACAATGCCTGGCTTTACAAAATGGCCGCCACCCACATGGCCAGGCCACCCAAAATAACAAGAAAGTGAAGACAAAGGACAGGACCAGGCAGTTGGAGACTCTGGGCAACTTCCTTCCTCTTGAAAAAAATTGTAAAACAAAAAAAAGTGACTCCTTGCTCACCAAACTACATCTAAATGACAACCTGAGGAGTTTTTTGTGCAAAATGAACTAAATCATCATTTTCGAGAAGGTTTTATGCTGCTCGAGAGATATTCTTCGCCAGATTGTAAATTCGGCGTGTTCGGCATCGCGATCGTCACAAAAAGTCGTTATCGTGCGCGCGAAAACGTATATTGAGCGTGCGAAGAAGATAAAAAGTGTAAGTCCGCGTTGTCGCGCAGTGCGGAGTTGCCCAAAGTCCGCGAGCTGAACGCCCAGGGTTACCTACTGGCTGAAAAGGCCTATTTATTTAACACACACCCAAAAACTGAAATACCACCCCAAAACCCACATTTTGCAATTCAATCCAATGCCATCCATGGCCAAAATGATGTTACAATTCAACAGACAACACAGAAACAGTTTTTATGCACCCATGAGGATGACTACCTCTGGGCCTACTGGCAGACTAGGCCGCAAGCTTGGAGGCCTATGGCAAAAGCACAGTGGCTGGTCCCACAAAATGGCCGCCACCACATGGCCAGGCCACCCACAAGTTTACAACAAGCATAAGCCAAGGGGAACAAAGAAAAGACATGCAGGCCTATATGGAAAAAGCAGCACACTACTAAACTACCACCACAAAATGGCCCCAAGCCACGTGGTCACTCACAGTCACAACAGGCCATGGACAACAATGAACTCAAACAGGCCTATAATAATATGACCAGACAAAGGAGGCCTGCAGTGCTAAACAACACAGCTTTAATACAAAAATGCAAAAACGAAAATCCACAGGGCTACGAAAGGTTGGAAAGTTACACAACAAGCACACACACACATCCAACAAAGGTATATATTACACCCAAAAAGTGAAATACACCCCAAAAACCACATTTACCAATTCAATCCAATGCCATCCATGCATGCCCTACATGATGTTTAAATTCAACAGACACCACAGAAACATGCACCCATGGGTACCTCTGGCTCTAGTCTGGGCCTACTGGCTGAAATTCCAATCAAAGAAAAACAACTAGGCCCCTACCGAAACTACAGGCCACAACAATAAATTTTAAAAACGATGGAAATCCCCAAAAAAATGTAGGTACAAACAAGCCCCAATCAAACAAACAAGTACACCAATTCTCCAACTTACTTGTAAAATCTCAAATCCAAAAGTCCTCAAATCCAATCCAATGATATGATGCAGCAGACAGACACAAAAAGTGATCCTTCCAGCTCCAAATCCAAATGAAAGTGAACAGCACATGGACAAAGCACTGGGAGGAGCCTGCTGGACAGGAACAGGAAGTTTGAGAATCAGGGGCACTTCCTTCCTCTTGGAAAAAAAAGTAAAAAAGAAAAAGGACTCCTTGCACAAAAAACTACAGCCAAATCACAATCTGAGGAGTTTTTTGGAGCAAAATCATCATTTTCGAGAAGGTTTTATGATGCTCGAGAGATATTCTTCGCCAGATTGTAGTTTCTTCGTGTTCGGGATCGCGATCTTACCAACACTGCCGCCGGAAGTCAGATCGCGCGTCCGAATGACGTGTTCGCGTTCGCACACTCTCGCGGGATCGTGCGGCCGGATTCCAAATCTCGTGGCGCCCGCGAACGGATAGGAAGTCGCGTCGGCGAACGCAGAATCACGGTAGGTCGTTACCGCGCGCGCGAGAACGTATATTGAGAGCGCGAAGAAGAAAAACAGCTAAGCTACGCCGCAAATTGCGTAGTGCACGGTAACTTCGCGTTCTACGCGAATCGCGAAGTTACCGAAACTATGCAAGCTCCGCGAGCGTAGCGTAGTTCACCGCCCAGGGTTAGTGCCCACAGTGGAGAACTAGCAAAATTTACCACCTGACTGAGGGGCATATTCTCAAGCAGTTATCGCTGCGTTAGCGGCACTTTTCTGCCGCTAATGCGGCGATATTTTTATCGCCCTATTCTCAAGCTGTCGCTAACAGCCGTTAGCGACAGCTTTCTGGTGTTAGCGGCCGCTATTAACATTGCCAACGATGTTAGCGACAACTAACGCTAATCATATGCAATGTAGGCGTTCCCATGTTAAAACGCACGCTAACCCCACTTCGCAATATTCTCAACGATCGCCCGGACCAGCGATGCGATCAAAAAACAGCCGCTAAGGCCCGTTAGCTGCTAGAACTTAAGACCAGAAAATAGCTGGTTTTAAAAATGGGGATAACACTCGGGCCACATCTCAGCAGGTTTTGGTGCTGGACAGCGCTGCAAGCAATGTAGCAGCGCTGCCCTGTGACAAAACTACAGCGCAGGAATGCGCACCATCAATAAGATAATGCGCATTCCTGGGCCCCAGTCATGAAAAGTGTTGCAGTGCTGCGACAAGACAGCGTTGCAACACTTCTCACAATGCCCTTCTTGCGACAGCATGGATGCGCTGTATTCAATGGACAGCGCTCCATGACGCAAGTAATGACAGATACGTCAGGAATCCTGACGTATCTGTCTGTGCTAAAGTCATGCATTGCTGCAGTTGTGTCACAACCATGGCGCAACTCCATCAATGCATGGGGCCAGCCTATCCCTGTGGCACTGCATCACTCGCCTGCCATCAGGCAGGCGGAAGGTACTGACGCAGTGCCGTTCATGCGGGGGTGCCCGAATGTCGGCGTTGTTGGAGATCCATCGTGGCGGTTGCGAGCTGCAGTGTCATCGTTTGGAAGCATTGGTGGAGTGTTGGTGCGGAGGGAGTTGATGAGACGTTCTTCGGTGGCCTTGATCCAGCTGCAAAAGGGTGCGATGATGGTGGTGGCGTTGGGTGGGCAAGGTGAAGACGTGACGTTACCAATGATGGTGGTCCAGGAGAGTCCGGGTCGTTGCTGCAGTAGAAGTTCCCGCTGGCGGAGGTGACGTGCTCGACTGTGTGTCCTGCTATGTGGCTTGTTGCGGTAACTTGCTGCTTGCGTCTGATGTAGGGGACCTTCCCCAGGAGGGGGTGGTGTACTGGTCACTGGGGTTGTCCAGGTGGAACTTGAGTTCACCGGGTAGGATGTCGTAGGTGGATGGGAGACCCGGGGTGCAATGAGGTCTACAATGGTATTGGAGAATGGGGGGCCATGGCCCGGGGGGCCTGCACATGAGGGTGCCGCAGAGGATGTGCTTGGGCTTGGTCCGGATCTGGGATTTGAGGTGGTCCATGGTCACCCTTGGGTCATTAGAGTGCGTGGTCAGTCGGAGTGTGCTTCTGTAGGTGATGGCAAGGCCTCCTCCTTGACGGTCGGGGTGCTCCTTGCGGGTGAAACTGCAGCCGTCAGTGATGGCGATGGCGATGTCCGGTCCAGAGCAGAGGTTGGTCCTGGCAGGCGAGGTGGCATCCAGGGTTGATTGCGAGGAGGCTGCTGGCGTCGTAGCGGTGGAGTGTCCAAGAGGAAGGCTCCTTGGTGCAGAGCGCGGTCCAGGGGCAGACGGACGCAAATGGCGTAGCCCGTGGGTTGCCTTTGGCAAGGGAGGCGACCATTCCAACACAGGCAGTACATCATCAACAACGCAACTCCGACAACGCAGGTGCCTTTACATCGCATTTGATTACAACGCATTGTGAGGTCAGTAATGGGGTAATTTAAAGTTTTTCGGGTGGGTATGGTTTTCGGATGTAAAATATGGAAATTGGGGTGTGTTTCGGATGTAAAATATTGAAATTGGGATGTATTTTGGGGTAAAATATGGAATTTGGGGTGTGTTTTGGGGTAAAATATGGAAATTGGGGTGTGTTTTGGGGTAAAATATGGAATTTGGGGTGTGAATTTGGGTCAAATTTGAATTTTGGTGTGTTATGGGGGCTCAAAAAGGAATTCAAGGGTTCACGGTTGGGTTTGGGGTGCAAAGGTAAGTTTTGGGTTGCACTCACTGATGTGGGAATAGTGATATTGATGTCTCCGCTATGCAACACCTACTCTACCTTTGCAATGTGCCTAGTATTAGTATGCATGGGAATGGAATGCAATGTTATGGCATGCGTTGCAACCACGTATGTGCCATTGGCACACGGGTGGTACGCCCGCTGTGCATGTGCACACAGCGGCCGCCGTTGAGAAGTGCTGGGGGGGGGCCTGGACAGCTGTGAGGTGGTAAACACTGTAAAGAACACTGGATGGGGGCGTGGACGCGGGAATGTGTGTGTGAGCGGGTGTTGTAAAAATGTTGATAAGGGAAGTCTTACCTCGAAGCCGGGTCCCGGGTCCCGTGTCTTCGTTGCTCCTGCTCTCCTGCGTCTGGTTCCAGGAACAGGAAGTAGGCAGCCAGGCTCCCTCCCCTGAGCCAATCACAACGCTGCGAGGCGGCAGTGAGATTGGTAATTGACAACGGGACAAGGCATGCAGCCAGGGGCTGGAGGGATGGGCATGTTCTCCATGCAGGCTGTAATGCAGCCTGCATTACGAACAGGGAAGTGCGCATGACTGCTTTGGGCGGCCTGAGTGGGCCGGCCAAACAGTCATTGCGCACTTGAGTGGGCATCCCAATACGCCCATGCCTTGCCCCGTGCTTGGAGCAGTCCTACCCACCCTCCCACCCGCAAGGGAAACATAGCACGGTTACATCAGTAAGTTATCATCTTGTGATGATTGTTCCTCCTCTGCACTGCTTGAAAGCAGTGGGGCGACGCTCTTCCACCATAGCGGATGAGCCGACACTGGGGGTGCATCATCTAAGTGTGCTAGGCCTGGGGGACTCGACCCCCAGGCGTCCTGCGCTACGCGTCCCACCTTCTCCTTACCTGGACATTAACACTGTGGCGCAATCCGCTGTACTCTCTCCAAATATGTGACTCAACCAGCAGGAGCCTCAGCCAGGAGGGATTTCACAAGCCTGGGTACAGCAGTCGCCGCCAAGTCTGCTGGTGGACCTCCCGATGCAGTTGATGGGCCCCCTTTGGCGTGAAGTTGCAGCGCTTACGCCACACAAGTTCTGCGCAGCTCAGGGGCCTCACCCTCCACAGCGTCCGGCCAGCCCAACATCATCCGGCCTGTGATGCAGAGAGGCGGCACCCACCATTGGTAATTCCCTCCGTGCACCCCGGTGTAGTGGTGGATCATAGTATGCGATGCAGACCTCCCTACGTTGGGGCACAGGAGCGCCTCTACTATTGACAGCTCCAAGGTGCGCAAGGCGGTCTTCTCACACAGGTCAGCAACGTGTCTCCATGCGACCTGCCAGACTTCACCACCAGGTACGGGCGATCGTTGCGCCTCAATGTCTACCGCCACGGCTCATCGACTCCACAGCTCCTCCGCATCCCACTCCAGGCTCCAGACGCAGGTCAAGCGAGGCATCCAGGCTCCAGACGCAGGTCCAGCGAGGCATCCAGGCTCCAGACGCAGGTCCAGCGAGGCATCTAGGCTCCAGACGCAGGTCCAGAGAGGCATCCAGGCTCCAGACGCAGGTCCAGCGAGGCATCTAGGCTCCAGACGCAGGTTCAGCGAGGCATCCAGGCTCCAGACGCAGGTCCAGCGAGGCATCCTGGCTCTCATCCTGGTTGTTGGGTGGCTTGCAGGGGTTGTTGATGTGTGCTGCACTTGGCCCAGGCTGCTCCATTCTGCATTTTTTGGGTTTTTATTCCTATTTTCTATAGGATGTTGACTAGCCTATCCTATTTTTTGCATTAGAGACAAAAAAAACTCACTTTGGGCTGGCTAACGTGAGTTTTTTGGCCGCTAATGGGCCTATCGGTAGTTTTCGCCCGCTAACGCCGGATTTCCTATCGCCTTCGCGCTGATGTTAGCAGCAGTTTTCACCGCCGTTCCCTGAAACTATCGCATGTTAGCGGCGTGTTGTGAATACGCCGCTAACACGGCGATAATTTCACGCGGTACACGGCGATAAGAAAATGCACGCTAACGCCTACAGGCCCATAGGAATGAATGGGAATTGCATGCGCAATTTGCGAGTACCAAATAGGTACTCGCAAATTGCGCATGCAATTTCAAGGGTGCAAGGGTGCCAAAAGGACACCCTGTTGCACCCCTGAAATTGTAATGTGCACCCATGTTGCGCACACACATGCCCCAAGGGCATGTGTGTGTAACATGAAGCTTTGAAAAATGCACTTTAGTGCATTTTTCAAAGTTCTTGCAAATTACCGACCAGTTTAATTTTTCGGTAATTTGCGAGGCAAAATAGCGAAATCGCTTTTTCAAAGCGCTTCTAGCATTGCATTTAAGGAATCGCAAATTGCGATTCCTTAAATGCAATCGCAATTTAGGAAAACGCAAAAAATTGCGATTACCTAAATTGCGCATCCCAAAAACTTTCATGCTTTGCAAAAGGCCATTTTGCGATCGCAAACGGCCGATTTTTGCGAATCGCACTGTTTGCGATCGCAAAATGCCTTAATGCATGTGCCCCATAGTGCCTGGAAGGCACACATTAAATAGTCCAGCAGTATTGCATAGATAAACAAGTAGTGTCAGGCGTCAGCCATCCTGAATGGGTTTATATAAGACAGACGATTGAAACCGACAAGAGTATACGCACCTGACCAGTTTATAATAGAGATGTCTGTGTTTGGAAAGTGAATGAAAGAATATATTCTGCTATTTCTAGAGGGAATTTATGGCTCATATAGAAAATACTGAGTTGCAATTTAAAAGAAGCCTGGTGTTATTATATACATGGGTTGGGTGTATGATGTCAGCCATATTAAACGAGAGTAAATATGGTTAATGTTTAAGTGAATATGTTTTCCCGCCTTTAAAGTGAAATAGTATTTGATTCACCACTGAGCGAGTCAGTGTGAATCAAAACGACTTGAAAAGTTCTCTTTAGTATCAGACTCCAGCCATATGTGGAGAAATAGAGCTGATGAGTGCTGTCTTTTTGATTGCATATCATTCATAATTCTAAAGGTAAATTGAAGGTTGAGCAAATAGCATGGGGACAGACGTAATAAAAACAGCGTTCGTATGTCAATTGCTGTGAAAGGACAAAACAGGGGCTTATTTATGGATCTTTTCGGAATGTCTATTCAAAAGAAAAGTAGAAAACAGATAATAGCCATATTAGAGCACTATCCATGTTGGCCCCAGGTTGCAATATAATACCTATATCAGACGTCTTTAATTACAATCAGCTTATTTATGTGAGCCTCTCGTAAAAAAAGTAACCTAATCGATTCTGAGTAAGGATCCAATTTATGGACATAAAGGTTACAGGAAACATATACCAACAAGTTCAACACTCAGTAATATATGCCTGTGAATATAATGTGCATAAGGCCCATGTCTTCCGTAAATAGTGTAAGACCTGGGCCAAAAGCCACTAAAATGAGTAAGAAGCAGAAAGCAGAGAGGACACCTTCTAGATGTAGTGCATCCAGTGAAACCCGTAATACACCAAGTTACATTGCTAATGTAACTTTACATAAATGACATTACACAGATTGCAACCCATGATATAAGAACAAATGCAATGCAAACAAGCCGAATCTATCAACTTGCACCATACCATTACTCAAAGTAATCCTTTTAAACTTCTACTGTAACATCATAATGTGAATTGATACTAATAATTATCTGATAGTCATCTAGTTAGGTAAAATAGGAAGCGTAAAATATTGTCACAGAAATTGCTAAATATATTCACCCACCATCCTTAATTACGTAAAAAATCCTCAGTTTAACTTCTTATGATTTGTTATAATCATACTTCAATGGTAGTGGATATTTGAGATCATTTGTTTGAAACCAAGCACATGATGTGTTAGCATAAATGCATCCTGCCTTGTCATATTATTTGAAAATCGTATCCAAAACATTAAATGTAGGACGAGGTCAACATTATGTTGTACTTTTTGGGGAGAAATGTGGATAAGTACAAAATACCAGATGTTTGGAAAACATCTCAATATAGTTTGCCAAAATAAATCCTGAAGGAAATGCCATTAATACTGAAATGGTGCAATTCTCTATCCTAGTTCAACCCATTATCAAACAATGTAATTTAGCAAATCATTTAGCCTCCAGTCTACTTAATGTCAAAGTTCTACAACCCCTTCTGTGGTGAAGCAACACTATTGTTATGTCATGGAATCTGACATTTAAAAGTTTAAGCATTTCATGAAAATCCTTGAAATTTGTAGCCAAAAAATACTTGGGGGATATTCACAACATTCGGTGA